>JAPTHA010000008.1:12863312-12874511 GCA_029814585.1 Gymnapogon annona
AAAATGATTAAATATTCCACATTTAGCCACCTTGATTTGTTTTTTGTTGGACTTATTTAAAAACAACTGTAGACTACAATATTCATATCAGATTAAATACCTTTGCTAAAATTATCAGGCATTTCACCTGTAATTGAGTTGTTTAACCAAAATTTGATGAATATGCAAGGGATCCTCTGGTGAATTCATAATACATTTGGTCGAATGCATTATTTTACATTTGAGTGACACACAGTTTATGTTACCACTCAACACACAAAAACCAATGACTGAAATTCCAAATTTCAGCAAACCATTAATGAATGAACCACACAATGTATGACTCACCGTCCCCTTTTAAAAAAGTCTAAAATGTTGCAAAAAGAAAAAATACAGTCATACCTATGTTCACAGTAAGTTATCTGTGATTGTGCAACAGGAACAGGGGGTCTCCCACGCCTCACTTTGTCTGACTTAACACTCTTCCACTGAACTGCATCACACATTCACAAGTTCACAATCATCTAACTATGTTACAAAACTCCCTCTTATCTTTTACCAAGAAAATGAGGCAACTCCTCCAGTTTAGGTTTGAGTGGTCCATTGATGCAATACACAGAAAAAATTTGGTGCTTTTTTGCCACAGATGTCAAAAACTGTTGTGAAATCAATATTTGGCGGTAGATCACATACCTTGCTTTTTAAAATATGATCTAAATATTTAAACTGTGCGCACTAAATTGACATTTTTAATGCACTTTTAACCCAATTATTCATATATATTACGTTCATTTTCACACTACCATATGAATAATTCAATCATCACATCATATTTCTCACGTGTAGTTTTTATAATGAAACCTTATGATGTAGGATCAATCCTTCCACTAGAGGTCAGTAGGACACTACGTACTCAAATGCAGAATACATACAGTATACTGTACGTTCAATACGCACAACAGACCAAAGCAGCATTATCCCATTTTATTGTTCTTTAATTTTTATTTACAATATAACACTTTTTAAAAAGACAACGGTAGAATCTCGCATACGATTAAATTGCCACAGTGAATTACATCATATATCCTTTTAAGAAAGTTCCAATGTGCTCTACAATACAGTACAAAGAGATATCATCATCATCCTCTGCAATGTAGGCAATCCAGATCTGAGAGAGAATGTCATGTTTTATTTCATGATCATCTTTTGAAATATAAACATCTATTACTTGAAGCCGGTTTAGTTTCACATTTGGTTTTGGTTAAACAAATTCTTGAACATAGCGTTTTATTTAACTATCTGCAAATTGACGAATATGTTCTCTCATTTAATACCAAAATTAAACATCTCAATGTCAAAAAGGGAAGACCTATTCAAAAGATAAGGTAACAAACATACATTTGGAACGTTTATAATGTAGAACTCCAAATTGTGTCAAAAAAACTACAACACCCATCGCCCATCCAGACATTTTGACAAAGCCGAGAACTTGTGGATTCGGTTTAAGTATCGGGAACGCGCTTCTTCCCCGGGTGGGCGGATGTAGCGTTTACGATACAGTAAAACAGACACACCGTCTTTCAAAAACTGTTAGCTGATGATGAAATCAAACATCTCGCTGTTGACGTTCGGTGACCGTTACTACGTACGAGATATGATGGCTGTTGTACCAGACGTTGTGATTAGCCTAGCATGAATAGTTAGTGAGTAAATGTGATTAAACAGAGGTTTGACAAAAATGAAACCACTGGACTCAGACGAGGAGGAGGTGGAGCAGCTCGATACTTATCTAAAGGACCTCAGACGTTAGTTAACGTTTTTGTTTTGCTAATTTGCTAACCGCCTTCACACGGACCAAATACTATGTGTTGAGTGAGTGGTTAAATGCACACCACTATTAATATAACAACAGCGGTTAGTCATATGTAGCTGCCTCAGAGTACTTACAGAAGTCCATTCTGCACACAGAAGATAGATGAATAAAGGATCTGTAGTTAATAATTTAAGAAAAAGCTCTCTAGAGTGAGTGACAGTCACATCACTGCCACCTGTTGATTTTCGGGAGTAGACCTTTTAGACACTGAATCATAGAAATGAAATAAAGAGCAAACTATATCCAAGAAACAAAACAGTTTACCATTACATTTTATCTGCATAGCATACTTAACAAGTTAAATTTTTTAGCGCCTCTAAAGATAACAGTGGTTCAGATCAAAACATTGGTCTTAATTTGTTTTTTTCACTTTTGTGAGAAAAGGGTTCCTAAAAATTCATCCTTTTTGTACAAAATACACTATATACACTTCTATATGTGATTGTCAATAAACAATAGCAAGCACTAATAATAGTGTGCACTATGAAAGATGTATTGACAAGAAAAAAAAAGCAATTTAAAACAACAATCCTGGCATATGTGCACGATAATAAATTGCAGATTTGGGGAAGCAGTCATCTTGTAGATGTGATTTAGCTCAAGTGTAATATTAGGTCCAGACCTAAAAACTGAGGTTAAATATGTCATATGATAAAGACGCTGTCAAACACAAGCTATCAGTGTGCTTTGTAAAATATTTTCAGAGCGAGCCAATCAGAGCATGCAGCAGGTGAGCAGTGCTTTTCTGGAGCCACTGATCCCTGATGAGGAGGAGGCTGAAGGCGATCCCACAGCTGAAGATGACAAGGCTTCATGGAGCCAGAAAACACAGAGTGAAGCAGGTCTTGAGTGATTTGATTTTGTGGCGACCCTCTTCAGCATGTTGAACTTAAATTTAAATAACAGACAGAACCCCAAGTTTTAATAATATGTTGTTGGTTTTATATGTGTGTTTGTGCGTGTCTGCTGTTTATTGGCGTCACAGTCAATCAGCTAAAGAGCCTTCTTCTGAAGCAGTGCAAAGAAATGCCTGCTCCTCTCTCTCCCTCAAAGAAACACTCTCCATCTAAGGTACAATATTAGACATTAGAAAACCTTTATAGTTTTTGAGGAGATAAAGATGCCTGGAAGTTTTTGCTGTAATAGAGACATTAGCCTATTAACCACTTCATTCCAGATTTCAGATTAGTTGAGTTGTACTTGTCATAAGATTTATGCATTGATTGCCAGTTGGCTTTATTTCACTTACAATTTGAGTGTCATTTTTCTTGACAGAGGTTACAGCATGAGGGGCTGTCCAGTTTGTCTGCAATTCAAGATTTGGTCCCAATGGTTCACAACCAGTCAGAGTACATCCAACATCTGGAAGCCGAAGTGAAATTTTGCAAGGTTTGAGTGCAGTTTATAGTGCGCAATATTCTTAATTTTTGCGTGCTATTATTAGTACTGAATTCATCCCTATTGTGTATTTGACTTCAGGAGGAGCTGCAGGGGATGAAGCAGCGTGTCAGAGTTGTGGTGGTCGAGAATGAAAACTTGAGATCTGAAGTCAAATCAAGAGCAGCTGATGACTCTCTGAAAGATTATACGATCCAAAACGCAACGGTATGGTGTCTTTAATTTCTCCCAAGAAGTCGTAGATAATTTTGTTTGTTTCAACATGTGAATTGTATTTGTAGTTTTTCCACGACCTGTCTAAAATCAACTTGGTTAATACAGTGTAGGCCAAATAACACACTTTCATTAGAAGGGGTTATTTAGGATTTTCTGTTTGCATCTATAGTATGTCTTGAATGTAATTAGAGCAAGTGTTACTCACGGTTTAGATGTTTGTAGAAAAATAAAAAAATTTTAAGAGCTCATTATCGTGTAAAATTTTGTGAGTTTCTCACCTGACCAAATGTATCCTTCAGGTAAATGATTATACAGATGCCAACGGCCAATTGCAGCAGAAATTAGAGCATTACAAATGGAAAAATGAACTGGTAAGAGAAGTATTGGCCCTTATTATTCTCATTTTCATCCCCAGAGATCTCTCACTTTTCAAGGGACTTTTTTACATTGATTTTATTTTCAGTTGTCCAGATAAGAAAAGTTGAAGGATGTAAATGTTTCCTTAGGATCAACTGAAGATGACCTATCAGGCTCAGATTGAAAGCTTGGAGACTCAGGTTTTTTCCCTCAGGTAATTTCTTGTTTTCTTGTCTTTCATAACTAAGCACTGTTGGTTTAATATCTTCATATAAAATGCAAATATTATCCAACCACATTTCATATTTTTTGTTCATGCACGGTAACTTAACAGGAAAGACTTGTCAGTCAGTCAGAAGGAATGCGAAGAAGCGAAGGTTCGGCTCAGACACAAGGAGAAACAGGTTGCAGACGCAATGAAGGCTGATGGCGTCCCCCGTGTGGCAGGATTATGTCTGAAGTGTGCCCAGCATGAAGCGGTCTTGGCAGGCACTCACACAAATGTGCACGTCCAAGCTATTGAGAGACTCACCAAGTCAGTAGGAGCATAAAGTACACCCAAAGACATGTGCATTTTTATTCATCCACATACAAATCACAAGCTCAGCATAAAATGTCGTTGGATTATTTAATGCATGGATACACTATGCCATAAATCTATTTACATGCTGATATTTCTCTCTGTCTTTTATTATTTATTCATGCTGTCAGTGTTTTAATTTTTTGCCATATCGTGCTCACCTCTAAGGGAGCGTGATGAGTTGGTCATGGCTCTGCGCACTGTGCGAACCAGTCATCAGGAGGCTCAGCAGAGGGAATGGACAGCCTGTCTTCAGGTCAAACAAGCTGTGGAGATGGCAGAAGAAGCAAACCTACACAAAGCAAGGGTCAGAGAAACACACTCTACCAGCTATGCTAGCTTTATATTTCTTATATTTTTTGTATTTCTTTTTAGCAATATCAAGGAGTCACTGAAACACAGAATTGAGTTCTATCCTCAAAATTCAAAGATTCTCTCCAGACATCAGGGCTGTGTTTGAAACTAAGATATGGCTATTCACACATAATGAAAACATCAGAAAAATATACGGACATGGATTGCTGTGATTATACAATGCTTTGTGTCTAGAAATGTTATTTTAAAAAGTCACTTGAAAGTAAAGCTGTGATGCAAAAAGTACGCCAGTGGTAGAAACCGACCATTTTTGGCACGTGGATAGAGCATCTGATTTAGTGTAGAATCACACAATAGTTAATGAAATAAAAACTGGTTAAACCTGTTAAATAGTGGAAACGCAACTAATATATACACAAAATAGTCTGTGCTAAGTGTAGTTTATGTCGTCCCTCATTCAACTGGCTGAATTCACTGGTCCATGTTCCTCGCCACGGTTTCCAGTGGAGGAGATGGGGTGTTGGGTTTAGCTGAAAACTAGAGATGGCATCTTTTACAGTCCGTTACCAGCCACCACATCAAGAAATGGAAATGTTTTTCAAAATAGTTTTAAGTCGCCACGTTTCAGTCAGCAGAAGGCATTTCCTGGCTCAATAAGACACTACTAAATACCTATACTCTGAAGTTGTGAGCTTGAAAATGTGGTTAGATGGTTTAGTTAACCTACCAGTCTGTTACCCTACTCTTAACTGTGTTTGGTTCTTCTGTAACTGTTGATGTACATGCAGGTGGAAGTGCACTGTGAGCAGTTGACTAGGGAGCTGTCTCGACTGAGGGAACAACTGGAAAAGGAAGCGCAAGTCTTTAAGGAGAGAGTGAGCCAAGCCAGAGATGAGGGCCGCACCGAGTCCCGTAAACACAAAGAAGAGCTAGTGCACACGGTAAGAACCGAGACTACTATATGGAGCACTGTGTTTGGTGTTTGTACCGTCACTCCTTGTATCTTGTTTCCTTATTTGATAGTCTTGATAACACATCACAAAAAGCACCACTCACAGAAATGTTTGTGTTTTCAGGTGTCCAGCCTTTCCCAGCGTGTGGCAGAGTTGGAAGGGCAGTTAGACAGAGCTAACAGAGACAAGACCTCACTGACCAATCAGCTGGATGATACTGTGCACAGATTAACTACTCAGGAACAAGACAGCACCAAGGTACAGAGTGAAAGATAAATGAACTGTAAGGTATAAGCAACAGTGACTGTAGTCAAAAAAAATTCTGTATTTCAGATTTATATAATTAAAAATGTCCAAGCTCTTGTCTTGTTTTGTCTCGGAACTTGAAATAGAAATGCACATTTCTCTTAAAAGAATTATAGATTTAAAGGAAATCTATATGGTAAAAATGAACACTTAAAGGTAGTATTGCTGTTGTAAATCCACTGGGTGGCAGCAAAGTTCCATTTATGTTAATAGGTTTTTTCGGCCGTAAAAGAAATGTCTCTGTATCCATAAATGCTGGGTTTTCCTACAATCATAAGACTTAGACGCATTTTCACAGCAACTGAGATTTTTCTACCACGCTGGAGAGGAAAAGATACCTCAAGCAGATTGTGTATTTTTCCTGGAAGTATGTGGGCGTTCATCCAGAATAAAGCAAAAATATGCAGGCTCTGACAGCTTCCACAAATACAAGGGGAACCTTGAGACGCTCCAGGTTTAAAAAACTTACTCTACACCTAGTACTAGAGGGGGCATAATGTTTATCCGATATTATTTGTATTTATTAAAAGGTCTGTCAATCATTTGTTACCTTTAGATTGTCGTGGATCTGCGATACCAGCTTAGCCAGGCCCAACTGAAGAAAGAGGAGGCAGAGAGAGAACTCCGAGAACTCGCCACCAAGACCCAGAGACAGATGGAAAAGGCTGCACAGGTCTGTCTTTGATCAACATTTTTATCTAGTTTGATTAACTCATAGGTAGTTCAACAGGCAAGTGATATAGTAAATGCCGTTGGTACCAAAAACTACTTTAAGTTTCTTCTCAAAACTGTAAAACATGATAGAATCATGGTCAAGATAGCTGTATACCTATTAAATGGATTTAGTCTATTTTATTTCCTTAGACAAAAGCAAGTTTTGTAATTCATCCCATATTATTACTCTACATCAAACCACTTACTATTTTAAAACCTCTTTAATTGATAACACGCCAAACTTTACATCTCGTCTTTATTCTGCTTTAGAAGTGGTTTTAATGGGCCTGTGATATGAATGGATTTGTTTTAGTGCTGAAGGTGGGGTTGTTGTGAAAGATTTCCTCACCTCCTCTTCCCTCTTTCCTTCCATCTCTGCGGGACAGGAAGTGGAAAGGCTGAGCTCAGAGCTGGTTGGCTGTCGGCAGCATCTGGAGGCGGTCCAAAAGGACGGGAGCCAATGGCAGTCCGAAGCCCTGAGCCTAGCAGAACAGCTGGCAAATGCCCAGCGCCAACTGCACCTCACCAGGTAGTACCTAATCCTATTATACATGCCACCACACTCACACACACACACGTGCACACAGCGCTCCCCCTCTGCCCAGCTCCTGCCCAGCCCAGCCCAGTCCAGTCCAGTTCAGACCACCACACCAACTGTACCACACCAGGTAACAACTAATCCTATTATACAAACCACACACACATATACACACATGCGTGCCGCTGTGCTATGGTCCCGGTACCAACTGGACCTCACCAGGTCACCTCTAATCCTGTTAAGCATGCCATAACATAATGCAGCACACACACATAAACACACCGTGCACGATCTGTGCTACCAGGCCAGTGCCCAGCCCAGCAACAGCTCCAGCAGAGCCAAAATGGCGTCTAAGCTTTTTTTTTTTCTTTTGCTGTCCCTGGCGCACGTACACATACACACACAGAGAACAGTGGGCTGATGGTCACTGGACAGCCTGGCCTCGATGCCACCCGCCAGTGCCCTGCACCCGTTCTCACGACGGGCACTACCGGCTCCTCCCTCTTACCTCCACCTTCCATCCTTTTTTTTTTTCTATTTCTACATATCTATGTTGTTTCTCTTTTTATAAAATGTTCTGTAATCAGTCTGTTGAATTTTTTCAAACTAACCTCTTTTGCATAAGTGTGATAATGATTATAAAAATAGCTGGATGAAATGAACAAAAATGCAATTTTCTCTTTACACATCCACTGTGTTCACACCCACTGATTAGATACCAGTATGACCTTTTGCCTCAGATTTCCTGTTTTTTTTATTTTGTGCTCTCCACGATGGCATATTGTTGCACTTTCTTCTTGTCAGATGTTGTCATTATAACTCGCTTCGCTATATATGTGTGTGTGTATATATATATATATATATATATATATATCAGTAAATGACTTTATATGTTTTATGTTATTGGTGTGAAATCTACCCCTTGTAAATTTTGTTGAGAAAGCCTGAAAGTGGCACAGAAATGTAATTCTCATCCATGTGTTCCAGTATTGAATGGTTAAACTTGTACGATACTTGTCTGTTAAAATTAGCAACAAGAGACAATCACTTTTTTCATTGATTTATTTTTTGCTGTTGTCTCTATACTTGAACCAGTTACTTTTCTCTACAATCATCTCTCTCACATTCTTGTCCTTTTTCTTTAACCTCCGTCTTCCCCTTCTTCATCCACTCACTGGCTGCTGTTTTGACTCCACACCATTCATTGCCAGGGCCTTGAACAGCCCATGCCAGCCGCCCAGGGCACTCTCTCACCCCTGCTGCCCATAGCTGAGGTGTTTGAGATGGGCACAGATGTGGCGGCGGTGGCCTGTGGTGATGGAGGCTGCAGGACGCAAGTTGGTGCTATATGTGTGTGTGTGTGTGTGTTTATGTGTTTGTCTCCTTGGCAGGATGTGTATGTGTCCACTGCTGCTTCAGGCTCTGATCTGTGTTTAAGTGTGTTGGTCTGTCAGCTGGCCAGCACTAACACTCTGGCCGCATGGTGCGCTGTCGTGTGTTTAAGAGATGGGGAAGGGATTGTGTGTGCTGGTGGGCTTTCCAGCCAGCTGTGGAGAATGACATGCATATTAATGTGGCAACATGATGACTTTGACCTGTACTAGAGGAGCGACTGGACTAAACCATTTAACTGCCATGTGTGCGGGAGTTTGCGGATGAGAGACTTTATAGTCATATCTATCCACAGATGCATATTAGATGTTTGACAGCTGTTGACTTGGCTGTGCATGTAGCAATTCAAATTCAATTTTGTTCATAGTGATGAAAGCTACTTCTAAGACTGATTTTATGTGGCTGTTTATTTTCCATGAGGAGCAGCAGGTTTAAATGCCTCCACAAATCAACTTGGAAGTTTGTGAAAAGAACAGTTGTCACCAAGTAATTCACTTAAAATGGAGGGCACAAGTAAAAGTAAAATCATAACCAAACTCAGCTGTGCTCATGTTCAATTAATAATAAAAGTTAACGCAAAGTTTAAGAGCAGGCTGGGGGAAAACATTATATATTTTTGAGAGATTCACAAAAATAATGATTCCAATTATTGTAATGCTGTGCACAGGAGATCTGAGTTAATTACATTTGGGTTATTATGTTTTAGTATTTGCAGGTGGACATGAAATGCTATCACATTTAGGCACATGTAGGTAAAAGGTTTGCGTGGTGCACCATGGAATGTCCCTGTTGAAAACGGCCGAGGGTCTTTATACATATTAAGACCTAATTTAGTTTTTCTTTTTGGTGGTCCAAACTGAACACATTAACCTAAGGCATCGTCCCTCTTGTCTCTTTCCCTCTACCTCCAATCTTTTCTCTATCTGTCCATCTGCAGGCCTTCTGGGGTTACACATGATTAAATGCTGTTCACTCAGTCATGCCTCTGTTTGCCCTCTCGTTGTTCACTACAGAACCACGCGTGAGCCTTTGTAGCTGCTGTGGAATGGTTTTTATAACTGTGTTTGTGTGTGTTTTCAGAGAGCAGGAGTGTGAGATTCAGTGTGGTTTGGCTGGAAGGCTCTTTGTATGACCAGCCACCGAAGGCAGCTCTTTGATTCTCTCTCTGCAACTTGGTTGCTCTGCGCTTTCATTTTTTTCTTCTTCTTTGGCCTAAATGATCCCAGCCTGCTTTCAAACAGAGGACATGAAGCACAGACAGTGCCTGTTTCATTTCTGATAACCTTACTATCTTTACTGAAAAACACATACTTGAAAGCAAGAACACATACGTGCACATGCACACGCAGCTATTTGTCTATACGACTGCATGCCCGCAAATGTGCACGCTCAAACTCACATCAGTTGTACAACCATATGCCTCCACACACACAACACACACACACAGAAACGCACACAGATGCATGCATGCGTCCGTGGGTCCCATGGCGCCTGGTGTGCTGTGCTGCGCTCCAGGATTGGATCATCAGCCAGCTGTGAGTTGGACAGCCCAGGATCTGTCCTAATCCTCGCCACTCTGTTCACATCGCCTCACACACACACACACTCCAGTCCCAGCCCCAGCCTCAGCCCAGCAGAGGGCTTTAGTAAGTTTGTTTTGTTTGTTTGCTCCTGTCTTTCTTGCCTTTCCTTCTTTTCTTCTTTCCTTGTCTCCATCCGGCCTTCCCCTTCCCTCTGCAGTCATCACACGTCCCAAAGGCGATAGTGGAAACTGCCCAGCATAACTTCACTTTCATGACATGCCAGATAAACAGGAATGGATAGATGTGTGTGTTTGCTTGTGTCCGGGTATCTGTGGTTAGCTGAGACCTGTGTTTGCCTCCTTTGTGTTTTGGACACACAGAATGCCTGCAGGGCCACAAATCTTCCACCGGTTTTGCGATCCCCATGAAATCAAGTATACATGTTCATGAGGGTGCTTGTGTCGATCTCTAGATGGACCTTGACTGGAAAAATGTTTCGATGAAAAAGTTTTCTTGTCACATTCTCATTTAGAAGCACTGACTATTAATTGATGGGCAAGGAAACATCTAAGCATGACTGCACATACATTCAGATTTGTAGCTGATTTGATCAAGGACAATTGGCTGCTACCTGATCATTACCTGAAGTAGATCCATTTGAAGGAGACACCTGACACCCCCAAACATGCTAAAAAACATGGGAAGTTTACTATTAAGATTTTGGTTGATTATGTTTGAAATAAAGCTTTGCGATTAGGACAAAAATGAATTACATTTGATGCATTGCATGACCAGATGTGTGTGTAATATGTAAACATTTTTGTGAAGTCGGTTAGATTTTAATTTGAAATTCAAAAATGTGCAAGAGGTCTCAAAAACATACAAATGCGTTAGACTTAGACTTACTTTATTGTCATTACACAGACACACACAATGAATCTGGTGTAACGAAATGTCATAGAATTGTCAGCTGATAAAACAAATAAATATGGAAATAGAAAAGTGCACAGTTGATGAAATGAATCCAAAGCCGAGAGTAACTGCAGTGTAAATAT
>JAPTHA010000008.1:12874611-12886309 GCA_029814585.1 Gymnapogon annona
ACATCAGTGTAAACAGTACTATAAACAGTGAAAATACTATATATCAGTGTAGACAGTACTATAAACAGTGAAGGTACACTTCACCTTCTTGTTGCACCAAGTAGTGTAGGTTTGAACTCATAAAACAGTCACAGAGTCTAAAGATGTTGTCAGTGGACTTGGGTCCGCTTTCAACATTAATGCACAACAACCCATGATGCAATGCTCTCTGCATTTTAACATTTGTCTTTGACCTAATGAAATGTCACATTCTTGACACTGAATCATAATATGCAGCTCTCCATTAGCATTCTGTTCGGCTTAAAGTGGCAGTGGCCGAAAATTTTTGGTATCATTGTGCAAAAAATCCAAAATTTACCTTTTGGCAGATTGTAGTTATAATGTAGTTCTAGCAGAGATGAGAATTGTACCCCCTCCTGTGGACCTTTTGATGGTGTAGATTTGGCTGCTCATATGTCATTTCAAACAGGCAGGGTTCGGTTGAAATATGTGAATGATAGAATGACTGCTGAGCCCTGTGGAGATTCAGTCAGATATATTTCTATTAATCTTCTGTGTTGCAGGATAGAAGCTTGAAAAAATGTGTTTCTCTATATTTCTAGGGAATCTTTTGATTTGGTCTGAAATGCGAAAGCTCCAACGGGACGATGTGTTTTCACATACTGGCATTTTCCTTCCCCTGTTCATCTCCTGCAGCAAGGAGCCTGGAAGACACCATGTTATCTGAGATACAACAAAAGATGGAATATTTAGTGGTGCATAATACTATCTATTTAATACAATAGGTATTTCACATTGGAGGATGGCAATAAAGCATTACACGAAACGGAATGATAAGATGGCAAATGGAGTCAGACGGAAAGACGAATGGAGTGTTCCTTTTCAGTTTTAAGGCCACAGACAGACCCTGAAATGAGAAAATGGATGCTGAGTCTGAGAGGCGTGGAGAGCGCTATTCAGACATATCTTCAGACCAACCGCTGTGCCTCTTAAAGACAAAGTTCCCAAACTCTATTAAATATGTCACGCTGCTGCTCTCTCTCTGTATCTCTACCTTGCTCTTTCTCTTTTTTTCCCCCCTGTCCCCTCCGTTGTAGTTCGTGATAGCAAGGTCTGGAAAGGCGGTGAACAGAACTGCCTGTGTGTGTGAGGGCGGAGAAGTGTAAATGAGGAAGGTGAGGCAGCAGATGCCGCGTCCCGCCAGAGGCTCGCTTTGAGCAGCAAGTGAAATCTGGGCGCGACAAAACTGCTGCAAACCAACTCGGCGGGAGGCCCTTGTCCAATCACGGCCCGGAATAAAAGGGCCGGGGCGCCACGCGGGCTGCAGTCGCTCAGGAGAGGTGGGGGCCGTAATGAACCTTCAAGCGCTGCCAGCAAGAACACACACACACTTTAGCACGACATATTCCTCTTTACCTGGCATTAGCAACACCTAACCACTGTCACCACACACACTCATGAAAACACACACATCTCAGACTCCTTTTTTCATGATGATGTTTACAGCTGAATTGTTTGCGTGCGGTTAGATGAGCCCATGTGCATGCCTTTGTGCTAATGTTAAGTGTTGATACCTCTGGGCTACACCTGTGTCTATGAAGTTTGATGAGTGTGTCTCTGTATGACAGCAGCGGGGCAGTGCCAGGTATGAGGCTTGCTGTGTGTTTTTTGTGCTTTTGCGTGTGTGTTTGTGTTGGTGTGTGTGCTTGTCTGGTCGGTAGCCATGTTGTTGGGTAGCAGATGGCACCATGGTTGGCAGGGGAGGGGCTGCTTAGCACAACTAATCAGACAGTTACGGATAGGGCAGCTGGGAGGGCCGTCGGCCAGCCGCATGTGTGTGTATGTGTGTGTGCACCACAGAGTGCCATGATGTTGACAGTGGTGGGCCCGTTGGCCCGGTGACGAGACCTTGCTGCGTTCTTCTCTCCTCGCTGTCGGAGTGCCCTCTCTGCCATCCTGCCTTCTCACCTCTTTCTCTCTTGCACTTTCATTGTCTTTCCCTCAATCTGTTGAGACCTACTTTATCTTCCTTTCTGTTTCTTTGTCTTTCCGTCATGCTAAATTCTTAACTGAATGTATTTTTAGGTGGTTATTAATTCAGAGTTGCTCTGGAGTAATTTAATTGACGCTCCACTAATTAAAATAATCCTGTGTTCGTTATGACTCGAAGGAGCCACAAATGGATAAATGGACACTGAAATAGTTTGAGTACAGTTTCTTCAAAGCGACATCTAAAATGCACATTCTGTAATTCCTGACGCTAGAGGTCTCCCAATCAAAACAAAAAAACGTGTTGGGTGATGACGTTGTGAAGTTGCATTGGATCATGGGAGCTGTTGTTTTTCACCACCATTGATGATGGAAATCTGTAATGTGATGTGTGCGCATAAATGCTTCTTTAACCTTAAATGTGTCACTGCTTAAATGGAAACATTCCTTTTTAAATCCTCAACCTGAAACTGAGCCTCATGTCAATACAGAAAGAGGCTCAGGTAAAGTTGTTCCATTGTGCATAGCATTTCGAGAACATGGAGAACACTGTTTAAACCACAGACAAATCAAATCAAATGCTTTTTGTTCTCTTGCATTATTTTTGTCTTGCTCGATGTTTATTTGTAATATTCCTGCCAAAATCATAAAGACATGGTGTTTTTTTACTCTTTAAGACTATGAACCTAGACATTGTGTTCAGTTAACCCTCAACTCTTTATATTGTTTTTAACCTCAGACCTTTGTTCACTGAGCAGTTAAAGGTGTCTTGAAAGAGGAAATTATTCATAAATGTTTGTGTAGGTGTGTTTCATATTTGCTAAAGGATGGACTGTGAACTAACACCTTTCTACTCTCCTTTATTCCATGTATTGCTGTCTGCTTATTCTGTCAGTGTGACCAACTAATATAGAGTCTGTGAAATAGGCCACTCTACAAGTGCCTGAAATGACTCACAGTTGAAATATCATAAAAGTTATAAAGATCCTATAAGTACAGCAGTGGAAAATCACACTCTAACTATCAGGATTATTAAACAGCGCTGTAATCTCTCCAACCTGCAGGGCAGGGAATGGATAGAATAGACAGATCGCTGACTGGGAGACCTCAGGCAAGATGGAGGCAAATCTGTCAGCTACAACTGTTATCACCCCAGCCAAGTCTGCCCTGGGACACTGGCCTACATACACACTACTGCTGGAGGACAGAGAAAGAGCGGGAGAGCACCAGCCCCCTGCCATCCGGCCACCCTCCAATTTTTACCGCCTTTTATCCACCTTCATTCTGACCTGCCCTCTAATACCTCAACTATCACTTCAAACTGAAAAGCCTTTTTATCCGTCTTTAGAAAATTGGCAGTTTTTTAGTTTCTGATGTATTGTACTTCTTCTACGTACATTTTGGACAACATAGATCCCTTTATCCACTCAGATAAGCATTTCAGGCATTAAAAAAACAAATGTGTTAAGTTGTACTTGTGTGTCTGTGTGGGTTTGCGTCATCTGGTCAACTCTGTGCCTTCACATACCCCTGCTGTGAGGGTGGTACCACCAGTTGGCACAGCTTTCATGTACCATGACAGAACCTCTCTCTTGTCCTCCTTCCTTCACATTTCTCTTGCCTTATTGATCTTTTAACGTTTTCATCTTTTTCACCTCTTTTTTTTTTCATCCTCCACATAGCTGCACTTTGTTCTTGTTTTTTTTCCCCTTCTGCTTTTTCTCTTTTCTCTTCTCTGCCCTTTGTGGCCACAGCAGTAGCAAGCTGTGTCCAGGTGGCTATAGGGCTGGGCCCCCGTGAGCAGATTATCTTGGTAGATGATCATAAAGAGAGGGGCAGGAGATGGAAGGAGGTAAAGATAGATGTAGGGGAGGAGTGGAGTGGTGGCACTTGAAAATACGAAAGTAATGATGCACTGAGGAGTTTAAGAGGGTGGTATGAATGCATAAGACAGCAGTGCTTGCTCAAAGTGATTATCAATAGATGTCATAAACATTGAGCAAACCATACAGCCATATGAACCAAAAATAGCATATGTTTTTCAAAGAGATGAACGTACTTAGAAGACGCTATCGGTGCACTATTTCTTTTGCTATTCTTATAAGCAAAGTGAAAAATACTACAGATATTTCAAACTATTCATGCAGACAGGAACATTTATCACCTTTAACAAACTGATGTGGGGATGAACCTGAAGCACACAATGGTACTATTATGATAAGGATTTTGTGTAGTGAAATTACATAAATATATACATAATACATAAATAAAATGAGAAAGAGGGGACTTGAGTGGGAATAGAAAGGGTGTAAATGATCATCCAATTCACCAGGATAAAATGTAATACAATAGATCAGAAAAAGTTTAATCTCATACTGTACATGTGAAGGTTGCCGTCATGTTTTAACCATTAATGGTGCTTTTTGCTTTGAATAGAAATGTGAAATGACAACGTACTGTTTGCTTTTCCAGCATTATTGCAATTACTAAATGTAGTCAGGTTAAGGTTCTGACAGCATAGGGTGTTGGGGATTAGTGACAGAACAGCGATGCAAATATTTAATTAATAGTACTCACAGTGTATTAATTAACAGACCTGGATTTTGTATCATCTATTATTCATCTCACCTATCGACCGACTCAAGGAAAGGAAAGTCAAAGAAGTCATAGAACCTTTGGCTTATACATACTGTATGGTTTTACAGAAGCGTACAAAGGTACATTTCTGTGCCAGCTGGGCTATGAGGGTAAATGAATGTAAATAAATGATTAGCGTGAAAACGATGTGGCAGGAAGTTAATTTCTCAATATAGGGACAGAGGGGAACAGAGGAGAATAGTGAGGCTGGCAAATTGTGTGGTGGGCACCGGGTGGGCAAAAGCCCCCCCACAGTGACACCTCTCGCCCTTGTGCCCCCCCGCAGAGCTTAAAACAACCGTCTTTTTTGTTTTCCACCTCAATAGCTGCATCTCTCCCTCTCGTCATCTGATCTAATGGCTGTAGAAGAGAGTTAACCAGATAAGAGAAAAGTTGACTGAGTTGGTAAAGAGGGAGATGTTCCTTTCTGCCAGTTGCCCCCGAGCTCATAACAGGCTGAGGGGGTTGAGAAGTGTTTGAAATGACATCAGGCATGTCTCAGGTGTGAAGTGAATTCCAACACAGGTGGATTGTGCTCGCACCAGGGGGAACACTCCATGTGGTTCAGTTTTGCGTTTTGTACACTTTTTCTGTGATTATTCATTTTCCCTTCCTTTGTGGTGTTAAACTTTCTATCATTTGTTTTCCCCATCGAAAAATAAAAATGATTCATCACGCATTCATGTGCAATGTTCTAACATCTCGTATGTGGTTCATCTTTATTTTTACTTCTAGTACGCTCTCAACTTTATGTAAGCGATCTCCTATATCACACGTCTGGTGAGCGGGAACTTAAAGCTGGCACCCTTATTGAAATAATTTATTTTAGGCAATCATTTACCTTCTCTGCTGAAATTGATTTGACCCGGAGACCTGCCACATATGTTACTCACTAATAATTTCTGTAGGGCGCAGAATTGACACGTTGAGTCCTGGGTTTCTGGATTGGGTCACTATGGGAGCATATTGTACGTATGCTGTGTGTTTATTTTTAAAAATCACAGATGCCTGTGCTGCCAGTGTGCTCTTCCTGTGTTAAGACCATCAGTCATCTGTGCCAATTAAGACTTTTAAACTTCTCTCTCGAACGTTTTGTGAACAGATAAATGATGACAGAGGCCAATCAGCAGCTAATTACTTCAGTGTAGAGCTGGAATTTGTGCTGCAATGGCAAATGTTTGTCTCTGCGAGGGTCATGTGCGTTTGTAGCGCTCTGGGTGCACATGCATGCTTTCATCCATATGTATGATACTGTGAACAGAGCCGTATGATGTGTATATTCCAAGAGAGGGATTGTGTATGCTTACACACTCGTGTTTAATGGAGTAGAAAAGTGTGTGTGTGTGTGTGTGTGTATGTGTGTGTGTATATATTTCTAATTTAACAGTTGTAGTTTTCGGACACGATTGGCTCGCCGCTGACCTTGGTGGTGGTGGGGGGGCTCTGGTGCTCCTTGAAGAAGAAAAGAGGCTTGGGCCACCCGCTGTAAACAAAGTTGACTTGCCGACAGATGGATTGAATGACAGAGAGGCTAACTGAGCCAGGAACGGGCCTGGCAGCATCGCGCTGCGCAGAGAGAGAGGGAGAGAGAGAAAGAGAGAGATAAAGGGGGGAGAGAGGGGAGAAGCGAGAAGAGGTGGCCAACAGGAGAGGAGGTGTGAACAGGTGCAGGGCCGCTGAAGGAAGAACCAGCAGATGGAGAGAGACACAGCCAGTTTAGTTACAGGAAAAAAAGGGTGGGAGGGAAAAGAGGAGGGAGGAGGGAGAGAGAAACAGCAGAAAAAAAATGGATCGCAGTAGAGATAAGAACGCTGTAGACGAACAGATAGGTGGACAGATAAACAGATAAGCGGGCTCTGTGTTTAGCGGCGAGGCTGCATCAGGCTGCCTCTGTGTTTGATGTGTTTGTTTCATAAAGCAGAGGGAGGAAGGGGTGTCAGAAGAAAGATGTGGGAGCAGTGTGACTGACTTGCATCACCCTAAGGTTTAATAAAATGTGCTAAAAACACATTGAGGTGTGTGTGAGAGAGAATTGTGTGACACTGTGTGGTCTGCTACACAGAACAATTCAGATGTTTATTGTAAGCAGCATAAATGATACGTCAGCACAGCAAATGTTCAATATGTCACTTGATTTTTCCGCAGCGCGCTCATCCCTCACTGGCAGCGTCGGTTAAATAGGCCTACACCAGGCCTCTGTCTCACCGTCTCTCTGTCG
This sequence comes from Gymnapogon annona, assembly GCA_029814585.1. NCBI lineage: Eukaryota > Metazoa > Chordata > Actinopteri > Kurtiformes > Apogonidae > Gymnapogon > Gymnapogon annona. The sequence goes on from JAPTHA010000008.1 coordinate 12,881,456, forward strand.
CACACACATGCAAAAAAGCACACTCACACAAACACAGAAATCATCCGTGTAGTTGATCCTATCAAACTGTTGAATATTAATATACAGTGATTGATGTAGTCTATCATAAATAGCTGTGGATGCACTGGAATTCCTCCACAAAAATGAATCATCTGGGGTGGCACCATTTTCAGAATGTGGGCAAATAGTTAACAGTTGTAATTTTTGTACAGTATTTCAGTGCAGTTATTCTGACCTTAAAGCTGGAAAATGTTGTAGAGTTGGTTAAGGTAACGCTTTTAATGGGAAATTGATGTAGTTTAGTTTTAATTAAAGCACCTTAAAGAATGCACATTTTTTTAGTATATGTAAAGCTAAAGCATACACCTGTTTTTCGACTAATCTTAAAATGTAACTGTAGACTTGTGACAACTCCCCCGTAGAAGCACAGATGATTGTAAAAGACAGTGAGAGACTGACAAACAGCTTGATGCTTTTGGTCTATATAGATTTTCTGTATTTAATAATTCCAGGATTATTAACATGTTTTTTGTTTTTGATTTAGGGATATCTCTAATACATGGACATTCTAAATTTACTCTTCTGATTATAGCCATCAGTGCAGATGGTCCTCTGTGATAGAAATACTATAGTACAAACTGTTCATCTTCTTGGTTCTTCATCTCGTGCTTAACTCTTTGCAGGGATCATCAGTGTCTCTCAACAATCAATCTTCTTTGTTGCGAACAAAGCTTTTGTTTTTTCACGTTTGTGCTATAGGCTGGGTTCACAGTCTGTTCACCTGTATGTTAATTTACCACCTGTTTTTTGCAGCACAGATAGTGTGCTGGAAACATGAATATGTATTATTTTGGTGAGAGATTTTCTTTTCAGTAGTTTCAGATTTTAGAGACTGCATGTGATTGTCTCGTGATTGAAGATGGTACAACTGAATATATTGAAGTATTTTGTGTTTTTTACATACTTGAAGCCTGAATTTGCATGGATCCTACAGTATGCATATGCTTTGTGTGTGTGTGTCATTGTCTAACCATGGAAAGTGTGTAGTCTCTTATACTTGAGCCCAAACAGCGGTCAGTGGTGTCTAGTGTTGGCGACTGTCTCCAATTCCTCCAAGTCCACCGTCTGACTCCAATTTGTGCTCGTTCTCTGATAAACCGCGGCATTTGGTGGTTCTGGCGTGGGATGCCGGCTGCACCATGGGGTGCTGCAAACTCTGCGCTTGGTCAGGCCCTGGCACCCCACATCTAATGGGCAACAGCTTGAATAGTGCCCACTTAGGCAGACAGCGCAGACTGGGCCCCCTCTTCTTTGCTCACCGCTCCAGCCAGCTAGCCAGCCAGCCGCCGCCTCTGCCACCTCCCACTTACCCAGCAGCCACTGTACCTGGCCGCTGCCCCAGAGCCATTCCTGCCTACCTTAGGCCCCTAGCCCATGCAGCTCCCGCCATACTTATCAAGCTGTCCTACAGTGCACGAGGCCAGGCGTATACCAACAGGCCCAGCTATCTGCTAACTGAACATTCAGTCTGTTGCCTCCGAGGCCCTAACACAGGTTCTTGCCACAGGCAGCAACCCAGAGCCCATTCACCAATTAACTGGAAGGCAGATTATTGTCCAGGGAGAATTGTCCAGCCCCACATATCTAGCCTCTGCTCTACCCATCACCCTTAACTGGTGCTCCCAGGGCTTGGCTGTGCACTAACAAATCTCCTTTGCTTGTTCTTTTTTATGTTTTAATTTGACAGTGTTCATCAGCAGCCATTTTGTAACTGCATTTTTGTCAGTAAACATTTTGCATGTGATTAGAAACACAAAATGGCGCAGGTGGTTAAAGGACAATAACCACAATGCTCAAACGCGAGTTCAGTGGAGCGGCAGAACATCTTTGTTGCCCTGCGTCTTCAGCTCTAAGGCCTTTTCTTGTCAGACAGATTCAGATCCCGAGGCCCTCATCAGTGAACAGGAGAAGCCTCTCAGGGTCTGCTGCTCCTACCCACACATTAGGGACTTCTATTAAGTCTTGAGGACAACTTTATGTGGTAGTACTTAAAAAATAGTTTGGTACATTAGTAAAAAAAAAAAACAGATGTAGAATATGTACCTTTTGCGTCTTTTTCTTTTTTGTTTTCATCAGCTTCCCATCACTCTCCTCTTCCTCATCACCACTCTTTCGCTGACTGCTGGAACTTTCTGGCTGGCTGTCTGATGCTAATTGGTGGGTAAACAGGTCTGGTGTGAGTCCCCCCCCCCCGTAATCACACACAAACACACACACATATATATACAGATATACACAAATACACACGGCCCCCTGGAACCTCTTGCAGGACCAAATGGCTGGCAACGCCTGCCCGCCATCTCCCGCTGAGCCCTGGTGTGCGCTTTGGTGGCTCAGGCTGCTGTTCAAGCCCAGCGGGGGTTCATTCACTCTCACACACACATACATACAGTCATACGCATACAGACACACACTCTCCTTGTGTCCCCTGCACACCCGCCACCCGCTTTCACACCCCAGACAGCAGGACAGCAGGAGAACACACACACACACGAAGGAACAGACAGACGCGGTCACTTTAGAGATGCAGGCCAAGCGCTGTAGGGGAGAAAAGTTTTCACTTAAACTGGAGAATTCTCTCTTCATTAGCGCCTTTGGACTTCAGGAAGAGTTCTGTTTATTTGTTCGTTTTTCCATGTCTTTGTAGTTTTTCTTTTCTTTCGGTCTTTGTCTGTTCCTCTGTTGTTTGGGTACATTTGGACTTAGATCAGTAAGAAAGTTTAGTACAAATACGAACAGAATGTAGTGTTGTTTAAAGCCACCAGAGATTACCACCTTTGTTTGGATCTTACCTGCACAATTTTGATATTTACCTCAGCGAAAGGGAAGATTAAAGGGATTTCATTGGTACCAAGTATTCCCTGGTTAGTTAAGCCACACATTTTTAACCCAATTGGTTCAGTTTTTAGCAAAAGAAATCCTCCTGGGTAAAGTACTTCTTACTGGTCAACACGCTGTACTATTTTTAAGGTTAGTGTCGCTTGCCTAAAGTCTGTGTGAATATTGAAAGAAAAAGTTCAAGGTGAGCAACTGCACTTTTGTGTTACGGAGGATAAAGCTGGTTTTGTGCAGTACTTTTGTGATGGCTGTTTAGTGTGAGCATGTTTGTGTGTGTTGTACTGTAGACAGCTGCCGTTTCACTCAGGGGTCTTCAAACTGACGGCACTTTGACACTTTTATCCTTCTACCTCCCTGAGTCTTTTCTCCGTCGTTCTCCTCTCTGTCCTGTCTCTGTCCTTTTTTTCCTCTTGCTCTGTTGTTTTGCTTTGTAGTGCATTATGCAGTTGTTCAGAATGATGGAATTAATTTTTGAGGTTATAGTTATTATTCACAGAGGAGATTTAAAATAATTATCATCTGTGTCACGTTACGCCATGCTCAGCTTGAGTCCTGCTCTTACACTATACAAATTCCTAATGAAACAGAACATTAATGATAATATTCAGCCCAATTAGGCATTTAAAGGGACAGTGTGTAAACACACAGCTGCTCTGTCACAAAACTCCTTAATAATTATCTGCTGTCTGCATAAAAGAATGGCAGACAGGTCTTTTAATGCACACGTAATTATGTTATCAAATTGTTTGCAAACAGAAGTAAGACAGACCTATATTTTTACAAATTTGATCATTTTCCATCATTTCCATTACGCCTTGAATTTGCATATTGAAAATGTTGATTGCATATAGATGTATATAACGTATCTTTTAGGCTCCACTGAAAAGCATTTTCACGCTTCTCCGGTAGCAGATGATGAGTAAGCAAACACACAAATGCTGAAGTCTGTGTGAGTGAAAACTCATTTCCATCACCGCCAACAAAGTTATGCAATGAAATTATACATGTAATAAACGCTGTGTGTTTTAAATAGAACTTAAAATCCAATAGATTTTTGTACTCTGTCATTCTTAATGGTAAATGTAGATGACTCTATTGATTTTAATATTTCTCATTCCTTGTCCTCAGACAGGAAAGAGACAGCGCAGATCGGGCTCATGAGGAACAAATGGCTTCCACAACCCTCTCAGCGCGGGAAAGGGAACGAAAGCTGGCTGCACTGCTGGAGCAAACAGAGGCGAAACACCAGCAGAGAGGTCAGTGCTTTCACACACAGCAGTGGCACTGGGCTCTGCGTCAGCGGTGGCTCAGGCCAGAAATACTGTCTGCTTTGTCATAGATCACTGTCTGGGCCTCCCACTGCTCTGTCCCGACTCAAAAGGATATTAAAACTACAGAAATCTCCCAGAAGGGGAAAAAAAACCAAACTTCTTCATTCACCTTTGGCATTCCCACTTAAACAGAATTAACACCATGGGTGAGATATGAGAAGCATCTCTCCAGTATTCATACATTAATGTGAACTTAAGTGCTTACTTTCTTCAAACCATCTTGCAGGGTTTTACTCTAGTACAATTGGTTTTCTTCTGTTTGTCATTGTGTGTTGCTGTTGTTACCTTAAGTTTTCTTGCTGACAGTTTCGGTGGCTTCTGCCAAGAAAATGAATTGCAGGGTCTGACTCTGTCGTTTCACCTCGTAACACATGCTGTATGTTCTCACTGAGGCTAAAAACAGTGATGTGGAAAGAGAGTATTTGAGGACAATGAAACTTTCTTCTTTTATTAGAGTCAACTTATGTGTTTGGGGGACTTTGTCAGGGTTTCTGTGGGTCTTTAAACAGTTTATTGTGCAGTTATGAGTATCATTTAAGTGAAATGGTCTGCATTTATATAGCGCTTTTCTACACATGTACTCAAAGCGCTTTACATTAGCCTCACATTCACCCATTCACACACA
>JAPTHA010000008.1:12892167-12904579 GCA_029814585.1 Gymnapogon annona
AGCCTGTTTGCTTACAAAACCATAAAAAATGTAAATGTACGAATTAATGAGCAATTTGCAGTATACATTTTTCCAAGGCAAACATATAAACTTGAAGTAATATCATAAATACCTTTCATTTAGCCTGTTTTATACCTCACTATCTGACTAAATCCTAAACATTATCTCAGTTACACCATCATCATCATCTCAGTTACACTAGGCCTTTTATTGGTAGCTGATTGTATATTTGCACAGACTGAGATATACAGTTTAGTCTGTTGTTCAATTCTGAGACAAACCCAACAAACCCACAACTAAAATGAAAGGTTTGAAAGCTTGCAGTATATCAGATGCTGAAAAATCAGTTATGGTAATCTCCATCCTTCACTTCGTTGGTGACGAATCTTATCCAGGACTAGAAATCAAGTTAGTCTGATTCTTGTAAACTTCGTGAATTATACTGTTACCCCGGCATGTTCTGCCTCACGTCCACAGATGCTCTATTGTCCTTCTGTACCTCATGGAAGACTGTTAAACTGCAGGTGTTGTGAAATATCTGGGCATATTTTGTCACCAGCTCTCCTCCATTTATTGTAGCTACCAAGTTTTCCCACATTTTATGAATGTGGTCTCTGTTTCAGGAGTGAACTGGAGCAGCTGGCTCTGGAGAAACAACACTTAGAGGACACGGTGAAGAGTCTGAGAGCGCGCTGCTCAGACATGGAGGACCAGTGTGTGCAGCATGGCCACATGCACCAGCGCATGAAAGACAGGTACGCAAACACATGGAAAACACGCAGCTAACAGCACACCAGACCATACTGTGGAAGTCCAAAGGGGTTTTTGGGCTGTTTAGTAACCACCATGTTTAGGGCTTGGAAATGGAACCTAAATGTTTTTCTCACACCATCTATTGAGTTACTGCTGGGTGTGGTTTTGTAATTTTCAACATGTAAGGAGAAAATTTCAGCCCTGTTAACGTGTCAACAGATGATTTGAAGTTATAAACAGATTAATTTTCAATCTTGTGAATGTGCTTTGACAAAACAGTGGATGCTTAATATGTAATTGCAGTTTTTGCAACTGGTTTCAAGAAATGTAGTTTAGGAACCAATATCAAAACCATAGTCTCACAGTCAAACATCTTTGAACAATCTGACCATAACGATGTTCCTACTTTGTAAATGCTTTTTCTGCGTTGGTCAGACATTGTCTCTGTCCTCATGCTCCCTGTCACAGGGCTCACACACCAAAATGAACAGTCTCATTCTTTTATGATAGAACTCAACAGGTCAGTCCACAACAGAGAGGAGCTGCTTTGATCAAACCAAACATTTGACAGAAAAACATCAGGGAAGTTTCGTATTTTATACCAAATATGAAATTAGTATTAAATAGGTAGTGGATGGCTTCACAGTAAACAACCTCAACGCTTCTCTGACCTGGACGTAAAGGAGATGACCACTGAAAGCACTGACAAGTTGATCTGTTTTTTGGAAATCATATTCTCATATTCTGTTGAGATGGAACCTTATATCAGTGTGTAATGAATTTATTTTTTATACAATTGAGTTTTCCAAACTAAGTTAGAAAGTGATTATGAAAACAGCCACTGACTTACTGCTGCTGCTCACAGTGTAAAACACGTTCCTGTTTGGCTTATGCTACACTATCTGTACGTGTGTGTGTGTTTTGCGCGGGGGTCTCTTCCTCCTTGAGTGCGGAGCCCAGTTGGTGTGCGTCTCCACAGGGTGCCTGGCATACAGCCTGGTTCTTCCAATGTGGGCGAGGGTGTGTGGGTGTTGTTGCCCCACTCCGCAGGATCACTACCCCACTGCCCCCTCCACCCTCCTCACACGCACAACCCAACACACACATTTTCATTCTTTTCTCCTGCTCCATCACTGACACTACATATTGTCTACCACCCACCGGTGTTAACCTGTCGACAGTCAGACGCTGCCAAAAAACAAAGTTTACCAAGTCACAGCTGTCTCCTGGCTGTGTGCGACTCTTTTTGTGCGTTTCATGGACAGAAAAACAATCTGAGTTGTCAAGAAGTGTGAAGTATGAATATTCTGTACGTTTATGCACATATGTTATTGTGGTATTTTTATGTGTGTGCGCGTGAGTGTATGGGCTGCTATTGCTTGTTCTCAGGAGGTTTAGAGTGGGAATCTGACTGCCAAAAGTGGATTGGCTGGGAAGTTGGCACCTAACTTCTCTCTTCTCCCAACTGAACCACGATAATCACTCTTGGCATTTACCGAGTTTTATTTTCTGCTTTGACACTTACTTGGTTGATGAATCCTCATGATATTTTAAAATCTCTAGAGTTCGGTTCTGCATGAGGTCAGTTTTGGAGAAGATACTCAGACGTTTGACCACATTTATGGATGGAGTGTTCGGGCGTAATATTTCTGAGTTGAAATGTATATTTTTAGGGGTGCGTCTTTTAGTCTTAGGCTCTATAAATCGAATACCAGCTGCTCGTAGAGTGCTGTAAGTGATTGTATAATAATGCTGATCCTGTTTAGGAGACGGGGAGAACATCATCAGGGTAACAGGGTTGCATTAGAATAGAGGTTTCACTGTACACCATGGTATGAAAAGAAAACTGACAGTTATTAAAACATTTGCTTTTCTATAGTACCGAAAAAAAGAAAAACTGGACGGAGAATCTCACCTGCACAAAAACAAGACAAAGATTTCCCTGACTTTTCAATGCCTTTTGAGGAAACCTGCATGACCATATACGAACTGAAAAAATATGTATTCATAAGAAACAAAAATAAAAATCTGTATACTGACAGACTACGTTTTACACCATATCAACAGTTAAACAGTAGCACTGCCTCTGATTTTCCATGGTTAAAATGTTGATTTATCAGAGTTTACACGTTACATATTCCAGATCTTTTTTTTTCCTCTACCAATGTCTCATATTTGTGAAACAGCACAATTAAATCTACATTTTACTGGAATTTGGCAAAGTTGTACCACGTCAAAGTGCAACTCAGAACAGAGTCTGGCATTCCCTCGTGCAGAAAAGAATCCAAAATCAAGTGATGTGAGGATCTGCCTAAATACATGTACCCTGCAGATTTTCAGTAGCACTCATACCTCTTATTGCATTTAATAAATGCTGTTTAATTTTTTTATACGATAAAACATACAAATATACTGATTATTTAGCAGTGTCTATACAGAATAGGGTCTAATAATGCTAATAATAATACACAAGTTAATGACTGGGTTTCTCAATGTTTATTTCTTTTTTCCTAATCTGAACATTCTATTTTTAAGTTCCATGAGTGAAATTTCTTAATATTAAAGTGTACGTATCATGTTAGATGATTTTGTCTTTGAAACAACTAAGACACTTTTCGCATCCTGAAAATCTCACATCGTCACAAATCTAACCCTTATTGTCGGAACACTCCTATTGTGGTTAGTTATTAGTTACCCTTTTTTTTTTTTAAATGATGCCTTAGTTAAAGTAGATTCAGGCCTGAACTTTTTAGACGTGTGAGTTTTCATCTAGTGTGTTTGTATGCATGTGTAATTGCTGTTGTGTATGTGCTTTCTCTGCATATGGTAGTTTGCACACATACAGTTGAATGTGTGTGTCCATACGCTGGGTATACATTAGTTGGTCTCCGTAGGGCCTGTGTGTTTGGTGGGCACCCTGCCGCGCCGCTTGGGGGTTAAGGTGTATGTGTTAACAAGCTGGTGCAAGTGGGTTCAATATCCAGCGCCCCGCCCCTCCCCACAGCCTCTCCATCGGCCTGCAATCTGTGCTGCGAAGAGCGGCAACAGCGCACCACGCACAAAACATTTGGAAAATCAGCTTGATTTATTTTTACATGGGCACGTCGATTGCCAAACTACACAGGGGTTTTAGCACACAATGTTTTGCTGTACAATTATTTATTTATTTCACTATTTCTGTGTTGCGTGTGTGTATGTGTGTTTTTTTTTTCCCTCCTCAGAAAGGAAGGGATAGAACGGAGTCTAAACAGCACAGAGATGGAAAAGAGCAGCAAGTTTACAAAGAGTAAATATTGTCTATTTAGAAGAGTAGCTCTCTGATTCATTAGGTTTCATCAGGTTTTAGTCCAGGTTTAGTTTTTTAACACACTTACTCACATAGGCTCTCACCTGGATAATCAACAATTATTCTATTGTGTTATTTAGCATTTGTCTTGTGCCACGTAGTGAACAAATGACTCCATCTGTATTAAATCCCTCTTGATTGCAGATACAAAATGGCAGGCCCTCCGATCAGATGCAGTGTGACCCATTTTTGTTTAAATTAACCTCCATTTCTAAATGCTATCTGTTTTTTAGATGTTGCCATGTTATTTGTTGTAAAATTTGAATTTGATTTTCTAGGCTTCTAAATGAGGATCCATAAATTTGAACTCCGACATTTAGCCCAATGCCGTGTCATGTGCAATTGTCATAAAGCTCGAGCAAATTAAAGGACTCACTGAAATATCTAGATATATTTTACTTAAGCAGAGTGTGAAATATTTTCCCTCATTTTTGGTCTTTAGTCATAAGTATAAATCTTAATACATTTTAATTAAAAGCAGGCAGAGGTTTTTTTGACATAAAGACATTGTTGGATGGGTTGTAATGTAAATGTGACTGTTGGAATATCTCGCTGTAGTTGTCCGTGTAACTCTTTCCTAAATGAGGTGTGTAAAATTTTTATAATAGTCTGCGGCTCAATTGTATTTGGATCTTTATATGAAAATGTTTGACTGCGATGAGACAGAAAAAGACAGAAAAGGCTTCGGTGTCACTTTTGCATTATCTGATGTTGTCGTTGCCTCTGATTTCACATTTGCATCTTAACTTTCTTCCCCTTTGCCCTCTTTGCCTCTTTGTTGTTGTCTTTTCTGTATCCTGGCTCTTTTTCTCTCTTGTTTTATCATCCGTCTTACTCCGTCTTATTTTTTCATCCACATGCGTCATCTCCCTTCCCTTCTCTTATTGTGCAACTTTTTACCCTCTCGTCTCCTCTTTTTCCTTCTCCTCCTCCCCTTTTCAATCTGTACCAAACACCACGCAACCTTTTCTCACCCCACAGCTGTTCTCAGGCTGTTTCACCAATTATCACTACGCATGTACACACTTAGGTCACATACACTTACTCTCCTTCACGCACACAAGCGCGCACATACACACACACACACACACACACACACACGCGACAGACCAACTTAACGCCGACGCTTGCTTAACCACACATTGTGACAGCAGAGTGTGTTTGTCAGCCTTTGGTGTGTGTGCGCATGTTCTGCATGGCAGTGTGAGTGTTTATGTGAGCACATGGATCACTCCGCAGCCCTTTAAGGCGAACAGCAACATATACGCAGATGTGCCTGTAGATCCACAGGCTTCACTGGGCCATATGGCCTCCACGAAGAAAGATGGTGCGTGCGTCTGGAGGAGAGCTGGGGATGGAGGGAGGGATGGAGCGAAGGATGGAGGAGGTATGGAGGGCCATGTGTGGTATGAGCTGTGCAAGCAGTTGTTGAAGTATGTATGTCTGTGGATGTGTGTGTGTGTGTGCTTGCACCAGAGGCTCCAGGAGATCGGTTAATGGAACAAATGGTCGCGGCGGGCCGGGGAAGAAGGAACAGGCTTGCTGCTACCGCAGGCGGACTGTGAGCCCCGGGCGAGGGCTGCTTCATCTGGGCTCCTGCCACACACACAGACAAACACACACATCCACATACACACACACCCTCTGTCAGACCCTCTTCTCTGTTCACCCCCACTCCCGAACACACAGTGTGCTGCCATGCCCCAGAAGCAAAAGGACGCTCCTCGCTAAACTTTTCATTTGCAAATTAAGTTGGCAGGGGCCGTGCAGAAGGAAACAGGACAGCTTTCATTTGTTTCATCTGTGTGTGCACACACACGCGGGAATCTTTGTGTGTGTGTGTTGATGTGTCTGTGTGTACGCCTGGGTTGCATCTGTGCGTGTGATCTGAGACAGAGGGAAGATGAAAAGAGTGCGACGAGAAATAAACTGAGATATAGAAAATGAAGAGGGCTCAGTGTGTAGCTCTTCCACTTTAATCATTAGACTTTACATTCATGTCCTTCACAGCGACTAGGCCGTCTCCACACAAATATGTTTCATCACAATGTTTTTGTGTCAATCTGTAGGGAAAAATATTCACAGACTTGATTAATGAAATGCCAGAAAGGTCCAGTATAAATGTCACTGAACAAAAAATGTAAGAATTGTACAATAAGCTGTGATGATCATCCTGAAAATAGTTGACTTGTTTGCTGTGAAGCACACAGAGACTCTCCTTAGTTTTAATACTGTGTTTCTGTGTTTGTTTGCTTTCACAACGTCTTTATTTCCGTGTGCTGTTGCTTCTAACTTTTTTTCTGAAATTAGTTGAACTTCCAAACTGAACATCTTTACACGAGGAGGACAGAAACGGAACTTGCAGTCCACTCGGGCTCCATTTGCGTCGGGCACCTACACTAGAGCGTTTACCTCTGGATGGCGCTGATCAGTCGTCCTGCCTCCTGCTTCATCGTCGTCCTCTTTCCCTCTCATCGTTTCTATCTCTGCATTGCCCAGCTGGCTCCTGTAGCCGGGAGCGACCGCAGGGCGGCCTGCTGAAAGAGCATTGTCAAACGGTGGCTTTACAGCTCTATCACTTGCACACAAACACACACACACACACACACATACAGACGCACAGATTTGCAGCTCAGATGTCGGGCTGTAGCCAGAGGCTTGCAAGCTGGAGCGTTAACTGTGCAAAGCTTCACATCTCGAGCCCCAGTCAGTGACACTCGCTAACACTACTTCATAAAAACACAACTAGAAAACTAGTGCAGAAACACCTGCCCCTGCTTCAGAAAAAAAAAGTTAAAAGTAACAACACAAGAAACTAAACACTTTAATGCCATGAAAGCAAACGTTCAAACAGTAGATTTAAAAGGAGTCAGCCGGCCTCATGGCAGCAAACACTTTGACATTGGATAGATGATAAAACAGCCTGCAGCAGCACTCAAACCTGTGTTAATACTGTCACAAAATGAAAGCAGACAACTTCTGCGCTCATCCACAGCTGCTACACACTTTGCTTTTAAAATCAGCGCATCCCCCTGAAACGAGTCATCAAATCTGTTGTAATATGGAAATACAAACCGCACTGAAAGCCTGTCTCGTAAAAGTACAAGAAAAAAAAATTCAACCTCCCTCTGAATGCAGGTCTCTGTTTCCACAAAAACTCTCTTTGCAGCAAAGATGAAAATGAAGTGTGATATTATTCACTTGGTATCCTCTCCGGCTTCAGTATTTGTATTTTAGTTTTATGCAGCTGCCATTTGTAAAAACAGGGTTTGCAACGTTGGACCTTTATGACATTTTAAAAACTGTCTGTTGGACTAAATTCTTTGCATTTACACTTTAAGTCTCTAAAGACGTTTAAATGACAGACACCTGAAACATGAAAAAAAATTCTTCTGAAATGCTCGCAAAGAAATGAATTCAGTGGTCAACTGATGGCATCTCTACTGCTTATTCTCCCAGCATGCATCAGTTCAGAATAACACTTAACCCCACTTAGAAATGCAATACATCATAGCTGGGTTTATATGCAGATGTTGGCTTTTAAGGGAAGTTCCCCCCTAGAAGCACAACTATAGATTTTATTTCCATCATACATTGTAAATTATGACATTGTTTCTTAAGAGAAAACATATAGGTAACTGTATAATCAGACATTTTACACTTAATTTTCAGAATATTGCAGCTTTAGTTTTAGAGCTTTTTGTTCAAGCTTTAGCAACAGGGGAGGAGTTACATTCTTCAGTCAAATCCTAATATATAAATGCAGCTTTCTAATTTCGTTGTCCTCTAGTAGCATTTCGCTGAAACGTCTGGAAGGTGTGAGTCCAAGTCAAAGCTCTCAACTAACGCGCAACAAAAAGGAAACCAAATCAAAGGGAGTGAGGGAACGTACATTAGCATCCTGATCAAAACCAACAGTGTTCCCATGTCAAATATGCATGTTAGCAAGAGCAACAACTGGCATGACAGGTTGGTGGAGAGGGAGAGGGGCATCGCCTTCAGGCACACACACACACACACACACATACACACAGACATGCACACGCGCGCACACACACATTCTTGAGTGCAGTTGTGTGCCAGCCAAGATTTAGCTAGAGCTCTGGGGTGTGAGGGTGGCAATGGTGGGCCTGGCATTGGGCGAAATATGGTTTTGTGTGTGAGTGTATGTATGTGTGTGTTTGTGTGTGTGTGTGTGGCAGCTGCAGCCTTCATGCCCCTGGCAGTGTTGTTGTAACCAGGCAAGCCAAGGCCGTCTGCCTGCATTCTTCACCCCCCCGGCCTCCTGCACACGCGCGCGCGCGCACACACACACACACACACACACACACACACACACACACACACACACACACAAATACACCAACACACACAAACAGGTTTTACAGTATGTGGAAAAGCGGACCACGTTTTGGGGGTTAAGAGTCATCCTTATTTTTTAAGGGTCAGTGTTTAATTTTCCTCCTAACCTTTTTCTGGTCTCTCTGTATTTGTCCAGTGCTGTTTAGATGTGTGCGTGTGTGTGATATTAAAATGTGGCCTTTATTCATAGCCCTCATTCATCTTCACACTTGCTTTTATGTTTTTAACAAACAAAGTAATTTCATTCATTCTTATCGTTATCTTTCCTAAAATGTGAATGGGTGACTGGTGATCTGTTTCCCTCCCAGTATGATCACCGAAATATTTAATGACACTAGGGCTCTGTGATAAATACCGAGTGATAATAGAAAGGTGTCTATCATTTCATATTATGCTCTATCACTTACACTGTGTCACAAATCACACTCTGTACTGTAATGCTCTCAACCATTTGGACAAGGCTTTGTTTTCCACGTGGAGATTCACATGATGACAACAGGACAAAAAACGGAGAAACAACAGAATACAGAATAGGGTCACGTGGAACACAAATGATTTGTGTACACGTTTCTGATAAAAGATGAAAATCAAATGTCACAGTCTTGAGGTACAATGTAGTTATTATACATCAGAATCTAGGAAAAAGAATTATAATTATGCATACCATTGTGACATAAAATGACCTTCAGAGGAGATTTTAGGCGTTATTAATTATTAATAGTTAATCATTTTAATAACTTTCAAACAGTGCCTCATACCTGGTTTTTAAATGTGAATATTTGTTGTTTTAGTCCATTGTGACATAAAAGTTCTTGTATTTTAGATTTATTATTCAGCAAACCAGGAAACATGCTTTTTTTTTTTTACTCTGGGGAGCCGTGACTGTATTTTCCCCAAAAAACATTTTCTGAGCTAAATAACAAATTAATAAATGTAATAAAAACATTTGGTGTTAGCTGCCGTCCTCATCCGTCTGATCTCCTTGAGTATATCATAGTTGCAGACTGAACACAGAGATCACACAGTGAGACATTAATTTGCTCAGATGCCTGTGTTAAAGTAATCTTGTTAACATGTGCTCTTTAATAAATATTTTCTAACACTAGCTGAATTATGGAGTATTAAAAAAACCCACACATACACAAACTCATATGGGGCTGTTGAATGACAGACCTGAATGTTGCTTCCAGATTTTCTTTTTCTATTAGCGTCTCTCTCTAACATGACGTTAGCACTTTCCCTTTGGACCGTGCCTTTAGGACATATGCTCCCACCTGTAAATAAATATGCAAACACATACAAACACATACACACACACACACAGCAGAGTTTAGACACTAGCTGTGGGCTACGACTGATGTATACCACAGAGAGCTAACTGTGTCTGTGTGTGTGTTGTAATTAATCTCCTTAGTAGCAGCAGTCAATAGAGAGTGCGGTGGATCGAGGTGCAGATTGTGAGCAGAGTTTGATTATTGGGCTGTCTGGGGAAATTACTGCAAAGTGCCTCGCAGCAAAACTTGCTTTTATTATGTCTGCTGCAAACACACTCTTACTGCGACTCTGGAAACTGCTTCTCAGGTTTAGTTGAGTTTGTTTGTTTTTTTTTCTTGTATTTTTGGACTGAGGAATGGCTGAGCTCGGGATGCGTGTGTGTTAGTGTACTGTGGGATCCAGCAGGTGGTGTCCTTTCACCAGGTCAGCACAGAGACTCTCCATCACCTCCACACAGTCCCCTCCCAGCAGCATTTCAACCGGCGGATGCACCAACCGATGACCTTTTAGCCTCTGTTGCTCCTTTACGTCCTCAGGGACAGGTTTCTTCTCCTAAACATCCATTTATCAGTCTCATATCCTCCAGCTTCCTCCCTTCCTTCCTTCCCTTCCCCTCCAGTTCCAGGCAGAGGCGAGCCAGCCTGCAGTGTGTGCCTGTGGGTTAGTGTGTGTCCGCGTGTGGGTTAGTGTAGGGCAGTGCCCGAGCATTAAGCCGTATTAAGCCCTAATTAATGAGTGTGCCAGTCGATAGAGGCCAGTTATTGGATTTGCTGCTTTAGCTGCTGGAAGGAGCACTTCCTTAATCACACACACAAACACACACTTTCCTCTCACGCGGGCTACACAAGGTGAGACGAGGCGGATTAGAGCGTGTGTGTTGTGTAAGGCGGCCATAGGTTGGCTGCTCGGGTCAGACAGCCTGAGTGTGAGCTGGGGTTGTTGTTTGCGTGTGTGCCAGGGTCAGAGCCTTACTTACAGCGTTACATAAACCTACAGACGCTCTACACATCTGAAGCGGTGACCTGACAGACTGGACTCATGGCTTTCTTTTTTTCTTTTTTTTTTCAGCTCAACTGAAGGATTTTATCTGCGTTTTATCCTAAGTATAGCAGTATTTGGATAGTTTTCCACATTAATCATCTTCTCTTCATAACATATGGTTTTCTCAAAATCAGATTGTTTTTGATTCTTTTTTTTCTCAGATTAATGTAGATACTGTGATATCCAATTTTTTTTTTTTTTCTTTTTGCTGAAGTCTAAACAAATTGGACCAAAAGACTAACAAAAAGGAATGTGATAAATTCTGACTTAAGTAGAACTTATAAGAAATTAACTTTTTTTTTCCACTAAGAAGAACTCTGTGTACAGCACATTTTGTTGACTTGTGTACTCATAATTCAGTAACATTCAGAGAAATCTCACAATTCACCATTGTATTAATATCAGAATGCTTGTCCTTTACTAGAATGAATGACATAACAAGAATACACGTAATGTTAATGTGGGTTAAACCTCATCTCCCTCAGTAAGTGTCAAGGAAGCTTTGATTAATGGTGGAACGACAGCTCCCATGATCCCTCACTAGCTCACAACATCATCAAGTGCCTTGTTTTATTTGTCTCACTGAAAAATCTAACAGCAGAAAAGACATGCTGTGCATTTAATTAAAAAAGGCACTTGCTTTTTGTTTACCCTCCGTGAACAGCTCGTCTTTAACTCAGTGAAATAAGTCCATCACAACAGGACTGAGTCTGTGCAATAGTAGTACTAGACACACATTTAGGTTAAACATAATCGGCACATGACATACATTTTTATTTTGATTTAATTTATTTAGGTGCTAATGAGATACTCGAGGTGTGTTTTCAGTTTGGGATTCCCTATTTCGTCAGCTGCTTGATGCATCTTTTACAGTATATTTGTCTTAATGTGACTTTAGAAATGTTTTTTGTCATTGGTGTAATTTTCATCTGATTTTATCTTTCATGAGTTCTTCTATAACCACAAATAACAGTTCTTCAGCCGTAGCTGAGCTCAAATATCAGCGGGAAAGAAATAATGATGTGTCATGTATTTTGATATTTAAATAAATAAATAAATACTTAATTGTAACATTTTTGGCTGTATTGTCCACTCCTGCTCAGTACGTTTACAAGCCTGAAGTTGAATTTCAGCACAGACCTAAAAGCAACATACTGCCTCAAAAAGAATTGCCTGTATATACTCTGACATCTCCATGTACCAAGATCAGAGTTTTTATCGGATGGCGATTGGCATTTTAGTCAGTGTGACTCACTTTCTGTTGGTGTCGAGCGAAAGGCCTTTTGTCAGCACTTCACTCATCAAACATTTACAGCGTCAGAACAACAGGCTGTGTCTCTAACCTTTAGGTCCTGCGCTGTGTATGTGTGTGTGTGTGTGTGTATAGACGATATCTCCTGACTCCTGCACTGTGTGAGCACCGCGTCGGCTGCTTCTGCGTCTTGTATCTCTGCTCACGGTGTGTGTGTGTGTGTGTGTTGCATGACGTGGCGCTGCCCGGCTGTGTCGTGCTGTGCAATGCCGTAGGAGGGAGATGTGAGTGGTGGGAGGGGAGCGGGGGTGGCTGCTGTATTGTAGCCCGGTTAGGACAGCTTGGCAGGCGGCTGCGAGAACACCAGGCTCGGGGGGGTGGGT
>JAPTHA010000008.1:12904679-12914794 GCA_029814585.1 Gymnapogon annona
GATAGATAGATAGATAGATAGATAGATAGATAGATAGATAGATAGATAGATAGATAGATGGATAGATAGATGGATAGACAGACAGACAGACAGACCGGTAGGTAGGTATATAGATTATAAAAACTTGTATTAAAAGAAAAGGAATGTGTATAACATAATATAGGTTAAAGAAGTAGTACATGTGTTTAACTGAGACATGAAATACCCCATAAAACAATACAAATTAATCAATCAATCAAATTTGATTTATATAGACCTTAATCACACACAGGTCTCACACAGGATAGCAATAAATAACGACATCACCTGATATGCCCCCCCACCCCCGGCAAGGAAAAGAAAAACCTTGAGAAGAGCCCACAGGAGGGGGGGGGGGTCCCCTTCCAGGACCACCAGGCTGCAATGGATGTCGAGTGGGGAATATTATAACAGTCAACAAGTCAAGACAAAGAGTTTGTGTCAGCTGTGACGGCTGCGGGAAGGCTCTTCCTCCTCAGGTGACGAGTGGTCAGGCGACGCAGGAACCTCCATAGCATGCAGCCGCTGATCAGTCCTCGGTAACCTAGAGCCCTCCCCCCCTCCCCTCACTGTGCGGGGGGTGGGTGGGTGGGTGAAGTGGGGTGTTGGTAGTAGTGGAGGGGAGAGCGGAACCTTCAGACTGGACAAAGCCACCAGGACACACATACCGGTGGGCCTTCAAGTCTTAGATGTGGTGAACTGAATGGAAAAGTGGTGGCGTTAACGCAAACACAAATAGTGGATGAAAGAAAAGCAGAAAAGAGGAGAAACCCAAGCTCACCTTCACCCAGATCACGCAGGAGCAGATTGTGGAGGAGACTGGGGATGTTTCGCCTCCTCCTTCTGTCACACACATGCAGCCCTTTCACTGCCAACATGACCAGCAGGGCAGGGCATCTGTCCCCGCCTCCCAGCTACAGCCCCCTCTCGCTGCCCCCAACCACAGCTCTCTCCATCCTCACCTCTTTTCTTTATCCTACACCTTCTCCACTCTGTCTCATCACCTTTTGAACCTGTTGAAGCAGTGACGGTAACAGAAATACGCTCACACTGTGTGTCAGTAAAGAGCAGGAGCCAGGATCAGAGATGATGGTGTAACACAGCCATTTTCAAGACATTAGACGTCTGTGTAACCAAAAAGGAAAGAAAAAACCTGAAAAAGACACAAAAAAAAGCAGCAGTGAAGTGTTTATTACATTGTGGTGCCATTGCAACAAAATGTGAGGACTAAAATGAAACGGTGCCTGGAAAAAAAAGCTGAGACTGAAAGACATAGTGATCATAGTTTGGTTATTTTTCAGATTTACTCCTCATTTCTATTTTTTGTGTTTTTTATACGTGGCAAATATCAGGTTTTATTGTGAGCTGATATTGTGACTGAACTGACCCACGTGTGAAAAAGACATTAAAAATAAGCTTCAAATATAGTGTCTGAAAGCTTGAAATCTCATCAAGTGTTGGATGGTTGAACATTTTATAAAAGCTGCGTTACGCGTTAGCGTTGTGGATGGACAGCTTTTTTTAAGTGAATAGAAAGATGAGGGAAAAAATGCAAAACAGCACTCACAATACGATGATTGCTTCCTGAACCCCACATCATACAGGAGTGGAGGGATATAGAGAATATTTATTTAATGGATAGGATCATTTTTTCTCTCCGTCTTAGGAAAACAGTTTTCTTTCAACTTTGGACCAAACGGATCAAGTACATCCAGCCTCTACAACCAGACTTTGTGGAAGCCTGAAATGTAACTTTTAGTTTATCTTATTTTCATAGTTTCTGCTTTTATTAGAGGTTTTAACCTCCCCTAATCTGTCCACCTGATCTCACCAATTTTTTTTGTTGTTGTTGATGGCCTTCCTGACACAACCCATTGGACGCTCATCCCGGGAATCGAGCCCAGGTCCCCTATGCACCAGCCCAGAGTGCGGAACTCTGGCCCATGTCAATTTGAAGTGTTGATAATGTAGTCGTATGAGGAAAAAATCAGACCTGTCTCAAAGCGAGATGCAAAAGTTGATTTAAAAAGCCCAGATCAATATGAAATCTGTGCAGGTCACATTATTGTGAAAAATACAGATGAGTCACAACATTTCCTGCTGTCTGAATCAAGTCTCAGACTCTTAACTTGGAGCCTCCTTAGTTAGTTCAGTGTTCTCAGTGAACAAGGTTAGCAGTCAGTTTAGTGTCTGCCAACTGAGTTAAGCTGATTCAGAAACCGATAAAACTCAAGTGTATTTCCCCAGACAAAGGAGGAAATGACTTCCCATTGATGTACACGCAGATGTAGTTGTTGAGTGTTATGATTCACGACTAAAAAAAGGAAAATGCGAAGAGAAAATGTCGATAGGTCCCGATGGCTGCTTGAATATTATGCAAATCCACATTCCAGAGCCCAGACTCCCCTCTGTCTTTAATCTTATTATGAGTGTGTCTGTGTGTGTGTGTTTGTGTGTGCGCGTGCATGCGTGTGTGTGAATGAGTTCACCGCTGCACTATGACTGGATGAATGATCGAAATAAAGGGCAACTGGTGGGAAATGTCTTAGCAGCCCCCCCCTCAAACACACACACACACACACACACACACACACACACACACACACTAAGAGTCCAGTGAAAGGCTTCATTGTATGCAGGTCCATCTCTGTCCCGTGGGACGCACTAATTGGGACGTCCACATAACCAACAACTGCACACAAATGCAAACTTTCTCACCCGGTTTTGACTCAAAGTCTGTTAAGCACTTTTCTGATGTGGCTGCAGGAAGTTAATCACCAGATTCCAGATACTTTCATCTGGACTGCTGTGAAAATAAATTTATCAGCAGAATTTGGGGCATTTTCAGGGCGGTTTCGCGCTTTTTAATTTTTTTTTTTTCACTAGGGCAGTGACTACATGTTATTGCACTCTGAAAAAAGTTGACTTAATGTCACAATGTGTGTATTTTTATGCACTGGTAACTACATCACAATAGTTATTATTCTCTTGCTTCAGTTAAGAGTCCATTAAAAATATCCATTATGGACTTTTATTACATGTGATTATTTTCCTTGTTTACTTGGAGTTTCCATATAAAAAGTCATGGCACATTCGCTGTTTGTGTTACATTCATGTTATTTTCCTTCTATACAAGATGTGACGTGCGACATGATATCAACAACAGACCATAATATGAGACAATCTGTTCTATTGTTTTCACTCAGACTGAATTTTGCACCGTTTTGCGAGACTTACTGTTAGAATTGTGTTTAGATGTTTTAATTAAGCTCCAGTGTGCAGATGAGAACCACATCTGGCGGATTTCAAATGTGTTCATCCGAGTCGGCGTGAGCGCAGATATCTGTGCATCTCTACATTTTAGCTCCTCCATCAGCTCACCGTCTGCCTTTAGAGTATAAAACCTCCACTGCTGCCATATCCATGTAAACACCGCTCACTATTTGACCAACACAAGTCCGGTGACATTAAAAGCTCTTTGTTCTCTCTTTCAATATTTACAACATTTGGTTTTGTATCAGCCAGGAGGAGACGTTCTTCTCTCACAGCTTCAGTCAATATTGTGTGTGCCTGGTGTGTGTGTGTGTGTGTGTGTGTGTGTGTGTGTGTGTGTGTGTGTGTGTGTTGCAGGCTGCAGCAGTTGGACCGTCACTGTCAGAACAGCGCCCAGCAGGTGTGTGAGCTGCTGGCCAAACAGAACCAGCTGATGCAGGAGAGAAACACACTCACTGAGGAGATGCAGAACCTACGCGTCGAGGTACGCACACAGACACACACAGACATACACACACACACACACACACACACACACACAACGTCTCACACAGATCAATGTGACTCACCACTCTGTCGCTAAATGAATTAGTGGCGGCGTAGTCTGTCTCTTCAGGATGATGTTGTTCTTGTCATTTTAGAATAAAAGCTGTATATCAAGACACTCAAACCATCTGTGTTCTGTGCATTAGTTTTCAAGTGTTAATAAGATTTTCTCAATGAACATTGTGTGTTTGTGTATGTGTCTTCAGCTCCCCAACATGAGACAAGTCGACAGCCGGACCACATGAATCCATCCTCCCTGCCTCCTCCTCTTCCTCCTCTTCATCATCCCTACACTTGTCCCGTTGACAAGAACAAAACAGTTACTGAAAGAGGTAAACGTGTCTGTGAAAATTGTTTTAATTTTGTATATATATATTTGTGTAATTGCAGTGATTATATTAGTTTGTATTTTCCATGTTTTTCAGTGGATTAGGATTTATTTTTTCACAAATCAATTTATAACCAAATCCCGTCATCATATAACCTTGAAGTGAAATCATTGCTATTTATTTAGCCAGTTTTCATAGAGAATTTAAAACATGCGGTATGTCGGAGCTAACACACACTATGTAGTAGCTAACACTCCAGACTGTTTGGCACACTTGTTTTAGTTTATTTTATCTGAAGTTATCTTTGCTTTTAACTCATTGCCTGCCATTGACGTCTATAGCCGTCATTTGAGACAGGTAGACAGGTAACGTTGGCTGATGTCTGGCAGGCAATATATTTTGGCTTATTGTAAGTGTTTTTAGATTTATTTTTATGCCTGATTTTACACTGCTTTTAATCAAGGAATACACATTTCTGTGGTACTTGTACTAAGAAACAACAAAATAAAAACCTTTTGAAATGTAGATTTAAATCTGAACAACTATCTGTTGAACACAACTTTCTTGCACAAAGGTGCATAAGTGTATCATGAGTTCTAGAAACGTAAAAAATCAAGACGCTAAAATCAGACTTTAAACGTGGAATTCTTGCAGCTAAAATTTTAGAAATATGTGTAAGCGCTCATGTACACTATCAAAATAAAATGGTAGATATTTAAGACTCATTTCATACTTAATGGTTCGTTTTATTTTATTTTTGCCAAAAGAGAGACAAAAGTCACCAGACCATTGCAGATTGACATAGTGCTTTATTGAAGCTGTCTGTAAGAAGGAAAATAATGTGCATCCCTATCATATACATTTCATGTGTAAAAATACTAAGGATGTACAGTGTAAAAAAACAGCTTCATGTTGATGGTATTTTGTTGTTTTCACATCCTCGTGGCCTCACTGGCCAGCAGCACTGCACTCTGACAGCCTGAGGGACAAAAAAAGGCTGTTTGATCTGCTTTTCTGTGACTCTTTGCGGATCCGCTGGGTTTCCCAAGACTGTCTCAGAGTCAACATCATCTCTGCTCCACTGACTTCAGTATTACAGCGCTTTTGGGAAACATGGCCTGCTCTGTGAACAGCTGGCGGCTGTCCAGAGAAGGCTCACACAACTGTAAAGCTACAGTAGATGGACGTGGACATGAAATTAAAAATCAGATACACTTGGTAATATTTTTTTTTTACATTTGCCGTTTTTCTTTGCTTATTGTAAATAAATGCATCTCATGCTTGTTGATGTTATTAATGATAATAGACGAGTACCGGAGAGAGAACAGACAGGGGTGGGGGGGGCTATCGCAGACATGAGGTCAAATACTTTCAGAAATCCTTCCAAATACTGGAGCTGTTCACTTGTTATCTGCAGTAAACGCCAGGCGGAGCACTGTTTGTGATTTCTGGCTGATGCCGTCGGTCATTAACAACAGGCGAGTTTTATACAGAGCAGCTGAGGCCTTTGAAAGGACCGAACATATTTAAATACTACTGGAGTCAGATCTGTTGAATGATAGATGTGTAGTACAAACAGCAGCAGCTTAGGAGTGAACGCCGTCGGTTGCAGCGTCAGACGTACAAGTCGAGGGAAGCGGTAAAGCTGTACTGAGGCTGGAACTGAATTTCAGCTCCACCTCGGTTTGTTGATAAAAAGAGTTAAAGTACTCCAGAACGCCCACCACTAATTCACAGCCCTAGTTTTTAAGACACAAACCTACACCAATGGAGGTTGCTAAGCCCCGCCTTCTCCACTATCACTAAATACAGGAAACTTTTTCGTCCTGTGACCTCTGACCCTTGAATCACTTAGGGTCTGTATAAAGCAGCTGCTTTTTTTCTGTGAAGGAGAGTTGAAGGAAAAGTTTAAAAGCAAAAATGAGTCTGTGACATAAGTGAAGCCGCAAGAGGATTTTTCTTCTTCCCTTCAAACATTCAGATCGACTGAAAACTCCCACTGAGTGTGATCCGCAAACCCACTCGGCATTTGACTTATTTCTGCCAGAGACCGGACACGTGTGGCATATGGGACACAGTCATCCAGGTTTTTGACAGCTCACGTCGGAGCTACATCAAAGCTAACAGTGGTATGTGGTAGGGAGATGTGCTTACAAATCCTCATTTTCTTTAAAAACATTAAAAAAAAAATCTTCAAATGTTCCTTTAAAGCAGGGCTGAATCAGATTCCTCTGAATCCTATAAAAAGCGGTGGATAGTGGAAAGTGCTGTGGCCAAAGCTACAAAGCGGTGTTTTATGAACTCTGGTTTCTAATGATTTTGCCGTTAAGCGTGCACATACAGCGAGAACTCCTCAGTCGCTCGCAGACCTGGGTCAAATCAAAGCTGAAATCCTTCCAAATACTCGGGAGCGTTTGCTTGAGCCTGTGGAGGATGCCAGCTGGGTGGGATTTGTACTCATTTTTGAACTATTCGACTGCTCCGGCGGTGCCAGATAGGCTCAATCGATCAATCGCAGTAGAAGTATTTTTCATGAGACTCGTGTGTGCCACGTCGACTCGGCCCTGACGGTGTGGACAGAGGAGGACAACAGCATGCAGGCCGGCGCCATCCTTTTATTCTTTCTGCCATTAAAGCGTCTTCGCAAAGCTAAGGGCAATTGAACGGATGTGCAAGAATAAAGCGTATGGAATTAAGAGCAGCGGAAAATTAGGTCATGTGTCATATTAGGATATTTGTAAAGAAGAAAAAAAAAAAAAGAGGCGGCATTTATTTTTCAGAACAAAATCTCTGAAGACTGCAGAATAAAACACAACTACACCCCCTTAATCCTAAACTCCAAAATGATGACATCAAATAAATTAAATAGAAAAGAAAATTCAAGTTACCCATCAATAATTATAATAAAAACATTCAAATAAATATATTGGAATGCAGTTTCCTATTTCTAATAAGAGCACGTCCCTTTGTACTCTTCTAATTCATGTCATGTGACATCTTCCTTCTGAGGACATGAGCACATAATTTTATTTGGATATGAATTGAAAAGGAAAATAAACTGGCGAACAGTTTGATTTTGAAGTGCTGGATGTAGGAGTGTTCGACTTATTCAGAGCTAAACCATAAGGCTCACTCGGCGTCTGAAGACAGAGAAAATTGAGGGGATTGAAATGTTGTTGGTCAGACTGGAAGACATGATGACTGAACAACCACAAACAAGGTCCAGACCGGAGAGATGACGGCGCACTTTAAAGACAGAGACGCTCTTGGGTCGTGTACATTGCTTTTTTTTTTTTTTTTACCTTGAAATGGATGTAATGTCTTATCTTTTATTTTTTTAAATTAAAATTCTTTCAACAGACGTGGACTGGCTCCTCTGCACTGCCTTTCAAGCTGACATTTCACGTTCCCAACACTTTATAAAACTTTTCCACAGCTCTATCTGGACACACGTACTTAAACAGTAGCATGTACGTCTCTGTTACCCACTGTTATTTTGTTTTTGTTTTTTTTTTTTCTGTACCACTGTATGTTCAGACTTCTGCACCGCACTTTTCTTTCTGCTCGACTTTCACCTTTCATTCTGAACTCTGCCTTCACCAACGCACACCTGTCATTACATCACACTATGGGAAACATTAGTCGGGTGAGATGATCACTTACAGCCAGACGAGTCTAAGTAAAATGTTTTTCTCGAGTGTTTTCTTTCATCTTCTGCCTTTAACGTGTCCCGTCACCTCGTCATTGTCACATTTTGGTCACAAAACAACACAAAAACAAACCAACAATTTTTAAAACAAACAATGGAACAGGAAGGCTATCTGCTTTCCCTCCTACATTCTTAAGCCATTTTTTTTTTTTTAATCTTGAGGTGCCATTTTTTTCACTCAGCCCTAAGAAATAACAATATTTTTTTATAGAATAATGTAACAATAGAAAAAGTTAAATATAAAACCAAGAAGTAGAACAATAAATAGAACATATATATTATAGCAATTGCTGTGATTGGTGTAAACCCATAACTGTTGATGCATACCTCAACATAGACCTTGTCTTTTTTTTAAACTCTTAATAAACCCAAAACCCTTAATAAGAAAACCCACAGGAAACAGGAGATCAGCTGCACCAACCCACCTTTCCACACTGATCAATACATTATAAGTTATCACATTATAAATATTCCATATCTTCTCATTCTCTGAGATTTCATCTGTACTCTCTCATCTAAGCCAGTGTCAAATCTCCAACTTTGGATTTCTCCTGCACACACACAGAGAGGTACAAGTCGTGTGGTTTCCCAAGCCATGATAACAATATGTCACAGTAAAGCTTTCCAACATGGACACAAAGTACCGTTTCACGTTTTGTTTTTCCCTTTTGGGACGATAAGGATTTAGGCTCAGGGGGACTTAAGGAAAAACAAAAAAAGAAAAAAAAGAAGAGAAAAGAAAAAAACTTTGGGCGTACAATCAAGCTTACTGTCTTCCTCTCATCTTCACCTCTGCATTGAGTACTGCACTGCATTTTGGGTAATGTAGTAAAGCTAACGATTTGGAAGCATCTGCTTCCTGACCTGCTGTGTGTTGAGATGTGTTCCTGATCTGAAATCCATAACACTATCTCGCTCACACACGCACACACACACTCATACAGCAATAACATGTTGTCTTAATCTAAAGAGTTGACGTGTAATAGCTGTACATTAGGAGTAATAGCATAGCTGTCCGAGCACGGACACAGTTTTGCTGGCGTCTGTATAATGACCTGCAGCTGTGAGACTGGAGTGTAGCACCGGGTTTTTAGTAGTAGCAGTAGAAGTAGGAGTAGTTGTAGTACCTGTAGTAGTTGTAGTAGTAGTTGAAGTAGCAGCAATAATAGAATGAATTGCACTGAGCAAAACCTGAGTCAAATCCTGCTCGAGTCTGTCTACACTATGAGGTGGGTGAGATTCTGCTCATTGTTGAGATTTCAAAGTTTATCTCAGAGCCTCAGTCGATCCTACAACTATTAACGTGAGGACAGAAATCAGACGTGTGTGAGCGTCCGAGTCTGTGCATCGGTCTGTTTGCAAAAGCCTGAGATACAACCAGTAACGGCAGTTTGGGTTTGAATTTGCTATATCTCCACTGTCGAGAGGAGAAGTCACAAACATTGTCTTGAAAATGCTTCGGCTGATTATGAACACCAATGTTTGTTTGCTTTTTTTTTTTCTTTTTCTTTTTCCGGATACAGGTTTGACAGGAGCCTAAACATGTCAAGACACAGCAGGTCACCGTCGAGGCTCCCTTCATTAAAGGGACATTACACTGCAACTGGTGTCGGGGATCAGAGGTGTCACAGTGCAGGATCAGAGGATACATTTACCCAGACGTGTGTACCGTCACAGAACACCTCTCCAGAACAGGATCCACAAAAATGTGAAAAATACAAACTAAAGAGAGCGTAGAGGTGAAAGGGAGAGGAAAGAGAGTGGAGGGGGTGAAAGGTCAAATCCTTCCAGTCGGGCTGGATCCCAACAGTGGAGCGTTCAGTCCCACATTGACCACCCCAGAGACCAGCGGCCACGGCGGACGCTCATTCCCGCCCACTGGCTGAGTAGGAGAACTGTGGGAAATGCGGTCGTCTCTCGTTGTCCAAACAGTCCATCCCATCCTCATCAACTGCAAAAAAAAACAAAACAGATTGAAATCTTCTTTTAAGACACTTTTCGGTTTTAAAAGGCATGAGATACGCAAGCTACTTTCTTTTAGGCCGGGAGTGAAACTCATTTTAGTTTAGTTGAGAGGCCACACACAGCCTAGTTTCATCTCAAATGGATGGAACCAGTAAAATAGACTTGGACTTAGACTTAGTTTTTTGTCATCACACAGACACACACAGTGAATCTGGTAACAAAATGTCATAGATTGGCAACTGATAACACAAATAAATATGGAAAATACAAAAGTG
>JAPTHA010000008.1:13094298-13106619 GCA_029814585.1 Gymnapogon annona
CTTATATAGCTCTTTTCTATACATTATTTTACTTTACATTGACCTCATATTCACCCATTCACACACCAGTGGGTCATGCAAGACGCTGCCAGGCTCCTCTGGGAGCAGTTTAGGGTTCAGTGACTTGCTTAAGGACACTTGGACACTCAGAGCCAGGATTCGAACCACTGACCCTTCAGCCATTGGACAACCCACTCTACCAAGCCACAGCCACCCATATAGGGGGCCACGGAAATTTCTACAAATATTTTAATTATTGGTCATTTTCTGCATCTTAAGTGTCAAAACATCATGTGTGGTGACTAAGTAATAATAATAATAAGTAATAATTATACTAAATTCAAAACACAATATGTATCAGGCTTGATTCCTACATTAATCAGTGGTATACTATGGTTATGTGGATACTCTGTCCACATTTTATATCAGTTTTATGGGTTTTAAACTAAAAATGGGCATTGAAACTGCATAACATGGGAGACACCGCCGTTATAGAATACATTTATAAAATCATGGATGACAAAAAATGAAAAGGCACACAAGCCTGTCCTTCTTAAACAGTTTATTTAACTACTGATACTTGTTAAACTACTAGGAATGTTGAAGAAATATATACATTTTGAAATAAATTATGGTCACCCCAAACAAGTTTTTTTAAGGCCATGGTTCTATTAATTCACCTTTAAAAACACTGAGATCCTCTTAATCTGTGTTTTTGCATACTGCGTGTGTATAGTACATTCCAAAGGTTTGAACAGTCAACCGATATATCCTTATATTTAGTATTTAAAAATTGACCTCTCGAAAAGTCTTACCCGTCAATGACCTGCATACATTTTGTGACCAACAGAATGCCCCCCAATTTCTTCCACAGCAAAACGACTCAAAAAGCCCATAATACAGTCAGAGTTGTCCTGTCTGCTCTGGGTTCTTTCCAGTTAAGGAAACTCTGGTCTGGACTGATTCATAGTTGGTGATAGTTGTTAGGATTCGGGTGATGTCAGGTTAGGGTTATGGATTTCCGGGGTTTTATTTTGGGTGATTTCCTTTTTTTTTGTCCTGTGAGTGCTCCTCGTGTGTCCCTAGCTTCACCCCCAGATTCCTCTCCCATCTTTGTCTCGTTTGTACTGATCCCTGATGTGTGACACCTGGGGAAGTCCTCTATATAAAGATGCTCGTGACCTCTTGTCTTTGTGAGATCGCTGTGCCTTGTCTCAGTGATTGAACCTTTGTCCTGTCTCGTGGATCTTCACAAGTAAGTATGTGGTTAATAGAGAGCCTTAGTTTTTGGATAGACTAGTCTTGACTGAATCTTGTTTTGTATTCCAAATTGACTTATTTCCTCTTAGGAGCGATTTTGTGTTTCTAGTCTTTGGTTTGTATCCTAAATTCTCGTGTTCCTCTACGGAGTGATTTTGAGTTCGTTATTTTATTACTTATTTTTCCCGTTGTGGGTCTCCTTTTGTTAATTCTAGTCAAACCTATTCCCGAGTTTTTGAGTGGTGCTTTTTGTTGAAAATGTAGAATATCTTAGGTTATTCTTAACGGTGACTTGTAAGTTCTGGTTGAATGTTAAAATAAAAACCTTATTTTGAAAATTAACCTGGTCTGCGTTTGGCTTCTGCTTTCATGCTCGTCCGTAACAATAGTAATGCCTCTTAATGTGGGACACCACAAAATACGAAAAGTACCAAAAAAAAAATGAAACATGAAATCAGATCAAGTAGATGTTTAGGTTAGATCATATCTGTTGATCACGTGCAGTTAACATGACGCCACTGTGATGAAATATTAGCACGTGTATGAATGACAAGAATGCAAACCTAATCAATCCTTCTCTTTGAACCCAGTCTGAAAACAGAGAACAGAGTATGAAATGTTAAGATGGTCTAAGACCAGCTCTTAGACACACGAACTAAAAGACAGGACAGGACTTTATAACCAAAACTGCAAATGTCAAATCTCACATAATTCCAAGGCCTGTATCGGTTTGAATGATCTCTGTTGTGTTTCCTCACACGATGACGACACAATGACACCATTGATCACTTTGAAACATAATGGATTTATTGAGCTTCATTTACTGAGAAGGACCGTGCGAATCAAAGTTTTTGACATTTCGGGGAATGTCGAAAACTGTCTATGTCTGTAATACTTGGTATCGTTCTACATTTTTGAGATAAGTGTGAGGCCAAACTTAATACTCAAGTAAACACTCGTTACATACCAAGATTTTGATGAAGTGCCTGTAAATGTAGACGGGGTGAACATGGTGAATAACGTTCGTCTTTTATCGGGTTGAGTTGAGGTTGCAGAGGAGACTGATGATGACAGCCCGCAGATGTGCAGAAATTTGGGATACCATTCCCGGAGTCAACAGCCTGAGTTAGATGTTGTTCCCAAATGCAATAGGATTGAAAAGATTGTGTTGTCTTTGCAGCTGCAAGTTTGAGGGTCATCCATCGTGACGGGGATTTCAGTGACCTCTTCAGACCCTTTGCAGTACACTTTGTTGGGAATGTGAAGGGGCTTCTAGGAGAGGGAAAAGATGGGGCTGGGGGGTTATTCTCATAGACCTCCTCTGGAGTACTTTTTTTTTGTTTCCCTGCCTCTTGTCAGTTCAGCCCAAAGCTTAATGCAGAAAAAGGAGCCAGGTCTGAAAGTTCTTCAACCATAGTGGGATTAACTTCACGCTTTGTGTCTTACTTGAACCAGTTTGAGGTTGGAGAGGCCATCCGTTGGAATTCCTCGGTCTTGGTCTGTGCTCTTAAATCTCAGTATGTGGTCACACAGCCACTTCCAGCCCATTCATGTCATGCCCTCCTCCTCTTCTGCAGCTTGCCTGTTATGCCACAAACTTCACAGGATATTCTTAAATTAGACGTGTATGATGTCTACTCTGCTAATAAACGTGTGTTCTAAAAATTGCACAAAAGGGGCCTTCTCAAGGTCAACAGGAATACAAAGGCATTGATTATATAAGACTACAGGAATGTTTACATCACAGAAAAGGTCACTGAAGACATTCGGGGAAATTTCACACAATTCTACCATCGACATATATGGATTTATCGTCAGATTGTATAGCACAACATCCAACCTGTTTAAATTTTCCACAAACGCTCACCAAAGTGACTGACCAAACACAACCTCCTTATTATAAACCTTTAGCCAACTTCTTGAAAGGATTGGAGTTTGGAGATAATCATCCACATTCCAGCATCTCTCTATTTAGTCATAATTTTTTTTATTGAGCATTGTATATATTAGAATCACTGGTTCACACTAATTGAGGCTCAGGTAATTTTGTAAACAGAAAAAACCACATACATAATAACAAATAACAGAAAATGAATAATGCAGAGGTATGAATGAAATTATGAGGTTGTAAATATATCAGGTATTTATACAGACGTATATTGCAAAAAGTCTATAAAGGGTTGCCAGATATTTTGAAATAGTGACAACTTATCCTTCAACAGATACCTTATTTTTTCTAAGTGTAAAGTATTGGACAACTCTCAAAGCCACATTTTAGCATTGGGTATTGCTCATCCTTACCATGACATCAGAAGTCATTTTTTTGCAGAGATGAGAGGATGAGAGATGAACTGACGTTGTCCTGTAGTAAATTTTCTAGACAACTGAGATGTACCAAGGATAATTAACAAGGGTTCTGGTGACAATATAGACTTCAAAATTCTTGACAATATATTGACGACTTTGGACCAGTAGGTAGTAACTTTATGACAATTGCAAAATGCATGGAAAAGTGTCACATCAAAGGACTGACATTTATCACAGGTTGGAAAGCATCTGTCTTCTTTAATGTTTCTTTTTGTGTCTGGATGTTTCTTTTCAGAACGGGTCTCTACACCTACAAACTGTCGGTCGGTTGTTTGACTGGTGTCTAAATGACTAAAAACAGCCAACTTTCTTCATGTGGGAGACAGGGAGCAAGGGCAAGCGTTGATCCAAATAGGCTTGTTTTCCATCCTCTTTGGCCTTGTTTATACAACCATAGTTTTAGGATAAAACACAAACGTTTTGTTGTATTTTGACCTCCTGTTTACAAAATTGAAAAAGAGAGTCCCTTACACCACTAATCCTTGCAAAAATTACTATTTATTAAAGTAACATTTTGACCATGGCAGGGTCTTCCTCAGGCAAATTATTGCACAGGTGGTAGAAGCACCTCTTAAATAGCCTGGGTGTGGCAAGCACCCCGGGGTGCCAGGTCCTGTGGACTACCAGGTAGTAAGGCAAAATTAAAAAGCCTACATCAAACACAAAATCTGTGCAATCAATATACATTTGTAACACAACAATATACAGCATTTACAATACAATATAGAAATATATTAAAATAAATACAATTTTTATATATTCTATATTATATACATTCTCTTTTTCAATTTTGATACTGGGCTTTTGCCTTGTCCAACACACCCACCCATTTTGATGTGCTGAGACTATAGCTCTGTTTGGACCTCCAGAGAGGAGTACACCATCAGTGTGCACCAGCCAGAGTTTTCAGTGAAAGCGCTGAGGTCATGCTCCACTATGTATAAGCATATCATCCTTACCTCGCACAACCCCATTGATAGTAATAACCACTGGCTGCACTTGTACTTGTTCTGGTCTGTGGAGGGACACCCAGAGGTCACGTAGACCCAGCAGCAGAGGTGTTTTCAGGTGAAACGTTATTGTGTAACCAAGGCTTTACAGTCAACTCGTATCTGGTGGTCACTGCGTGACCTCTTGTGTGTCTCCATTCCAAACAACTGAGGCTATGACACAACAGCAGAGATGAATGGAACTAAGATCTGTAAATTACAATTTCTGAAATAAGGTCAAATCTTTGACCAATTTCCCAGTATAGAGATAACATAGACATCTCTCTCTTGGCTTACTGTCCAGTGTTGATGATACGCATACACAGCAACAACTCTGATTGACCAATATGCAAATCTGCATAATTTTAGATCACAGATGCGAGACTAGAACACAAAAACTTTTCCAGGTGGAGATGATGCTCTTTGGATGAAGCAGTTTCTGTAGGACTCATTCTCATCTTACTCCTTTGATCTGGACCCTCTAATAAGTGTTCTGCCTGTAACTCCTTGTTTACAGCTCGTGATTATTGATTAAATTATTTAATTTGTCTAACAGAAAGTTTGACTGTCTCTGTGGTCATTACATTACACGGGAATGACAAATATCTCTTTTAAATAAACGTTTGATTAATTATGTAGCTTCTACAATCTCAGGACACTTTCATTTACCAATTCCTAACCTGTCAACCCTTTTTATTCCTCTTTTTGTCCAAATTTTTGACCTCATCTGGCTCCAAAAAGCCTCGACAAAAAGGCAAATCTTGACATCTAAACAACATGTAAGGTGATGATGATTCCACTTCTTTTCTGCAGTTTGTGGACGCAAATTATGATAAACACCCAACTGAGTCACATGTTCTGAATACTACGAATGAATAGCATTAGCAGAGGCAAGTACATCTTAACCATAACATATGTCCGCCTGACGACACTCAGAATAGTCACATGGGGATGAACAGTAAACTATTATCATGCAAATGTATTGAATTCCAGACAACAAAGTCTTCAATCACACTGGCACCTGCTGAGCTACAGTTGAGATGGGTTTCACCACAGGAAGTCAATGTTGCTCTTTATCTTATTCTCTTGCTCTATATTCATAAAGTCAACCCTGTTTGGCTTCTTCCCTTTCGATCTTTTTTTTTACATTTTTGGTTGACTGTGTTCTTTTTTATTTTTTTATTTTTCCTGTCTGGAAAAACTAAGTCAAGGTTGTGAAGCGTAACCCAGAACTGCTGCAAGACTTTCCCCTTCATCTACAAGTGAGTAAACACAGGCCAAGACAGCAAAATAAGAAGAGTGAAGAAACAGTTTCAACTTGTTGTGTTTAACATAGTGAAAGAACAGTAAATGGGGTGCAGGTATTATTCTTTATTTCACGCCAGCAGGGAGACAGCAGCCTCTCAGTCTCTTTGACCCATAATTCCTCCTTGTTGGGTTTGGGTTGGTTTCAGTGAGGAAGAAGCCAGACGAGCCCTCCCTCACAGATGGTTTCAGTCCAAAACCAGAGCAGGCTTTTTTTAGACGGGGGGGTTGGTGGGGGGGGGAGACAGGGTGTGGAGGACTGTGTACCGACCACTATGTGAGCAAATAGTGGAAACCAGTGCTTAAAGCGTCCAGACTCGTAACCGGCACAAAAACAACCATAAACAACGCCTCGGCATGACGGTTCAGACACGTGTTATGATGGGGGTTATACATTGGTGTCAGTTCTAACACAGGCTTGTCATAGTCCAGAAGAAATAGAAGAGAGAACTGTATGTTTTCCACATAGATCACAGCAGGACATTGTTATTGATTAATACAAACTGAACTTACAGGACTCAAGTTACAGGACAATAAATATTTTTTGACAAGGATTTTCTTTGTTAACTGCACAGAGTGGAAAAGAAATTGTCCTTTAAATAGAGCGAATAACCCACATAATTACTCCCGTGTGACAGTGAGAACAGTCCAGCATATACAAAAAGCACATCCCTTGTGTATATCTTGCAAGTTTGTGTTTGTCTCGTATAGTATTTCATATTACAACATTTCTTCATGTACATGTGGTCGGCATTGACCTTCGCCACAATTTTTTTTTTCTTATTTGGAAAATCACCCTGTGGCTGCATGTGAATACTGGAGCAATAAAATGATTAATAGTTCACCAACATGTCTCCTTTGTGAATGTCACGGTGCCACTGTTTGTGTGTATTGGAGAAATTAGAAAGAGCGAGAAACAGCAGTGAAAAAAATAAGCCAGTAAAGTAAAAAGCCTTTTATATGACTGTTTTCGCAACATCACGTACAATTGATGGCACTGGCACTGCTCAACTCGGGGAATTACAGAGGGCAACACTGCTGCACTTGTATATGTTGTGATGCTAGCTGCATATACAAAAAAACCCTAACCAGCAATATCCAGAGTGTCAGAAGTCGTAATAAGAATGATTATTGCAACTATTTTTTAGGAAAGACAGTTAATTTTCAACGTTATACATTATGCGTCTTTCATATATAATATTGCTCCCATTTCTGTCATTTAGAAAATTGATAGAAAATATGGATCAAATGACTGGCCTGGCCTAATCATGGAGGTTGTACTAAATTAACCTTGAATCCTCTTTTATGTAAGAACTGATATTTGTCTGAGATTATCCCTTATACCACTTTCAGACCATGGTAGGTGCATGAAATTGTCTCCTTGTGTGAGTGTTCAACAAGAAAGATTTTTAGAAGAAACATTCTTATCTACCTCATGCATGACTTTCCAGCAAGTTGTTTGTTATTTGGTGATTGTGGACATTTCCAGAGCACCAAATTGATTCCAGCAGAATGCCCTGCAGACCAAATGGAGCAGGAAGTCAGCAATTGACTCAGTTAAATGACATTATTGATGCCAGTGTTTCTACATGGGGATTTGACATGGGGTGCATGTGTGATTTGCCAAAAGCCAGCATCTAGAAGATGTAAAATCTAAGCTTATTGCATCAGCTCTGTACTGAGACACTTCATATTTCCAGATTAACACTTCCTATCAAGCTTCACAACAATCACTAAATGATCGTATTGCTTGATTGAATGTGAAGGCGAATTGTGGCAGGCATAGTCATTTTTGGATATTTTGCCTAATGTGAGAGTAAGACGGTTATAGATGTGTCACAGAACACACACATTTAGCAGAAGTGGTGGGTGGATGGCATTTTATAGACGTCCCACATCAAAATACTGGCTTCTAGTTTCCTCCCCCCTTTGTAGTGTTCATGGTGATCGGAAATTCTGATTTTGAGGGCTAAACATCGTTTTCAAAGGTCTCATTTTAATGTAAAATTCTTTTGTTTTGGATAAAGTGCATTGGGACACGTTTCTACCTGGCTTGGGTGCAATTTCAACTTAATTTAAAATAAAAAAGCTTTACTTTTTTTCTTTTTCTTTCTTAGTTTTCTGGTAGATAAGACGGTGTTTTTTGGGGGGGGATAAGATCGTTTCCCTTTGTGTTTCTGCCTGTTTTGCGCCGCTGTGAGCTTTTATTAGTGAGTGTTTTCTTTATCACTTATTTGTCCATGTTGGAACTCCTCTGGTCGAGTTTCGCGTGTACGAGGCAACGTGTAAACGCCTCATTTAGGGGGGAGGCGGGGGTGAGGGGAGGGGAAGGAGGGGGGAGACCACCGTTCCCCTCAACTCCGAGCACACACACGACTCAGACACAACAAGCCTTCACACACTGTGACGAGGTAAGACACTCTGATACCAGCAATGTTCCGTTGTCAGCCGCTGTTTTGTTTTTTCTTTAATTCAACGCGTATTCGGTTGAAAACGTGACGCCTTCAAGACGCTTTTCTCATTAAATTGTCTTTGTTTGCTGCATTTGCGCGTATTTACTCAACTCATTCAGGTTATTACGCAGGTTCATTGGTTTGTTTTGGGTTTTTTTTTTACGTCTGCTCCTCGTTACGGCGTCTTAAAATTCACTTTTTGGTTGCGAGGAGTTAAAAAAGAAACTAGAGTGTGGTTTTCCGAGTACCGGACTCGTGCGTGTGTCCTTTGTTGACTCGCAGCTGAGACTTAAATTTAGCGCCAACGACAAGCATGGAGCCGTGAACTCAGCATTTCTTTAGCCGGCGGGGACCTGGAGTCACATGGCGTGAGACGTCTCTACCGGCACTACTCCAGCTTCTAGAACACCGATATAACGATTAAAACTGTCAACGCACACGTGGAAGCCCGTGTTCCACAGTAACGTGTTGGTTACTTTTCATATCATCCACTTTTGTTTTGGTTTTTTTACACTATTCACGATTGCGTCAAGTGCATCACGGTCTCAGTGGAGGTACATGTGTGACTCAGTCCTGTTTAGTTGTTGATGTTGAGACACGTGGATGAGGGTTATAGTTTAATATAATTGTGTGATATTTGTATTGCTCGGATGTTGTTGGTCAAGTCTTGGTGATGACGTCTCAAAATAGCCAACCTCTGAAGAGCATAGCATGACTGATAGAACCGCGTGTGTTTAATGGAGTGAAGGTGCTCTTATCACAAGACTGGACAAGGAACAGAAGGAGAAAAAGGTCCATTGAACGCATCATAGTGATTCACTCCTAACGGAAGTGTGGTTAACATTCCTGCTGGCATGAGAAATGGATGAATTTGCCATAAAACCAGTGGACTCACAAGGTCTGTGTAACACACGTGTTACACACTTGTTACAAAAACAGTACAGTTCACCTTATGTTTCATGTGATCGACTGCAGTGTCATTTTGTCGGTATGTAGCCTGATACTTTAAGTACAAGTATGTTGCATTGTTCCAAACCTTATTACAGGATGATTGTCACTCCTCCTAATGGCTCTGTGTGAGTGATGTTTCTTGGCTCGTCTCCACGCCACACGTGTCTCTGCTATTTGTGACTCTGCTGACCCTGGAGTGTGAAAATGAGGAGAATGGTGGCTTTGTTTTACTGCTGAGCAGCTGATGGGTCGGCAGCATTTACAAACCCCTGTGTGCACAGACGCATCTGTTTCACACAAATGTGAGCTGAATTCGCCCACCTGTCCCACCGGTGGAGTCAGCAGCCCAGGAGTCACAGGTCCCTTTAGGGGAAAACTCATTATGTTTGAGAACTATTTCAGGAGTGGCGATCTCACAGGGATACATTTGTGGCAATATGATTCAGTGGATAACGATGGTTGCTTGGTTGTGATGGGACAGACACAAATGATCCATTTTTTTTGTGAAACACTTAAAACTAACATTTGCAAATATATAAAAACAACAATAGAGCTGCAAGGATTCAACAACAAAATTAGTTGACAGCTAATTCAGTAGTTAACAGGTCATTAGTGACGACACCATGCACTTTGGTTTGGTCAAGTATCAAATCAGAAAACCTGAAATATCAATTTTATTGCTGATTGAAACTCAATTTAGCAGGCTGTTTAACATAACTTTCCTAAGCACTGTAATTGTTGTGCATAAAACACAAAAAGGTTGCTTTATTGCTGAAATAATATAGAACATCTACAGTAGTTGACTATTGTAGTAGTAGTAGTAGTTAGGAGTAGTAGTTTGCAGCCCTTTTTAACAGTCGTTTGGTTTCTTGGCTTACTTTCCCTTACAATGCATTAGCATACAAGACGGTTCCTTTATTTTGGACAGTTTTGGATGTTTTGCAGCCTTTTCCAGTTGCATGTCATTGCACAGGTTTGTCATGCTGATTGGATTAATTGTGCCGCTCTAGTTGAAATTAACTCAAAATTGAACACATGAGGTACTAATGAGTTTAAAAGGATGTTTTGATAATTGAAATGCATTCAACAAAATACAAAAATGTTATGTGCAGCTCTGCGATGTGAGCATTTCATTATTATCACATTATTATTACATGTCATTTCATATTTAACATATGACAAACACACATCACTCATGTCTTGCTTTGGTTTAGTTGTCGCATGAAAGTAATTCATGCACATAACTGTTAATCATTTAAGAAACAGGCAGAGGAACTAATAATCAAATCATTTTATCATTTGTTCTTAGTCATTCAGTCTTAGTTAGAGGTGTCGCCGCTGACTGTAGCATCGTCATGGCAGTAAGTAGGCGCTGCTGCCAGTTGATTACTCAGCCTTTTATTCTGAAGGCTTGAACCAACTACTCAGATGAGCAGCTGGAGATGGGCTTTGTTCCTGCTCTTTTGAGTGGCGGGAAATGGTTTGGGCGTGAAGAGGCGGTCCCCAGTGAAGACAATGGACTTGGGGGGCTTTTCAGGCTCCCTTTCTCTCTTTAGCTGTGGATGAGCTTTTTATTTTTCTCCTTGCAGTTCTCCCTCTGGGTTTACATTTGTGCCCATCTCATTAGTGTGTCACAAATGTGCACCTTCCTGTCTTTGTTTATTTCCCGCTCCTAAATGTATTAGTGTGATTACATTCCAGAAAACTAACTGATGAGGAACTCTGATGTGTTTTCTGTGAGTGGGAAAACACGGGCTCTAATTATGTTCTCATTTATGACACGTCTCTGCATATGTGGCAAACAACACACACTGTAGGTACAGTGTCCTTTTATCATCTCGTGTCTTATTGTTGTCTCAAAAAGGAACTGTAATAATGTGAAAGAGGAAAGTAAAACATTTTTTTATTTACAATAAATAACTCATGATAGGAAACAATATAATGGAACATGCTTTTCAGATATATTTTTAAGATATTGTTGGGTGGGTCGCAGACAGATACAGTATGAGATAAAATATATTTTAAATGGGCAAAGTAACTCCCTTTCCATTTTCGCTACAGTGGATTAAAAACCTCCACAGGAGGCTTTTATTGAAGTTTCTATTACACAGAATCAGACTAAATTAGATGCAGTGGATAATACTTTTCAAACTAAATATTGTGTTTCTATACAATTGGTGCTTAGTTTCCCTTAGTTTGGTATCTGTGTTTCTTCCACCCCTGAAGTGTTGCCTGGGTTTTCTTGGTTTGCCTAAATACCTCTGTCCTTGTCAAAGTCTTAAGTTTAAGGCCAACCGTCACACTCCTGTTCGTTGATTATCAGGGCTTATAGAGTGCTGTCAGAGGCCTTTGTGGCGGGACTGCTGCTGACTGCGACTGAACCTGAAGGTTGCTTGTGATGGAAAGTTTGGAGCAGCTTTTCATTAGGTGCTCGGTTGCATAATAATATCAACCAGTCACTGCAGATTTGACAGATTCAGCTTTTACAATTTCAGGTTTTTTCTTACGTCAGTGAAACAACACATTCGTGGTCAAGCAGTGACTGGATGAATATCTATTGCATGAATCCTCTGTGGTAGTATCTGCTGAATGAACTGTTTTAAGGAGTGTTTATCTAATTAAGGAGTGTTTATCTAATCTCTGATTTTGCAGAAGCATGATTAGTTTATGTAAAGGACAGACGCGAAACACTGGAATTAACATATGTCTAATGAAAACCTTGTACAAAGTGCCTGCTTGGGTTTTGTGTTCTTAATTAGTTACATAATTAATCAAATTGATGTCAGTAATCGCAATATCAGTCTGCACAAGTATATAATCACAAATGCTGTAACTTAAGGGACCAGGTTTAGAAGGATTTGGGGAGTCTAATTATATTTATATATTTTTTTATTTATATTATAGCTTAATTATATTATTATTGCACTGTCCATCTTATTTATTCCTTATTTATATTGACTGTATGTGTTGCCACCTTTGCACTGCAGACACTCATG
>JAPTHA010000008.1:13111053-13121485 GCA_029814585.1 Gymnapogon annona
TTCCCATTCATTGGGATTTTGCTCATGTAACAAACGTTTTATTTAGTTGTATGTGTAATTGTTTTTGATTGATTCAGTTACTGTCAGCACAAACTATGTACAATGGAGGATTATTAATCTTGTTAAAACAGTTCAATATTATTGGTGAAATGGTTCTTTTTCGAAGTTTCAGACGGAGTTTTCGCAGTGTATCTTTGCAAAAGAAGGTTTTGTGTGTAGAAGGTGCCTTAGAAATAATGACTGTTTTTGTAATTAAAGCATTGTGTTAGTGTGTGTGTGTAAGGACCCTGTGTTTGGACTGGCAGAATTTAGCACTGTCTGAAGTGTACCTTTTTTCACGCGAGTATTTTAATGTTCTTCAAGTGAACCTGTGCAACAAAACGGAGGAAACACTTAGTTACTTTCACTCTGTTAAGTCTGAAGGACTGATTGTTGCAGTTTGATGTCGCTGAGAGGCCAACCAGTTAAAGTTTCACATTGTTGGCACACTGGAGTTTTGTACCACTCTGCAGACTGCAAAGTGAGCCCATCTGAGTGTGTGCAACGGGCAACGCTTCAGACCCCAGCAGCTTGTGCCAGCTGGCTCATGTTAATGACGTTTGGTTTAGAGTGGCGTACTTCACAGAAAGCTGGGACAAGGCTCAGTTGGTGTGTTTCTGTCCACCATGTGACCCAGCATCGTCTGAAAACCACTGATTTGATGACATTTGGTCACTCTGGACTGGGATGTCCACATGTGTCATTACTGCCAGAGGAGGTGTTAAAAAGTGTTAAAACGCGAGCTGAGTCACAGTTGAAGGTGATGTCAAGCCCGAGACACGGTTGTGAACTTTGTACCGGTTGGACTGGACTGAACTTTGGGTTGAAGTTGGTTCATGAAACATTTTCAAGAACAAAACCCCAGTCCAGTGGACATTTGAAAAGAACCAAAGCGTCTTGAATCCAAAGTTGTCAGAATGTGAACAAGTGAATCAGACACTAGCGCTTTTTGAAGGAAAAGAAAGGCCAGTGTATTTAAAGTGTTTTCAGTTGGACACTCCCGTCCAATTTATGGGCTGAGTTAAAGTAGAAGGAAAAAAAACATGCCTTTATTTCTAACTGTATCTGACCTGAGTAGGAGGGATAAGGAAATGAGGGCATATTTTATGGTAAAAGAAAATAAGAATGCTGTCATTGTCTGATCCGACTTTGAGAACGGCCCATTATTAAGACGTCTATTCCACTATAGAGTACAAGTATCCAAGCAGTAGTGAGTGGAAGTACTTGCATACCACTATTTGATGTTTTCATACAGTGATTAGACTGAACTTAAGAGCTCGATAACAATGTGGATGTGGGGCCAAACACATAAGGGTACGTTTCATATCTTTAGAACCTTTTGTATCCAGGTCCATACGAGTTTTCTCACAATCAGAGACTTCTTACTCGAGTTTATCTCTATCATCCTTGCATGTTATAGAATAGACACACGTTAGTTAATAGAGTTAGAGAGAATGGGCCCCTTCCAACAGAGGAGCCTCTGTCCGAAAACGAAGACTCATGACCTGTTACATCAACCAAGGTATTCCATGTTTGTCAGCAAAAAGAAATTATACAATATCCAGATCTGGTGTTTCCATTTTCACTATTTCATTCGGTTTTCATTTATTATGTGGAATCATCAGACGCCTGATCATTTTAATGCACCTGGGAGGTTTTATCTGCCTGTAATTTTGTGGTCGATCAGTTTGTTCACTAACGTCTCAACTGTTTCACTCCAGAGGTTGACAGCCTGAACTTTGTTGTGTTTTGTTTGGCTTGATTTGGTGCCAAATTTCATAGTGTTTCATGGGGGAGGAAGCATGTTGAAGAGATGGTGCTGTCATGCAGACATCCGAGCACATGTTTTCCATCAGTTCAGAGGGGGAGGAATGCTAAAAACAAAGATTGGAGGGTAAAGCTGGCGTTAGGAGGAGAATCAGAGCATAATTAGGGCGTAATGTTTAATACGCAAAGAAAATACAAGTCATGCACCAACATCCAGGGCAGCTGGATGCATGACAGGAAATAATAGGAGACTGCAGTGCGGGGGAAGAGTAGAGGATGCAGTGAGGTGAGAAATTACCAGGCAGAATGAAATATAAAGTTAAATGGAGGGAGAAATTAGGAAGCGAAGGGACAGATAAAGGTCGAAGAGATGGAGATGTAAGGCAGGGCGGTATAGTGAAAAGCATTGGAAAAGACGTAGCATTATTATTTAAAATGTAAAAACTAACAAATGAAATCTTTAGTACACAAGAAAATAATGATTGCATGTTCATTTTGTGAGATTTTTTATCAGAAATTCACATTCAGATATTTCATTTTTTGCAGGCAAATAGCACTCCTATTAACATTCGACAAAAAATCTACACTGATAACCGAATGCAGATTCCTTCACTCTACAGAAGTCACAAGTCATAAACAGCTTTTTCCGATTTATACATATAGTGAGTGGTGTGCTCTATAGGCTGACACTATTGAACTGCTTTCTTTGACTTTATATGAGGTTTGATAACTGCTAAATTAGTCATGAAACTAGGCAGAACCCATTGTTGTTTCCTGAGCTCTGCTAATGCTGATAGTTTGTTAAAACACACTATCCAGTGTCTTCAGTTTGCTGTGACTGAAAATAAATAGGGAAAAATGCAGTACTTTGCAATATACTGACTTGCTGCTGCTGTAT
The DNA here is from genome assembly GCA_029814585.1 of Gymnapogon annona. NCBI lineage: Eukaryota > Metazoa > Chordata > Actinopteri > Kurtiformes > Apogonidae > Gymnapogon > Gymnapogon annona. Next base: position 13,113,758 of record JAPTHA010000008.1, read on the forward strand.
CATGACATGTATCGCGTATCCACATTCTTGCCGATACACAACCCCAGTATCACTATTGCGTTTCTGCATGGAGAGTATTGCATAATGTGTAAGGAAAACATTGAGGGAATCTCGAAGAGGAAAAGGAAAAAGGCAGATTGAGGTAAAGGGAAGAGGGAGGGATGGTCTCTGAATCGCTGAGGGGCAGGTCCAACTGTCAGTAGACACCCCCCCTACCCCACACCCCCAAACCTGGTATAAAATGAACCATGCAGACCGATGCTCCTTTTGTAGAAGTACATCGCAGAGGAAAGGAGTCTTCAACATTCTAAGTGAGTTAAACAGATTGATCATCAATTGAATTTGAAGTTTTTTGTTCATCAAATTTCTGTTATAGGGACATTCAGAATTAAGCTGAATTACAACCTAAAGTAGCTTAAGGGTTTCTCATATTTATGTCCGTTCTTTCAGTTTTGTTTCACTATGTGCTGACTATAACATATTTACTTCACAGGAAATAGGAAGCTGTTGTCCAACTATTTCTTGTCATCAGCCTTGAGTTTTTCTCTGAAACAACACAATTTGAACTCAACTGTTCATGTTTTGTTTCCTGGTGGAAGCGTAATGTATTGCATAGTGATGTTTTGCAGTAATTGGTTTGTTCATGTATGCTAATGTAGTTAAGAGGACCACGTGGCAGCTGATGATAAAAAAAATGAGTGTGTTTGTGCAGTTCCAGTGTTGTAAACATGCATTTCCTATCTGTGTATTTCAGACTTGGGGCCACCCTGATAACATCCTGATTTGAACGTGTTCCTCCACTCATCAGCAAGAACCATGACAGCCATCAACGCACCTCGAGACAAGTAAGACAAACACTTTGTACCTTTACGATATTTTTTTGTTTTAATATATTTTAGATGACACCGGGTCTGCAGTTTATTACTGATTTGGTTAGTGATGTTGATTTATATTCATTGTACATTTTCTCTGCAGATACAATGCTGTTTGGATTATCTTTTTCATCCTGGGCTTGGGAACTCTCTTGCCTTGGAACTTCTTTATGACAGCGACAGCGGTAAGTAAAAGGACATTTAAGTCTTCCAAATGTTTTCAAAGTCAATTATAGTTAAATACTAAACAGAGAGATGCACCTGGGGTCTTGTGGATGATGACCATGTGATTACAAAGGTCACGCTCCTGTGATGGAGGTCACCACACTATTGGCTATTGATTGTTTGTGTTTCCTGCTAAAACCACCTGGTTTCACTCAGGACGGCTGAGTGAAACCAGTCTTCAGCTGGACGTTAATGGCAGTGGCTGAGTCTCTGTAATCCCTGTTCATTTTTCTTGGCCTTTGAAGGGTTAACTTCTTATAATGTGATTGGGAGTAAACATCGACCCACCCCGAGGGGCATTTTTGTTGTCTCACAAAAGGCTTGCTTCATCTGTTTGTTTGGCAGAAGAAAGGTGGGAAATGACTGAGATAAGTAATGTTAATGGAGGGGTTTGCATTGTGCAGCTTTCTATCAGATGAACACAGAATCTGGACGCAGTAATATGAGACAGCTTGAGCACATGTGGAATGTTGAACAAATGACAGTTGAATGTTTCTCTGTGCAGTTATTTACATGAAAGATATGGAAAATGTCATGATTTTTTTTTTTCTAAAGCACTAAATGCAAAAAAGAATAGCAGTGACAGACAAGGCAATTGAAATGGCATATCTTTTCTGAAGGTCAAAATGGAAACTCTTTAACTCATAAAATACTCCGAATCTGTCAGAAAACCAAATTCTGTTCTTTCGGTTTTTCTATCTGTGGCCTGTAATAATGACTGAACCAGCCCTGAGGATAGATGTAAAATGATGTAAACCCATGTTCATCTGACTTCATTTGCAATGAAGTCAAATGAACACCTTAATAAATGTCCACTGGTGCCCGTTTGTCCCCCAGTACTTCACCAGTAGACTGAAGGATCCAGTCGACGACACCTTCACCCCGACGCCCAATGCAACGACTGATGGGGACACTCGAAATGTTCTGGAGTCAAAGTTCAACAACGTCATGACGCTGTGCGCCATGGTGCCCCTGCTCATCTTCACCTGCCTCAACTCCTTCATACACCAGAAGTAAGAGACAAGGCCTTTTATCAGACCTCAGTCTTTCACTAACCCTCTTTTTCACAATTGATTAGAATCAAGGGCAATGATCAGAACGAAGGTAAATACATTAGGACCTAATGCTGCTGGTGCATATGTAACCTCTGAGCATTCATGTGCTTGTGTTTCTGGGTTTCCTTACATCAGCACAAGTAACACAATCATATGATGAGTTTGTTTGAATGCCCCCGGTCTGTTTGCTTTAATTAGAGCTGGATTGAGAGGGATCTGGGCCGGACCCCAACCATGATTGACTCTTCCCTCCACAAACACACCTTGGAATGCTATTCATGTTCTCGGCCCCCACCACCCTCAACCCTTTCCATCTTTTGGATATTAAACAAATACAGCCTTCTACTTTCTCGCCCATTTTTATTATTCTCCTCCAGGGCGTCACGTTCAACTGGAACTGTGAAATATAACTAAATTACTGGACTAAATGAGGCTCGCAGTAGGTGCAAAAAGCTGGTGGTGTGCCTGGAGCATTTAGAAATGTAATCTAACTTTTATAGTTGACATTGATGGAAATCATTGACGCACATGTGACACGTGTAAGCATTTGTTACATCTTATTGACTTGAGCTTGTAGTACACACAGCCGAAAACCCAGCACTAGAAAAATCATAAATCTCACTTCTATATCTCATGGTACTGAATCTTTCTTTTTTTCTCACCACCCTGCAGTCTTTTTCATTCAGCTTATTTACTTAATAAACACATGACTGCTCAGCATGAATGGACCAGACCCCGAATGGGAAATGACCTCAACCTTTCAAGGAAAGAAATGACTCTAAACTGCTGTCATATTTTGGAAACATGTGTTAAAGAAATATTTAAGTCCCCCCCCCCTTTATATGTAGATCACAACCATTCCTGTACACACGTCCACTTTAATGGCTTTAAAGTTTGCTTATCTTTGTTTCTGTAATTCTTATCATGTGTACTTCGATTTACATAGCCTAAAGTGTCCAGTGGGCTGTGTCAGGAAGGGCATTCGACATGAAAACTCCTGCCAAATCAAATATGCGAATTGGATTTGCTGGGGCGACCCCAGAAAGGAAAAAAAAAGCAGAAAGAAATCATCAAAATGAATGTTCAAAGTTATTATTAATATCTACGTTTTTGATTGAATAGTTTTATAACAAATGACGTTTGTTTCAGGCACATTCTCTGCTTCTATACAGCATGTAGTACCAGCTCATTGTCAGCCCAACTCATGAAGACAAAAGTTGACTAACATTTGAGGTATTTTATATTAAATGAATTGGGTTGACGATTCATTTGGTCTTGAGCACCTCACTGCCTGCATGTCAGATTAGTACAATAGGAAAATGAAGCCGCATGGGTGAGGCTTGGAATGCCAGGCCAGCGTTTTAAAGTTGTGTTTGTCAGTTTATGTAACACAACCTAAATATATATATTGGAGGTGTGCCTCAGCACTGCACGTCTTATTCAGACATGCCTCCATTCAGGAAATCCATTCCACATTTTGCCAGCAGGGAATCACCTATAGAGTCATTTAAATAGACTGCCTTAAAGCACAGGCATGGCCCATGGATCGGAAATCTCTGGAGGATCTGAAATTTTCAATCTGAACTACTTTGGTGTTGGAACCCAATACCTAGACAGAATCAAATAGGCCCCATCCCTATTTGATATACCTATAATTATTAACGTCCAAAAGAGCTCAAATTAAAGTTGAATTATATAAACAGAAAATAGAGGAAAGTGTAACTTGTCGAACCTCTGAACTTCCAAATGGGTCATATCTGATTACCATGAACACATGAATAACTGCATTTTACACCAATTATGTACTGTATGTGTTGATATGATTGGTAGATCAATTTGTGTGTGACTTTTTACATTGGTAGATGGTTTTGGTTGCCAGTGGATGTTTGGGTCTTTATGGGTTAATGCTGTTCTTCTAACCCCCTTTATTTCCGCTGTGTTTCTCAGGTTGCCTCAGAAGCTGCGTATCTCAGGCAGCCTGACAGTCATCCTAGTGGTTTTCCTGTTGACAGCTGTGCTGGTCAAGGTGGACATGGCCCCCCTGCCCTTCTTCACTGTCACTATGATCAAAATCATCTGCATCAACTGTGAGTGGAGACACACGCATTTGTGATGCATGACAATGCTTATGAATCGCCATGTTGTGTGATGCAAGACACCACTAAACACTGGGAACGCTGACATTTTAATAGCTTTACCCATTGCTCTTGAGCCACCACAAAGTGGAGGTCCTCTAGATCTTAAATCAAAATCAGCTACAATGTTGGGAAACCTTGACCATATGGCTTCACACAGACGCTGGTACAGACCCCCCTGTTTCAGAACACTAATAATCCCACTGGTTTTGTTTGTTTGTAATGACTCTCAAAGCAGCAGGGATAAGCTCACCCGCCTCTTTGCCCCCTTCTGGGGCAGTCCTGACCCTCACATCCTTCTGAGGAACAGGCCCATGATGTTTGATGTGGAAGTCCAGTGCATGCTGACATTCAGGCTTTGATAGTGATGTCTGCACATTCCTCTGAGTGGACGCATAAGAACATCCCTAAAGTCGTGTGGCAGTGGGCACATTTGTATCAAAAGCGTTCAATGTTGGTTATTGTGAGGCAAAGAGAAAAAAAGTAATAATTATTATGTAAAATACAAGCTCTCGTTACAGATTTCTCTGTGGGTCACTGTGACTGGGACATACACTTTACGTTTCTGTTATATGACATGTTTATTTTTCAGTCCCATTGTTGGTCCTCCCACAGGTTTAGAATTGCTTGGATCAAGAAATTATTAGTTGTCTTGTTGAAACTAAATTGTAAAGAAGCTACAAAACTAAGATAGAAGCAATGTATTTCATGCAGACTGTGTGTGTGTTTTGGGGGGGGGGTAACAGCATTTCCTGTCGTTAAAGAAGCACTAAATTAAAATCAACAAAGATACATAATGTAATTTGTGTTCACTGAAGTTCAACAGATCTGTTTTTTAGAACAGCAGATTTATTCCCCGTCCACTCTGATCTGGATGTGATTCTCTGTGTTTTGGCCTTTTCTTCACGTGAAAACACCTTTTTAGGTCACAAAAACTGGGAATTCAAAGACTTTCCAAAGTAGGGAAAAAACATCTGCTGAGACTTAAAAACTGTTGGTTTGGGGAAATGATGCTGCACCTGAAACATCAAATCTACGCGTATAAATCAGTATTTGACCTGCAGTAGATGAAGGTCAACACAGATACTTTGAAGAGACGGATAAAACCACATCATGAAAAGAATACACTTCGACAACCCCATCTCAAGATGATTTAGTCTAACACAGTCGAACACTTTAAAGCCTTTACATCTGCTATGTTGAGTTTTACTCAGTTTTCTGTCAGATAGAGTAGTTTATGCGAGTGGTTGTACAATTTTATTTTTTTAAATCTTTTTTTAGCTGCTTTTTTTTTTTTTTAAACCAAAGTGCCATGGATAGATAGAAATAGAGGAATAAATATCCGCTTAGAAAAACACCAGCTTTAGTGTGTGGTGGTGCGTGTGTGAGAAACCTCAAATTAGGAACTATGAGTTAAAGAGAGCTGAAAAAGGCAGAAAGGAAACCAGAGAAAAGGGAATCAAGAGCCAGTCAGACAGACATTAATGCTGCCACAATCACGGTCAGCAAACGTGAGTGTGGTGTCTGGACTTTGTGTGCACATTCAGTCATATTAACAATAATATTACATATACAGATGTGACTCTGACCCACTGGTGTGTCCTGTGCGTCCTCAGCATTCGGGGCCATCCTTCAAAGCAGTCTGTTTGGGCTGGCGGGGATCCTGCCCGCCTCCTACACCACCCCCATCATGAGCGGACAGGGGCTGGCTGGTACCTTCGCTGCCTTCTCCATGATCTGTGCCCTGGCCTGTATGTCAAACACAACAACACACAAATATCTTACATTGACATGCTAGTAGAACTTGAGTTATTAGTCGTTTTCCTAATGACATTTGTTGATTAAATACGATGTGGTTTCTTACTGGGAAATGGTAGAAAAGCTATGCATAGATTTAACACTAAACTTAAGAAGGCATCCAAATGCAGATTTACAGGAAAAACGTCAATATTTTTGCGGCCATGACTCATCCACACTTAATATATTAGCCGTACGTGTTTGTTGTGTGTCATAGACATTCTGTGACTTAGATGTACAGTTTCTTGGCTTGGTTGTACAAATAAAGCTACTTTTATTCAATTCAGTAAAACTGGATCGACTTCTTTATGGCAGTAAAAGTGGAAAGTGCAGGTTCAGACATGTAAAGATTTGATCTACATTTCATTTTCTGCTTTGGTTACACCTTCCTTGTTATTTCATATACATTATTTTCACATCTGTTTGTTGTCTGTGAAATACACAGATACATCAGGGAATCCTTTCTACTGTTATTGTCCATCCAATAAAATTGTTGTAATTAGGTTAAAAAATATAAATAATTCCCGCCAGTTGTATTTTAACAAAAGTGAAAAGGTACAGGAGATATAAGCAGTAGAAGCACAGATGATTGTGATGTAGTGCAGTGACATACAGCTACGTGAAAGACAATGAACTCTTTGTGCCTCATGTAACCCATAGGTACATTTTTCCTGACAGTGTTTTGTTGTTGTCTGTAGCTGGTTCGGCGCTGCAGGACAGTGCGTTTGGTTACTTCATCACCGCCTGCGTTGTTATTCTTCTGGCCATAATGTCCTATCTCGTTCTGCCCAGAATGGTAAGGCCACGCTTTGCAAAATAAATGTTGTTTTATAGACTTTGTTTTAATGCCATGAGCTGTTTGTTCTCACTGATTGGGTTTCTTTGAGGAAAACGCCGTGTAAACTCAGGACTCTGTGTGAGTGTTGTTAGATATGTCAGGCTCTTTAAGCTCAGTATTAATGTTTGTGGAGTTAATATCACGTCAGTTTTTAATATGATTTTGTTTTCTCTATTGGCTCAAAAGAGTAATTATGGTTCCCACAGGAGTTTTTCCAGCACTGCATAGAGAGTAACAGCTCTAGACCAGCTGTTGACGAGGAGAATAAGATGGACCTTCTCCAAAAAGGTACACGAGTAAACATCCCAAAACCAGATGCAAGTTAGTTTGGGCTCAAAAGTAAAAAGACTAAGATGAATTCAGAACTAGATCACATTAACTTTTGTCTTTTGTATACTTCTCACTGTACACGGGTTTGATTAAACTCCATTGTTTTAGTCTCATCATAATACAGTTAATTTAAACAAATCTCTGTGTGCTTACTCTCTGAATTATTTTTGGCTGTTCGTTGGCGTTGGCGACTCCAAAGCCACTGCAGCTGTCAGTGTGTGTTTGGGTGTGCTAATGACCAGTTTGGGAGATAAATCTGAAGCTGGTATAAACATCAGCCTATTGTGCAACGTCTGCTCAAATGTGTGTGAGGGATGGTTTGAAGTGAGTGCAGCCAATATGACAACAGAGCTGTTTGTTGTTTGTACAGACGGTCCATCAGAGAAGAGGCCAGTGGTCAGTCTGACCGAGGACGAGACCAAACCCAGCTCCAGTGTCTTCGGCATTTTCAAACAGGTGATAGAACTGTGTATTTA
>JAPTHA010000008.1:13139044-13149372 GCA_029814585.1 Gymnapogon annona
CGAGTTAGAAATAGAGCAGGAACATGACTGACAGATGGAGGGGGGGCGTGGGGGGGATTCAGAGGACGAGGATGAGACATGTCTGGGGAGGACGGATGAATATGGCAGCGACGGGGAATTAGTGACACAAGAAGCAACACCTCACCTTTCTGACAGTCCTCTGTACAGCAGGACAGGGGAGGTAAAGGCACAAGTCAGAACACACAGGAGGAGTGTCTTTGATAAGAGCAGTTCACTCATATTTCATGTCAGCTTAAGGTTAAACAAAAACAAAACAAAACAAAAAACAAGCCACACAAGTGCACGTCTGCCGTCACAGCTTCACTTCCTGAACAGAAGCTTCGATACGGTCGTGAGAGAACCACGAGCAGAACAGAAACAAGATGCAAAACTGGGTGAAACAAGCTGAAAAGAAAAGTTGTAACGTCACAAGTTATTCATCAGTCAACTGAAAAAGGGGTCCATTGTAGCTGGTGATGGAATGAAGGGGAGTATGACACAGGGTTTCTGTCCATTTCACAAGACTTTGGAACTTTATAAACACCATGAAACAAATACAAATTTCAGATCCTTCTATTTTAGTCGTTCTTTTTTTACCGCCGTTTAGACATCTCATGGAATTTATATGTTCTTATTTTCTTAAAGTGTGGTAGGCGTTAAAATGGTTAAGGTGCCTCGAGTTGAGGTCACTAATGATCACACAGAAACCCCTGACAAACGCAACGTTGATTGACCTTCGCTGTTATCAACCTCTTTAACTACACCCTGTATTTTTACTGAAGTGATGTCATGCACTGTTCAACAGAAAGTGAAGACAAACTAAACAACAGAAAATAACATGATGCATTCACGACCACCCATTAACCACAGAGTGGGCTGAAGTTGAATGATGAATGATTCTGGAGAAGCTTCAAATTAAAGTTAAAAAATGTCTGCTTGACTACGACTCTCACACTCACTATAATATACTGACATTTATGTAAGATAGCTTTAAATTATACTTAAAAAAAAAAAAACTCTGGTCTTTTCTGTTGTAAAAGAGCTTCATGTGCAACCTCAGATTCTACTCCACCTGTAACCTGAAGGTTGCAGTTACTTTCAAACTAACACTTAACGTGCTACTTGTCCACAGAACAACACCACGTCTTGCTATAGTACGATCACTTCCTGTTGCACAGGCTAACAGCTGTCCCTCCTCTCGTCTGTTACCCACCTGTTCCCAGAGCGTCTCGGCCACCTGGTCTATCATCGTCCCCACGTCACGGAACTCTCCAGAATATTTCACATATGCCCAGGTGCAGAGCGACAGCAGCGCTATGCCCATGACAAAGTTAGCCATCGCTGCTAAGGTGCTGAGGCCGATAAAACCCGTCACCCCGGACACCAGGTAGGTGACGAACATGACGGCGAAGAGCGTGGCGGGTGTACGCGCTGCATAGAAGATGTTTTTGCCATCGTTGTGTTTGGAGAAGTTGACGTAGGCCTCGTCCAGCTCCGTCTCCAATTGGGTCTGGTAACGCTGGCAGAAATCTTCACCGCCCATTTTCTTCACAGAGCGGAAGTAGCGCACTGAATGCTCACGAAACTCCTCGTGGCAGCGCTCCAGGTCGCCCGGGGCAATGTATGGCTTGTCCCCTCCACAGATCTGACAATTGAAAGAACATGGCATAATTCATGTTGAGTAACTCTTATATCAACATCAGTGGGGGTCCAAACGTGTCCTCACCTGCTCCATGTTCCTGCTGTACATGTCTTTGGCTCCTGCCACAGCAGTCAGATTGTTGGCCTCTGCTGTCGCCTGAATGACAGAATTCTTCTTAATGAGCAGCATGGTAATGGGAGACATGAACCCTAAACACAGTAATGATTCCTACAGTTGAACTAACCTGCAGCATGGACTTTGGGTGAGGCAGTTCCTCACCTTGGTAAATCTTTATGTAAGCCTGTGGAGATGTAAAACACCGGACACAAAAAGACACAAAAGTGTTCCATTTAATGACCATATTCAGGAGGATTAGTGAAGGAAGTACTTCTCAAAGACACGTGTGTTTTTTTCATTTATGAGTGAAAGAAGAACTGGTTTGTCTATGTTACTGAAACTACAGTTGACGTGCTTCTGATTATGTCCTGGAGGAAGCATAATCCTAGCTTGATCAGAAACCAAGTCATAAGGTGAGTTTTGACTTAAAATTTAGGTTATTCAGTTTTCTAAATGTGTGGAAATCTCAATGGCGAGTATGATATCAAAGTCACCAGCTCATTAAAATCTGAAGTACCGGTAAAAAAAAAAGACGACAACTTTTTATCAGAAAGTGTTACTGGACCTTGAAGTATTCCAGGAGATCTCTGCAGGTGACCTTATTGCCTCCAATCTCCTTCTCCACTAGTTTGTCTGGGGCCAAAAGGAGCGGTACCAGCTCAGCCAGCTCCCGCTTAAAATCACCATCAATGTCTGAAACACAAAAACACACTTGAGTTGTCCTTTGGGACACTGCACATCATGGGCTGTGAAGCCTATCTGACTCAATGTTCATCTTGATTCACTAGGACAAACTGAGCCCCTCTGCTCTCTGAACCACAAAGAGCACACACTTTCTAAGCAAACAATTTTCAGTGAAAATATAGGTTGACATTTTTTTCTTTATTTTTACGAAAAAACCTTTTTGAGAACCAATTCAGATTTCCCTGAGTGGGACGAATAAAGGTATATCTAATCTAATTTTGTCTTAGATTTTCTATTTAAAGGAAGTCTAAGTCTATTTAAATTATCACTTCAGGATTTGAGAAATAGATGCTTGAGCTTCCAAATATTTCTATTTCATGACATTGTTTTAAAATACTCTTACTTTAACATGTGGATGCAGCTTGTAGAATTTAAAACTTGAAAACTTCCTACTTTTTATTGAAAATGTATCGTTTATTGGGTTTCAAATACTGTATCTGTTCTGATCTAATCTCTTAAGTTCATGTTGATGTTATTCTTGCTTTACACTCACCTCTCAGCCTGCCATCGAAGTATGGGTTTGTGGCCACCTTGAGCCCAGGATGCGGCAGCAGGAAGCAGCCGATGTTAGAGAAGCAAGAGTGAATGTGCTTCCTCACATTCTGGAGCTCTTCATGTTGATTCTGTTTCACCTGTGTCAACAGACAACAACAGAAGGTCACAGCCTGTCTGTTTGCTCTTTCACAAACTAATATGTATATAAATACTTGCATCTAATCTGTGTGCACGGAACAAACTAGGACTTTGGGTGCGGTATGTTAGACAGCAAGCCATATAAATATCTTTATTATAATGCATCATCAATTTTTCATAGACAATTAAAATTCCTGAGATGGAAAAAAATAACTGAACGTGGTCGACAGGGGAAAATATACATCAGGCCAGTGATGACTTGACAAATTGATTTCAGAAAAGTAAACAAGCTGTTGGCAACAGCTTTTATAATATAAGTATTACCTGGAGTCTCCTCTCGAGGAAGGCGTTGCCTCCGTCCAGACCGTAGTTGTGTTCATAAGGGTAACTCCAGTCCCTAATCAGGAACATCAGCGACTGAAACAAACAACCACAAGGAGGCACAAATAGCAAAACAACATTTCAGGCAAAAAAAGAAAGAAATACTTTTGTTACTGACAGAGCAAATGTAAGATTTTAACAGTCAGTGGATTTCCGCAGTCAGGGGCTCTATATAAAGCTCAGTCTTCAGCATACATCCATTATGGTCTTTTCGGGAGGGGATATTAAAACATAAAAAATATATAAAATCAAACACTTCAGTGAGGGGCATTACCCATAATAAAACAGACAGAAGAAGACAACTTCGATCCATTCTCAAAACACAAAAATGTCCAAAAATCACTCATACTGGATTTGGTGATGTAAGGACAGTTTTTGTCTTGGGTGTTTTCAAAAAAGGGAAATGTGGACAATCATCATTAAGCATTTTCCCACTGTAGGAACCTTTTGTAGTTCCAAGAACCTTTTTAGTTCCTAGAACTTTTTTCTGCGCATCCCCACAGCATAGGATCTACGAATCATGACCATAGTTCATAGATCCTACTCCAAGGCAGGGTTAGGTTCATGGTTCCTCCAGGGACTGTATGACGTGGGTGTTTGCTGATTGGAAGACCACAGGCATGTGGGAATATGCAACAAAAAAGTTCTCCCTGGGAGAGTAGTTTGTAAATTAAATTCTATGTAGATAGTTCTTAAAACTACTCTGTGGGAAAGTGCCTAGTAATAAAGTAAAAGCAGTACCTGAAAAGGTTTCAAGTAGATCTCCTCCATTGCCAGTCGCCCATACTCAGTGAAGAGCTATAGATCAAACAAAAAGTGATTAGCCCAAACAAAAACAAATGACACCATTTCCTGGTGAGCAGAAATAATACAGACCTGGAGATGCTGCAGATCATCCTCCTGTACGTTCTGAGAGAGATTGTACACCTAAGATTAAAGAAACACACATAACATGAGACGCACACGCTGACAGAGTATTAATGGCCTGTGTTACAGGAGTCAGGGTCAAACCTGCACTGAGCTGGTCATTGTGCTGAGGGCGAACACTGTAGCACAGTCTTTAATGGTGGACTGACTGTCAAAAGCTCCCTGAGTGTCGACTAAAAGCACAGCAACCTGTGAAGATGAGACACATGCAACTCAACAAACTTAGTACATCTGCTGAGACAGTGTTAGTGGTTTGAGTTTTGTGCAAACTTTACCTTGCTGCCATCGGGTTTCTCAACCACAAACACTTCACTCCATATCTGAATTCCTGTGGTCTCCCTCTCACAGCCTCCTCTCCAAGTGAAACCAATGAGAGGTTCGTCATCTCCGCCTATCCATGAATCACTCTCCTGCCAGATCAAGAAGTGAGTGTTGGGGAAAGAAATTTGGGTAGAAAGATTGTTGTAATGGCCTGCATAGAGTGACTTTACATTTAAGCGAAAATATTTGCCACAATTGACACTAAACACAGACTTCCTTTGCATTACGTATTGGGTAATTATAGCTGTGAAGTGATTTATGATCCAAGCTGGATAATTGCAATTAAATTAGGTGGAGAAGCCTCAGTCCCAGGCATAAGTTTGACAGCCAAAGTATGTATAATTAGCAGAGCAGTCAGTGAATAGTTTACATGTTTAGCTTGTCCCACTGACAATTTTACACGAGTCAAACTTTGAAAAATCCATTATGGAGAGGGAGAAAAAAATAATGCAACATGCCATAGTCTCAACAACATACTGTGCTGAAAACTGTGGAAACTCACAGACCAGAAGGCAAATGTGTAAGAACAAAATTAAAAGCAAATATTGATTTGCAAGGCAAATACGCATGTGTACCGAATCCTGTTGACAACCACATGCTTTATTGCGATTTGAATTATGGTTAAACAATGAGAATCACAATTTATCGTGAGATAGGGCTGGAGACATTCAAGTACAACCTCTGCAATTATATTAAATGTCAATGACATAATTCAATCCCCCGAGAAGAACAAAACAACAATGCATAGTATGAGTGTTTGAGGAAAATGTGGACAAGTGCAGATCTGTACACACTTGCTCGAATGTCAGTGTTCAAGTTGTTAAACAGCTGTGAGAAAGAGACATAAAATTCTACTGCCTTGTACACAAGAGGGGGTGTGAGTGGATGTAAAGTGATCCTAGCTGCTTCTGTGTACAGCTGCTAGGAAGAATTTTCCTGGTCCGGTGGTTATGTTAAGTCTGCTGGATTAATACGTACAGAATGAGTGCATTTGTGTAAAGTGTGTGGGTATTTAATACACTGCTTCATGGTACTCACACAAGAAAGACATTTTTAAAACTCATTCTACAAACTTTGTTTTATCATATATTTCTGACAGACAGGTAAGACCTGTATGTCCACCTTATCTTATTTAAGCATCTCCCAACACGTCTTAGTTTAGCTTGCGAAAGTTCCACATTCTGAGACCTAAAAAGAAGCACTTTGTTAGGTCACTTCAACCCTTTTCTCTCTTCACTATAAATACTCACCAATACTAAGTAAGCATGAGAAAGTTATTAAACTATGTTAAAGACAACAATGAGAGCCACACCTTGTCTTGTTAAGCCTCAGCAGCATTTGTTCCAAATGAATCATCTCACCTGATTGTGCATATAGCGCAGCATGAAGTCCAGCAGGAAGGACTTGCCCTTGCGGAAAGCACCGGCTACAGACACAACCACCACGTTCAGGTCCTTCACATTATCTTGCAGCAGGATCTTCTCCAGAGCTGCAGCATCCAGTTCAAAGCTGTGCTCATCCTCATTGGCCAAGACGATCTGGATGGGCCGAGCTTTTTCTTCTTCTACTACAGCCTGAAGACATGAGTCCATAATAAGTCAGCTTTTCTGGACATGGGTAAAAGTTCCCATTAGTGAACTTTTAACATGGCAGATTCAGTGGAGGACAATCACTAATGGGTCACATATGTTTAAGAAATGAGAATACATTTCTTAAAATGAGTCATACACGAGTCATACATTTAAAGAACTTTATCTCAATATGTTAGGATTAAGCACATGAAGAAAATACATTCATTTTAAGATAAATGATCATGCTGTCACATGGCTTTTAAAGTTACAGCCATTTATCTTGAGGAAAAACAAAATCTAAAAAATATACACAAAGAGTGTTATGACCCAAAGCAGATGATCACTAATGATTACATCACCACAATGGCTTCAGATATAATAGCATTAGTCTGCCAACTACTTGTTATGGCTAGAGACTAATAAGTTGGTCTTCAACCAGGCCTGGATATAATCTATCAAACGTATGCATTAGTTCAGTTAACGATAGGTAACATCAGTCTGGTGGTCTGACAAACCAAGATGGACGATAGCGTCTATATATCCAGCAGGGAAGTAATCACATTACGTAGGCTGTCTTCAGCTGTGGAAACAGGTCTATTTGACCGAAATGCAGTGAGCCATTTTCTCCATATTCAGGCTGTGCTACATAAATGGATAAACCCAACTTTAAAACCCTGGCCTCGGCATTCCAAGCGTCAGCCATACTGCTTCGGTTCCGTTATACTAATCTAACATGACGTGCTCAACGCCAAACAATGTGACTGCTGAATTTGTTTAATAATATGGGCTTTGGGCAGGTAGGTTACAAAATGGTGCATTGTGGGATGCTGTCGCCATTGTTGCAGCTATGGATACAGCATCATTTTGCCTTAGATATGACGAAGCAGACCGGAAAATGAGAAAAATAAACCACTTAAAAATAAGTATGGTGATAAAAGGAACATTGAGCAAAGGAACGGTATTTGGAACCATCTTCCCAACACTACTTACCCTGACACAACTTCCTACCTTATCTATGGAACAAGGACCTACACATCTTGGCACTAAGGATCACTGTGGCTACCATTGTTGCTACAAAGCTAAAACATATGCAAAGTAAAAAAAATGACAAACGTCTTTCTACCCACAATCATATTAATAATTACTAATCACTGTAGTGAAAATGCCTCAACCAAACAAGCATACTCCCCAAAATGTGGTTGAAGGTGACAGATTTCCTTCTCACAGCTGCAAACCAAGCCACATATCGCTTCATTGTTACATCAGAAACATGGCTTCCTTAACTTTTTTCAAAGTAGAAAAAATAAAAATGTTTACTGCTTCTACCATGTTGGTCGCGAGAGCAATTATGACAACACCTTATCATTGTTTTGCAAAATATGTTCAGTGTGTACCACGATCCAGTGGAACTCAAGGTATCCTGTGTTTCAGTATGTGCCATTCCCACACAGACATCACAATCTCAGACTATTAAGGAGACAGAGTTCTGTATCGGAGTAGTACCTGTAGATATCCAAATGTAAAGTATCAGGATCAGATGAGAAGTGAAAAAAATATGGATCGGTGCATCCATCCTGTCATGGTAAAGTAGGATATCTAAAAGTGATATTTAACCACACAAAATTAACAGTTGCACAAAATAAACAAAACATACTCCTCTCACCTGTTCTTCCTGGATGTCTTCATCTGGTGAGGTGGTGAGACTGTTGACAGTGGGTGCATTTGATGTTTTATTCTTGGAAGGCAGATCATCGTCCAGGTCTTCAGCTTTAGCTAAAGGAGGCCTCTGCTTATGCCGCAAAATAGGGACATCTTCCACTCCACTCAAGCCTGGAGGTGGAATAAGAGAAAAACGATAAAATACCAAAGTATAAACTGTTTTACTGTGAAAACATTGAGAATCGTAAAGAACAACTGTTATTGACCTAAATATCCCAATTGCGTTAATATATCACTGTTACACACAATGTTTACAATCACTTATCTTCGGCTAATCAATGTCACTACAAATACATTCAAATAAAGGGAGCCACAAATGAACATTTCATCTCAAGTCAGGTGGAGCTAAATGCTACAAAGTACATAAATACATTTTATATCATTTGATTATCAGCAGTGAGTTATTCCATCATTCTCTTAGTCCTCTGATGAAGGAAATTATTTATATCAAAACATGTCAGTGAGAAAATCATAAATTCCAAAAAACCTGCATACCAATCATAGAATTAGTTTTGTGTCCATGTTTTGTTACACTTTATTGAAAATAATTAACGTTTTTTTTCCTCCAGAAGATTTATACTGATAGAAGGAAACTGTCGAGTCACATAAAAAGACTAACACATTAAAGTAAATTCCAGGTAAATGAAAACGAGGTAAAAAACACCACCTATCCCCCCATACAATAACTGACTAGAGGAAAAAGCTGCAAACTGGTTCTTTCATGGGGGTAAAAAACCATGAAAAATGAAGAGGAGAGAATGTGGAGGCAGAGCTATGCCGCCAGAACAAAAGCACTTTTTCCCCCCGTGGCCTCGGTTTCCTCTGGATAGGTCTGTTTATATGGACGAATAACCATTGCACAGAGAAGGTAAGATAAATGTAAAATGCCCTATATGGGTTAAACTGTAGACAGGAATAATTCCAGCCTCCTGAACCGGGCTACATGCTGTTACCCACTATGGTCCATCTAGGTCAGGTTCAGAAATAGCCTTGTACTGAAAATCAAAAGGGGTAATGGAAAGGACACAATTTTACATTTCCCTCTTTTGATCTCTTGGTGAAAGTCTTCCTGCCCCTCAAACCTTATCTTAAGTATAGATTCCCTCTTGAGCTGCGTGAAGCCTTCCTTCGTGTCTGGAAACACATCGGCAGTTTAGGTTTGCGTGCTAAATTATGCTGTGCCACAAACTACAATACACAGAATCACAAACAGTTAACGCTGCATAGTGGAATGTTAAAATTAAAACAAGTAAATTTTTTTTTTGTGCAGAAATGTCATCTCCTTTGCACTTTGCATAATGGAACACATTCAACTTTCAAAGCTGTTGTATTAGGTGATTAGTGTGTATTTTATCCATTAGAGTATATAACATCAACCCGGCTGGATAGCTCAGTTGGTAAGGCTGGTTTGATTCCCCGGATGAGCGGCCAGTGGGTTGTGTCAGGTAGGGCATCCAACGTAAAAAGTCCTGCCAAATCAAATATGCGAAGTGGATTTGCTGTGGTAACCCCGGAATGGAAAAAACCAAAAGAAATCATCAGAGTACATAACATCAAGCTTTTAACCCACAATAAGCACCGAACAGGCAAGAGACAACTGTTAAAAAACGTCAACAAATAATAAAGCACCATGAAGACAAACCTTCTTATAAGCAAACATGTCATAATCATCTACAATGACACATTCAATTACGTTTTCTGTTACCTACTTTTTTTTAAATTAGATTCCTGGAAATATTACAGCTCCTCTACCAATATAGAAAACAGTCATCTGACGCAGAAGAGGCAGAAAGAGAAACAGTAAGGATTACTCATTCATATATTCGAGTCAGGACGAGTCATAACCTTCTCTATGCTGTTAATGACCTTAATTACAATATAGTACTTCATAAACTTTGTACTGTATATTAGTGGGGATAATGGCAGCTCATTAGTTTAACCTTCAAATACCTAAACAGTAAGTGCATCTTCTTATCTAAAATGTTTTATGCAGTGTAAAGCACTAATCCTCTCACTACATTTAAATAATTCAGGTTAATGCCGTTTCTCAGCCTTTCTAGATCACATCTGACCTGTTTGGAAATTAGGACTAAGCTGTGAATGTGGAAACACCGTCATCTTATGTAGCGCCGACTAATCAGCAAAATCTGTTTAGTTTGACAAATATCAGTGGACATAAACACTTGAATTTATACATTGTTAGAAAACTCACCTTTTCTTGGTTTTTGTATTTTGATATAATAACATTAGAATTTACGAAACTACGACATTTC
>JAPTHA010000008.1:13150249-13165404 GCA_029814585.1 Gymnapogon annona
TTACCAGATTCATTGTGTGTGTCTGTGTAATGACAATAAAGGAAGTCTAAGTCTAAGTCTAAGTCTAAGAATTTACTGTATGCTTTTATTATCACCTAAACAGTCACTGAAATACATGGAAATGCACTGGAAACCTAATGAAATAATGTAAAATGTAGGGAATATTATGATGAATTGTGATAAATGCCTTACAAAAAGGTTAAGTGTGAAGAAAAACTCATTTATCAAGCACCATAAAAACATTTATAGGTCTTGGAGTGTTAAACTGCTCACTTGCGATGAAATTCTGAAATCCTGATATCAATTAAAGTTCCTTGTTTTGAGGGTAGCTGTTAAGTAGAGCGTCCCTAGCAAAATCGCAAAGCAATGCTGTGCTCGTGTTTGACTAGCTGCATATGTTGGACACTTATAGTAATCTGCTCAGTGCACAAATGAGTACTGCATATTTCCTGAGTCTATAGCAGCACAGGTTCCCATCAAGTCCACAGCAGCACTTGGCCTGAAGTGGCACAGAATACAGCCATGGAGAGACCTACACAAAGCGACTATTCTGTAGGGACAGCTATGACTCTGTATAGCATGTGGGGAATCTAGTATGCTGAGTAAGTTCAATGTGCATAAACAGACTGAGAAAAACCATTATCTCTCCTGATATACTGCGACTGTACACATTTAATTATAAATGGGCTAATGTACTGTCCCATTCCCCAGCTTACAGAAAACAGGGGCAGGACTAAAATTAGCTACCTTACTTATCTTTCAAAAGCACTGAGCAGATGTTCACTGGCCTACATGTACTGCTCTGTGTACACAAACATGTCGACTAAGTCACCAAAGACTAAGACAGACGACATTGTGCATATAGACACACAGACAGGAGTGTATTCAGTTTTGCATCCCTCCACTTCTGATGAGACCATCTTTAACGATCCAACCTGAATAGACCATCTCTGCACTACTGCACTAGCTGTCCTACATCTTGAGAATGTGTCCCAAATCAGCGCTCCCTTCCCTCGACTACTGCACTATATTGCAGCTAGACTTTTAGATAGGGGCCATAGTACCCTGCTTTTTAAATATAACGAGTTTAATTCGTCATACAGCGATTCTTCTGCATAACCTGTTAATTTTACATAATGAACAAGTTATAGAACAGTTGTTTAACTTCTGTGTACACCATTTAAAGCAAGACAGAAGTGCCACTGCTGATGAGAAAGAACTTGAAACCCACAGTAGCCTATTAACATGCATGTACACAGACTGCCGCAAAACCCAGCGCCGCAGACAACTGGACTCGGCCTGTCTGGACACAAGTCAAGCAGGGCAAATGTTCAGTTGGAGCAAAAACACCAATTGAGAGTTTGTGCTCAGAGGACAAAGTGCAGATTAAGACCAACTGCAGCTAGTGAATGTTTCCGTCACTGAGCCAACTGGCCGGCGTTGAAGCCGACATAAAGGTTATCACAATAAGGTACTCCAGACCATATTTAACTGTTGATGCTCATGAACTGAATGTTAACAATGACCCATAGGAAGTAAATTAATTTCCCTTTAGCTGGGGCTTTTCCAACAAGACAGAAGCTAGGAATATTTTTTCTTTTGCAGAATACCTGTGTCAAACAATCTGTAAAGCAAGAGTATTATTGAACAGAAAACTAACCACTATATCAATTACCCTGTTTTATATCATTGCTAAACACCTTAAAATTTTCTTGTAAATTTGGTTCACAAGATACAAAAAAACCCTGATTTATAACACAGTTAAAGTGCAGTTATGGGGCATTGTCCACAGAATTAAGAATTTAGATGCTTGTTAGTAGAGATCCATGAACAGGTGAATATATACACATCATGAGGAACCAAAAGCTTGATTTGGGCGAGGAAACATTAAAGGATATTGCTACATCACTACATCATGCAATTCCATGAAGACTTTCTTTGGCAGAACATTCTTGTTATATATCAATGGTGGTTATACTACCAATTGTGCTTTATTTAAATTATAATGCAGTTACTGCTGTTTATTGATACAGCAGGTGTATGGTACATAATTTTCGTTCGGTTTCAATAACGCTTTGTTTTATGAACGCATAGTCAGAAGAACAAATTAACCCTGATTGAACCCAATATTGAGAAGAAACACAACCGCTAAACGAATGAGAGCTGGAGAATCTGTGTGCCTGGGTGTTTCCATAAGTTCTCTCTGCCCGAAAATGCAAAACATGGCCATGCTACTGCACGTAGGGGACAAAACCAGCCATACGCTTGTCTTGGCTAAGTCTGCTGACAAACTTAACAGACTAATAATAGGGTATTCGAAAATATCCGAGTCATTAGTGGACTGAGAGGATTAGCGTGCGCGTGGTGGTGTGGACTAACAGCTCTGCAGGAAACTGCTTTACGTCGCGGACTGTCGCAAAGTTCAGGACCGATTAGTCCGGAGCTCCAAACAGCCCAGTCGTGCTCCTTGTTGTGAACCGGTACCAAAGTCCGGGCCGGGATAAATGAGGAGACAGGTGTTTTACATTAATATAAGGGTCAGACTCTGTATCCTCCTAAAGATACCGACCAGTTAACCTTAAAGAACAACAACACGTTTCGACAGAAAGTGGCAAACAAACTCCCACAACATACATTCCCTCTAGCTTGATTTCCACACAGTCTAGTACGCACCGAGCTCCAATTTGACGAAATACAAGAGTAAATGTTGGCAGGATGAGCATTTGGCAGGACACCCCGGGTGCCCGAATGACAACACAGCCGTCTGGCTAACGGAAAAGCCACAGAGTTTGGCACCGAACAAGACAAAGACGGCGGAATCCAAATATTTAGACTCCCGTCTGACCCAGAATCTGCGTACTTCTCATCCCGCTAGCGTTAGAAACTGTACGACATTCTCATTAACAGTTTACCTTCGTCAGCGACTCGGCTTTTGCGCTTCGACTCGAAGTGATTTCTGCTCCTCAGCCCGCTCACCTCCGCCATCTTGGTCGAATGAAGTGTAACGCGTGTGACGTCAGAGTAGCTCTTTTTTTTTTCTTCTTCTCCGTTGGAGTCGAGGCCGCCCGAGGCTGCTGCACCTGGACCGATATCAGCCTTACAAACCCCTCAGGCAACGATTTACAGAACTGCATTATTACAGTCACTACATGCACACTACATGCACACATACGCACACAATAGCACCAAACATACAAATATTTATTCTCAAATGATCTCCCAGACCCAGGCCCTTATCCTGGAGTCTTCCTAAAGGCTAATTCTGAGCATCAGACACTATATTTCCACCCATTTGTATCACTTTATAGTTAAATTTAAAAAATAATTATTAGATAATGTTGCAGTTATATTCATACACCACAATGCAACACTCAAGACCGACAATAGCAGGGTCAGAAACAGCAGACGAAGCACAACACAACAAAACACCAATACTACTACTACTATTACTACTAATAATAATATTAATTCCAATATTAGAGTCATTACATGCACACATATGTATACAAATATATGAATCCCAATTCTATAAATGATGATGATTTCTTTTGGCTTTTTCTCTTCTGGGGTCGCCATAGCAAATCCAATTCGCATATTTGATTTGGCAAGAGTTTTTACATCAGAAGCCCTTCCTGACACAACCCACTGGATGCTCACCCCAAACCCAGGTCCCCGATGCACCAGCCCGGGGCCTTACCAACTGAGCTAACCAGCTGTATAAATCCCAAATATTATTTGTCGAATAATTCCTCCGGTGATAAGTTCAGAAATCCGGACCCTTATCCTGGAGTCTTCCTAAAGGGTAATTGTGGGCATCAAACACTTTCTTTCCACCCATATGCATTTGTTTTTTTAGAATGGTTTTTGTTATGGAAATGCAAGTCATACAAAAAAAGAAAACAAACTAAATAAAAACACGAATAAGGATGTTTTGAAGACGACCGATATTTGGAAAATTGAATGGTTATTTGATTAGAATCTTTTTTTGTGGATTTGCAACACTGTGTGTAAATCGGTCTGTAGCTCTTGTTTTATGCAGAATGGAGCCTTTAATAAAATTAGCTCCCTGTCTGTTCCCAAATGTTGGCTCCATGTTTGAAAAATAAATAAGGCTCAAATACTTGGAAGTACAGATTCCATGGAAAGAAAACAAGGAGTTGAAAGCCCCATCATCTCAAGTAACATATCCCTCTGTGTAAATACCAGAACCATCAGTAACACTGACTGAAGAGAATATTAGATCCATATCCTCCCCTCCCCTCCCTGCTCCTCTCCACCTCTCCTCTCCTCCTCTCCTCTCCTCCTCTCCTCTCCTCTCCTCTCCTCTCCTCTCCTCTCCTCTCCTCTCCTCTCCTTCTCTCCTGTTATCTTCATCACCTTTACCTCCTCTTATCCTCTTCTCACCACACCACACCTCGCCTCCCCACCCGCCCCTTTCTCCCTCCTCCCCTCTCCTCTTCTCTGCCCATTCCACAAATGGTAAAACCATAACCACCTTTATGATGCCAAACTATTCAAAGAATGTCCGGTAGGAGTCCGTGTACAGATTGGATCTATTTCCTGAATGTCTCTGCACAGATTACACTTGGTTTTCTTTTTTGTCTTCTGATTTGCCATCATCAACAAAAAGGCAAAGCTTATTACCAGAACTTTGTTTTCCCCCACCTTGGTGATGTCTAAAACAATTTTACAGGCTTTAGGTTTAGATTTAGATAAGACCTATATCTTCTGTGTTTAGAAGGATATCTGCTGTGTGGAGATATGCTGTTCTCCACCTTCTAACTTTATAGGGTTTCAATGGTTCTAAGTGACGACAACTGCCAAAGACAAAGTCATAAAAGCTTTTCACCTCACCTTCGGTGTTTACCCAGCTGTTAATGTCTAGTGCTGTACACTGATATTGTTGAAAGACTATCTGCTGAGAGGAAATACTTAAATAGCAGTCTTACCAATATCAATATCCACCTGAGCCTTGCTATCTTTTGGGGAAAATAAAACAAAACAAAGAAATAACTAAATTCTGTGGATTTTTCTTCTACATTTGTTGTCATTTTTATGACCCATAAAAACTTCTTTATGTGTTTTCAACAGGTGCATTTTAGTGAGTGGCTTGGTTTGCTCTGTTTGCATAAGCTGCAGCAGTGTGTTTTGTTTGCATTTACGTTTATTCTTCAAAGGTAAAAGTGTGCTGGCCCATTTGAAGAAAATGATTAGAACCACTGTCATAATCGTTCCTACTTAAACTCTAGGTGACCTGACCTTAGAAACACAAAGAGGTTCACGCTCATTGAACCAAACTAAGCAGGGGAAGATGAGATAACGTATAGACAAACAGAATATGGCCCTAAATAACCCTGCGCATGAGCCAATGAGGTTTAGTGCATCCAAGTTAGTTGGCTGAAGCTGATAGGATGCCCCGGCGCTGGTGGATCATCACTCCCTCTGAGGGGCATCCCAACATATCCAGGAGATCCTGCTCCATCCCAGGATTAGATGTGACATTTAGTACTAACTCAAAGACTCTGCTGCCTTTTACTGTATGATCGGTAGTGCACATTCAAACTCAGGCAACAAACACTTGTAGCTTTGAAAAGGTTGGAAAACCAGTGATTATTAATGAATGGTAAGACTGAATAAAACAAACAAAGTAGCATTCTGCAGCATCACAACCCACTTTTCACACAGACGTACTAACTAAAGTACTTGTATATAATCTAAGTACCTGAGAATGACCTTCTCCTTCTCCCCTCTCAATACAGTGTTAATCTAAGCAAAAGGTAAAGGTTCACTGGCAAAAGGTGGAAAATAATTGGTTGTTGGAGAATGAGCGGCAGACTTTGCAGCCATGTTAATCTGTGTCAGAGCTCCTCTATTCTTAGCTGGTCCCATCGGCCAGCAGAAATATGAGAGACACATGAGACGATGAGCACAGTTGATAAATTTAGAGTGAGGGGGTCATAGAGCAGTGACCGGACCTGCAGACCAGCGTGAACTCCAGATGTGGAGACTCAGACTGTACACGTTACAGGTCATGTACGGACACGTGTACAGTCTGACACCATCACCATCACTGGAATCAGCATGTTGTGACTATCTGTCCACTGTATGACCTTATCTTCTTTTTTTCATCAATACTCATACTCAATATTCAATGACTGGCCTCTTCAGATGAGTTTTGCCTGAACGAGGAGGTGTTTCTTTTAACTGGACCCTGAACAATGAGCTTCCTCTAGTGCTCTGAAGGTGACAGCACAATTAAAAAGACTGCCCCTTTAACCCTCCACCTACCGCCCCAAACTACAAAATAAAATTTTAATTCAGTTCAGTTCACTCAGCACACTACAGATGTTAATCTTTAATAAATAAAATCTGATATACTTGTGTATGGCTTTTAGATTCAGGTAACTCTAAATTTGTACTCTCCTCAGAGGAAAGAGCAAAAGTTTTGTTGAAAATGTCTTAGTGCCATAAAGTAAAATAGTTTGGACATGATTGATAGGCATCTTGAAACAACTAGATGTGGTAAACAATCATATTTGTTCAGGGTATTGTACACTTTGTTGATGAGAATTAAGACATAGAAAATTACAGTGCAAAAGCCTAAAGTAAAGAGAACATTTAGAAAACCCAGTGGGACACCGTTGTTGGTGTGTGTTTGTGAGCGTGAGTGGGTGAGTGGTGACTAAGCTCGTCTTCTATGGAAATGTTCAGTAGTCAGTGGGAGTAAAATGAAAGATGTGAGAGAATTTGGATACATAGCTTCAATAGTTTTTGGTGTGTAAAGTAGACTTGTAAATGTGTTATGGCGATTTGTTGGTCATTTTGTTTTCTGATGTGTAAAAATATATTTCTAAAATGTAAATTTGTCTCCAGCTTTATAAAATGTATTTGCACCTCTCGGCCACCGTAGTAAAGGAAGTGAATTTTTTACAGCAGAGGTTGCATCACAAATAAAACATTAATCAAACTTTACACGTGGTAAAGTTTGATTAATAGAGGAGGTACAAATATATTTGTAAACAAAAACATATCCTTAACCCTGACCTTAACCCTAACCCCTCAATGCTATCAGATTAACTGTGACTAAGGTGAAAATAGCACAAGTCTGCAGTAGGTGACTTGACCTTTCTCCACTTCACCTTCAGCTCCAAACTCTGTGATCGCAGTGGGAGCCATGACACCACTGCACACAGATACCTCTACGCCCCTCCATCACCTGTATCTGGATGAGAGCATCCTCCAGTTAACAGAGATAATAATAATAATAATAATAATAATAAACGCTAGAATTGTAGACCAAAGTGCTTCAGATCAGTTAAAAATGTAGATTACATAATAAGATTACACATTAATTCTAAAGGTACCAGAAATAAAATGAAATTTCAACAGAATTGCATAAACAGGGGTGAAAGAGTACAGAAATAAAGAATACACTTATACAAGAAAAAAATGAGATCAGAAACCCTTCAACTTTTCAATTTTTCTTTTTTTCCTTCAAAAAAATCAACTGACTGACTTCATGCATTAACACGTCGTTGGTGAATTCTCTGCCTCCTCTTGTCTGCTGCTGGTCATGACTCGTCATCCAGCCTTTGCACACATCATGCTGCATGTGGTTGACTTCTACCACACGGTGGCAGTGTCTGCTTAATTATTAGTGAGTGACTCCACGAACGCACAAACACAACCTCATCCAGCTGAGTTTACTTATAATTTAGAAAGCAGCAAAGTTTTTCAAACCTAATGGTTTTTTCCCCACCAAGTCACTCCTTAATAGATGTTGTATACTTTATTATTTACTTTTATTTATGTTAGAGTCAGACCTATAATGTTTCTTATATGGATAGAAACATCAATCCACACTTTAAAACTATCAGGAACAACTGTAATGGTTAATTTTACAAGTGCTATTGTTTTTCATCTTCACAGAACTAATGGGAAAGTGTGAAACGATGTGAATCTTAAGTTAAGGTGAGAAAATACAATTAGGGACATTGAATATAAAACGAAAATATTCATGTCAAATGTTTTATCAGACACAGTCAATTTCAGGGTTTATTTCTCCCATTTTATCAAGTTACACACTTTAAAGACATTCGTAAGACCTGCATATTTATTTTTATTTTAAAAGAAGAAAGTGGCGTACTGTACTTAATTTTAATTATTACTATTGCCATTTCACATTGTTAGAGGTTTGCTCTAACAATTGCATTACATTGTTTTATGTTAGTTACCTGGTAGTTTTTGTGTAATGTTCTCATAAAATACGACACAATGAAATACTATTAAGCTGCTAAAAATAGCTCAATGTTATAGAACAAGAACAATAATAATAATATTCATGTAAACATTATATAAATCATTTGAAATTAAAGTTTGGAAGCTGGCATTTTGCATAACAAGTTCTATTAGCTGTACTTTAAAGTAAATTATACTGATAATACAAATGTATTTTCTTTCAGTCTTTGAGTACTTTTTCTGTCTCTGAAAAAATGAACTGGGATACTTTAGAATAATTTAAGCCATTAAGTTCCTGTTACTTTTGAAGTACAGCTTCATCCCATGAAGGGCTTTGATACAAACACCTCGCAGCGTCTAATCCACTCAGCAACAGGTTCATTGTCTCCGCTCTCCTGCTCCCCATACAGTTTGGTTGAGTTGCTGAATCGACAGCATTGTTGCCGAGTTGTCATGGTGTCTGATTGTTGTGCATCATGTCACAGCCAGACGTCCCTCGGAGACTGCAACCAATCCCATGGTCGTCATGACGTTCACCCTGGAAACCACAAAGACCCTGGACAAAAAAAAAGGTGGGGGGGGGGTGATGGTGTTGTGTCACATACAGTTTAACACAGTCTTTCCCAAGTTTAGGGTTTGAACACAGGTCATCATTTCAATTGGGTCATCCATTGTCTGGATAAAGTGCGCAGTGATAATATATGTGAATGAATTTTGCTCATTAAAATACATGATTCTTGAAGAATGTGGACAGACATGTTCAAAGGGTGCGCATTCCACATTTTAAGATTTTACACCTTTTCAACATTTTTTTCCTGTGTCAAGATTGTTTCGAGAGTATAATTGTCATTAAAAAAAGCTGATTTTTACAAACTCAAGTTTGGTCCTTAGGAGACAAAAAAAATTTACCTTTTGGATGTTGATCTGTAAAAGTTTGGAAGCATGGTTTGTAAGGATGAACAATGAACGAATTAAAAAATTATGAATGAGTATATCTGACTTCACGTAGGGGACTATTTCTTATTTTTGTTGTGATATGCATTGTTTCCTGGTAACTAGGTTGCATGGGAACACAGATGAGTTGATGCGGATGGATTTAGATTTTACTGAAAGGGGTGCTCATAGATAGATAGATAGATCATTTATTGATCTACAAGAGAAATTCACAAATGTTACTAATGCTGTAATATCCTTTTGCTGTTTATGCTGATGTATTTGAGTCAGACCGGCTGTCACTGTCGATGCGCTGACCGGAGCACCTTTCATATAGACACAGTGCTGAGGTTCTTTGTACTCATAATATTTCTTCTTGGGGTTTTCTCTGGGATCCCGGTCCTCTCTGGGATCTGGATGTCCCGGTGGCTTCAGAGCCCTCCAGGGCACGGATCTGAAAGGGAAAGCCAGTGAAGAGACTCCGAGGCCAGGCGAGTTGGCACACCGGCAGGGGGTCTCATCACTCTCTCCACACTTCTGCTGTCAGAGCCATTGTTTCAGTAACATTACTTACTCACAAGGCCCGGCCTCCCAGGTAACTATACTGCCGAGCTGTGGTGACGCAGGGGGGGGAGAGAGAAAAGGTCTGTTGACTTCTGCTCCCTGATATTTAGTTTAACCCTCGCTCATGTAAATGAGGTGGACTAAATATTGGAAACATCTCCCTGGGCACTCACAGTCTGGTGAGTGCGTGAAGTAGAAATGTTTAATAATACAGGTTGTATTGAGAAACCTCCCTGTGTATAAAGTGATTTTCACAGTCAGCTGAAATACTTTGTACTTTGTACCTCCTATTACACCGCAGAAAAAAAGGACTGGAACTAAACTCTATTGGAAATAAAATTAAATAAGAGAGTAAAAACGAGGCAAGAACCCGATAAAAGCACAGGTTAACCCTAGTCCTGTCTTCCTCTGAAACCCCAGAGATTTACAATGTCTCAAATGCATTTTATACAATATCTGCGGGGTATCAATTCAGCTTTTCATATCACTTTGTCATTTCGTTCCTAATAACTTCAATTGATGTTTAAAAAATACCAATCTTGTTGTATAAGCATCAAATTATACGCAGTTTTAATTAATTGTGTCTAAATTTCAAGTGCCCAAGTATAACACACCCAATATTTATGTGAAATGTAAGTTTTTAAGAAGCTCATTAAAATGTATTGGGGTGAAGCTGCAATCACATTTTCTTCCACTTTACAGAAAGTGCAAATTAATTGGGATTTTCCCAAAACAATCTCCCTTTGCTCTTTGTTATATCAATTATATAGAGAATTGTGATTTATATTATTTTTAAAATGTCATATTTATAATGGAGAAAGAAATTAAAATGCGTTGTTGTTTCATATTCCGATCTTGAATGTTGGTGTGAAGGTTCAGATCAAATAAAATAAACTTGCACGAATATTAACTTTAAGCACTGATTGGTCATATACTCCTTTAATGACAGTCTAATTAGTTAAAATTTCATCCTCGACAAAAAGAAGTCTTACATGTTTTTCACTTAAACCTCTCATATTCTGATAAATCACAGAGAAACACCACATTCATATAAATGACATATATATACTATTGTAAAGGAGCATATGCGGGCAGCAGGTGTAATTACATGACAATAGGTTACAGTTTCCCAGAGCTTCATCTACTGATCATACAGTGGATATCCTCATTTAGTCCTGAGTCATTTAATCTGAGTGGGAAACTTTCTGTTCACGTCTCAGATCTCACTGAAGCATTAAACCAGGGTACAGATTTGATGTGGGGCGTCTGCCACAACACCGCTCTTGTATATTTGGATTCTTTGAGGGATGAATTTTAACGATGCTGTGTCTTCTGCTTCCTTCACACCTTTCCGTTTACTTCTACATGACTATTCATATTTCCATGGGAGAGAAGCTTACCCCCCGGTGCCATGGCATATAGCAAAAAACAACATTCTTGCAGGTGTCACGCTGTGTTTTTTAAATGTTCTTTTTTTATGCTGAATGTTTTGGCTTTTACTCAGTAATTATCTATGCCTTAATTTTCATCGACAACATTTGCAATACCCCGAGCAAATATGATTGTTTACCACATTTAGCGGTTTCAAGGCTCCTATCAATCATTTCCAAACAATTTTCTCGTTTCCGAGACATTTTCCACAAAAACTTTTGTTCTCTTCTCGGAAGAAACTACAAATTTTGAGTTTACTCGGCTCTGAAGTAATACCACACACATATTGTTTTGCATAGACTGGTTTTGGGGACGTTGGTGTTTTCTCTTGCTTGAAAAGTTACGGTGCAGGTGCTCATATAAATATCATTTTCAGGAACATGTGAAAAGCAATTTCACAACCGCATGTCATTACCAAAGCATAAATTAAAGAAACTGCCGACAAATTAAGGCCTGTTTTTTGCAGCAGAACAAACTCCATTACACGACTCGTAATCCTGATAGAGAATTTTTGTGCACCTCCGACATTATATAATTGTTGGGTGGTAATAATTTTACTTATGGATTTTTGCATTGTGTGCCGTGGCACATAATGGCGCTTCTAGTTCTTCAGTATCTTTTACCGTCATTGTCACCACAGCTGCATGTTGGTGCGACATATGGATGCTGAGAAGTATGTCTTTTTGTATACCAGTGTAACAAAATAATTTTGCTCCTCATCCCTGCATTGCATTGGCTCGGAGAGACAGAGAGCTTCCTGCTAACATGTGTCTAGCTCCACCACCTCTCTCTCTCCTTCTGGGTGCAGCTTTGTGAGCCATCAAAGGGCCTGAGCAAAGAGACATGAGCCTTAATTGTTGTGCTTTATCAGGGGGATAAAGGCGGGATGGGCATCAATTTAGGAAGCCTTTATTTGACTACAAAGTGTGACAGACTGACGGAGAGATAATTGGCAGAGAGGGGAAAGGAGGACGGGTTGAAAGAGGAGAAGGATGGAGAGACGGGGCAAGACAGGAGACGTGGATGGAAGCACATTTGATCAGGCCGTTATGGAGCCGAGGAGAGGAGAAGACT
Source organism: Gymnapogon annona (assembly GCA_029814585.1). Classification (NCBI taxonomy): domain Eukaryota; kingdom Metazoa; phylum Chordata; class Actinopteri; order Kurtiformes; family Apogonidae; genus Gymnapogon; species Gymnapogon annona. The sequence continues at coordinate 13,162,490 of JAPTHA010000008.1, forward strand.
CAGAGGACGGAGAAATGAAACTGAACCAGATGAACTCACTGCTGTGGTTGAAGCCACACAGCAACAGACCACCGGCATCCTTTAACATAATATTAATTTTGCAGAAGAGCGCTCGGAATATAAAAACTTGGATAAATCCACTTGACTTTAATGGCTGCAATTATTTAAAATGTAGCACGTATTCTTAAAATTAAAAACCCCGTAGGTCTTATTACCACCTTGATTAATTCTGTCATCCTGGCTGTTGTGGACTTCTCTGAATCATAAAGTTAAATATTTAATTTCTTAAATGCTTAATTAGCAAATAAAATGTTTGCCATATGTATAGACTCCGATGTTTGCCAAAGAAGTATTGCATTTAAATGTCTCTTCTTGATGTTTTTGAAGGATTCGCTGAGTTTAAATGTTTGCAGAGTTAAGAGTCATATATTTGTTGGGGAGTTATATCAAATTTGAAGGCACTGATTGGTGTTCGGATGCTCTTTCTGCTCAGCTTTGCTCGACTCCACAGCTTGTTAATGTGACTGGTTAATGTTGGCCTTCTTCTATTACATCTGAACTAATGTGTTTGTCTGAATATATTGTGGCAATATGAGGACTGTAAAACAAAAGCTGAGCTTAATTTGCAATCTGTCGCCTACACAACACACAAACTACTAATGTTGCCATTTAGTTTTAAAGCTTCGAATAGGACAAATGAAAGAAAGAAAAAAAAGGTCAAAAAATGTCCCCTGAAAAATTCTCCCCTTTTGAACACACATTAGATCAGCTGATCAGTTTCTATGTACGCTGTCACTCCCACAAATCAGACACACTCTCGTCGGTGAGTTCACACACTGACTGTGCAGCCAGGAGCCCCCATCCCACTCCTCTCTCCATCCCTGACATGAATATATGAGTGTTTTTATGTGCGTAGTGAAAAGGCGTCGCAGAGTTAAGTGGCCTTGTTGTATTCTGCTCGGACCCTTAACGGCCTCCGGTGGGGGGTGTGGGGGAGTGTCGGTGGAGGCGGTGGTGGTGGGGGTGGATGAAGGAGAGGCTCGTAGCACCATGCCTAATCAGCCTTTCTCGCCAGGGTCAAGACTTTCTGTCTGGGTCCGCGGTGCTCCCTGCCACCGAGGACTCGCCCATTCAAGCGCACAATGTCCCTGTCAGTCCCGACAACACTTCCTGCCTCCGCTGGCTCCAGCCCTTGCAGGGATACACAATATTTCACAGCTCCCAACAATGGCCTGTCTGCCTGCACCCACCATATGGTTACTATGGGCCGCAATATTGACACACATCACTAATTATTCAAAGAGTTAGGAAGAGTGAGCGAGGAAGCCGTCTGCGGCCGTGTATTCTGTTTCTGTGGAAAGTGACGGAAGCAATGCGGTGACGATGACTTTTACACGGCATTTTATAAGCTTTGATTCCCCAAAGAAAGGTTGAAAACACCCAAATAAACATGTAGTAAAGTGACAATTCTATGCAGGTGCTTTCATGCCGGCATTTTTTGGGGGAAGCTAATGCTAAGAAATTAGCTTCCTCCAAACTCTTCGGATTTGATTGGAAGAGCTAGGGATGTGATCCAGATTGACTGTGCTCTGTGTGAACAGGGGGACATCTGGGCAGCAGTCCATAGGCATCCAGCGCACCTCTGTCCAACATATGTCTGCTCTTATTCCCACTGGAGCCTCCCTTATGCCACGGGAAATAACATTACACCCACGAACCATGCCAAATCTGCAGACACTGAAGATGAAATGAAAACAACTTTAATATGATGCATTCTTCAGCTTTTTTTTTGGTCTTTTATTAAAAAGCTCTTCAACTAAATACCCAAATAACTGTCACCTGTGTGCACCGCACTATGTCTGTCTCCATCCGTGTCACATTTCTGTCCTGTATTGAGTATACTGTAAAGCAAACAACTGTTCTCCTCATCCATACGCAGTAACATCATTAGCTGTTGCCTGCTCTACTGTGAAATTGTATTGTGATTGTTTAATTGAGCTTCACTAGCTGTTCCGCTGTATTATTATGGTTTTCCTAATGTTAAATATTAACTGCGGAATACTCGGCACTGAAATGCATTACCCTCTCTTCCTTGGCAGGAGAGAAACTTAGTGATTAGAATGACTTAGCGTATTTTTTAATCCTTGGCTGTTTCAGATATATCTTCAGAAATAGTAAGATTAGTAAGAAATCAATAGATTTATGCTCTGCAGCATTTGATATTGTGTTAAATATATTAAAGCACATTTTTGGCTGATATGGTGACGATTTAGCTTCATTATTTCAACTCTTGTAACAAACACTCAAACACTGCCAGCAACTAAACGTATCACTGATTCTAAAACATATGATAACTTTGCAACCACAATAAAGTATGATACATCCATTTGGGAAAGTTTGAAAGTGAAGAAAAAGTCACTATAAAATTGGCTGTATTTGGTTTCCCATTGGTTCCATTGTCTAGGTCTGGGTGTGTCATTTTTCATGTTGAATTATTTCAATATGGCTTGTCTGTATATGGACTCAGCTCCACATGGACTCAGTTCCATATACATACATACACCACATGGACTCAGCTCCATATACACGTATATACGCCACATGGACTCAGCTCCATATACACATATATACACCACATGGACTCAGCTCCATATACACATATATACACCACATGGACTCAGCTCCATATACATACATACACCACATGGACTCAGCTCCATATACACGTATATACACCACATGGACTCAGCTCCATATACACATATATACACCACATGGACTCAGCTCCATATACATATGTACACCACATGGACTCAGCTCCATATACACGTATATACGCCACATGGACTCAGCTCCATATACATACATACACCACATGGACTGATCTCCACATACATACATACACCACATGGACT
>JAPTHA010000008.1:13202028-13212501 GCA_029814585.1 Gymnapogon annona
TGTTTATTGTTGTGGTTTATTTTCGTGTGTGTGTATGTATAGATGTATGTGTGTTTATTGTTGTGGTTTATTTTCGTGTGTGTGTATGTATAGATGTATGATTGTTTGCGTCTATTGCAAAAGAAATTTCTACTTGCGAGACATTAAAGGCCTATTGTATCATATCATAGATTGTGCGCACACACACACTCACACACACACACACACATTTCCTCATCCTGTTTCTTCATCTTTGTCCTCTTCGTATCTGATTCACACTTTTATATGTTTCCTATATATAAAAGGTTCTCCTGCTGTTTTTCCCTGCGTCATGCCACTGAGAAACTCTACCTCGTTCCTCGGGGCAGATTTGAAGCATGCGGTGGCCAGAGATTTAGACAGATATATCTCTCCCATTAACATCTGCGCCTCTGGCCTGCTCTGCTCTTTCCAGAAGGCCACCGCATACACACACACCCCTCACCCACACATACAGCGCTGCACACGAATGTACCCACGCACACAGACACACACACACCACAGTTCAGCTGTGGTTGACAATCAAGGACAGTTGGTTTTGAGCAGTGTCAGGACAGTTAGACTCTCACGGGGAGTCTCCAAACTACAGGCGACTGGCACACGGACAAACACTCAGAGAGCACATTTACGGCCAAACACTGAACGCCATCTGTCAGTCACTGTAGGAGGATATTACTGCTGACACACACACACACACACACACACACACACACACACACACTCACTATCTGTCTGCCTAAATCTGTATTTATCACACAATGTTCACACCACAACAGGCAATCGTGTGTGTCGGCAAATGGTCGGGCAAGTGTGTGTGTGTGTGTGTGTGTGCGTGTGCGCAAACATTTGTCTTGTGCATATTTTGAGCATGTGTGCAAACAGCGTGTCTGTTTCATCAGGAATGTTGTATTTGTGTTGTGTCTTCTTAACACAACAATGATGTTTTTTTGTTTTGTTTTTTTATGTTTTTTTTTCCGGTCATGAAAAACTGCAGCAAGAATCAATAGAAATATTAATATCAGAGTAAAAGAGCAACATGCGTCATTTTGTAATTAGCTCACATAAAACTAGTTCTAACTTTGTGTTAAATACTGCGGCCATGTGCACAACTGTGTGTGACTATAGTGGCCTCCAGAATGAGTTACATATAAAATGTTCATAAGGTGTGAATTATTGCTTTATTAGTAGTTGACAAATGTTTTACTAATGCTTCACAGATGTGTTATAAACCATTAAATATATAAAATGTTTGCTGTTGTGCGAGGTCATGAAAAAATACTCCTGATCTGTTGATACATTGTGATAGATATAAAAAAAAAATCACAGATTTATTCTGAACTGTCATAGGTATGTTTATCAATCATGCATTAATAAATGGCTTTAATGCTCCTAATTGTTCTTTATGTGTCTATATGAGAAACTTTATCAATATCAGGATTGGAAATTATGCATCATATACTGAACAAAGAGAAGAGAAAGTGCAAAACGATAGCCATATATCCAATAATATAATACAACGCAGAAAGAATGACTCAAAATGAATAAGTTAAGCCTTTTTTTTAAAACTGCATAGACAGATCAGGCCATTGTTTGAGGATTATAGTCATTCCATCGAGTCCAGAAACATCCACAGTCATGATGATAAATCGTGCTGAAATATATGTGGCATCTGTAGTTATGGACATTTATTTAGTGATTTTTTAAAGTCATTCATCAAGCCAGTGTTGTGATGCATTAATAACCTTGTACAAACTTCTACAGGTTCAGGCATGATTTATATCTGACACCATCATCTGTGAGGTAAATACTTCAATTTCGAGATTATCATGAGTCAAACTATACACGAAAAGTCCGAAGTATCACGAAAATCAATGACCATCCCATGAGTAATTTGCTGTACTATTAATTTGTATAGATTTTTTTTTTCTTGAGCTGAATCACATGTGCACTGGCCCTACAGGGATGAAATAAAGTTTGTCTGTATCTAAAATATCTCTTTTTGGAAAATTAAAATGAATTTCAAAGTGGAATTGACCAGATTTGAGTCATTCATGCCATATCAGTAGAGTGTGAACAAACACTTTTGGATGTACAGTGTGTGATTGAAACCTCCATAACAGCAGATGACACCACCAGCCCCAGACAATAATGCACATGGATGTCATTCAGCGGCTCCATCCTCTCACTCCCCACAACGCCGCACGGACAAAGAGAAGTGTCAACATCACCTCTCTTAACTGCACAATTAACATGCAAATGAGCTCTGTCGCTAATGGCGATGGCACAGCGCTCTTATGATGGAAATATGCTTTCTGTTTTGGCAGTATGGGTTAAACATTAGTCTGTGGAATCAGCTGAGGACAGGAGGGCAGGAGGCCCCTAGGCCTCCCCGAGGGCAGAGAGAGAGAGAGAGAGAGAGAGGGAGAGAGAGACTCACAGGGAACAGCCTGTGCACCTGCTTCACTATATGACCATGCACAACACACACACACACACACACAGCGGACGACCAGGCGGTTCTAATCAGCCTCGTTGGGGCTGTCAGCCCGGTCAATAAGTTATCCCCTCAACTGCTTTTGTTCTAGAAACAGCTCGGGCTGATGCGGCCACTGCCCCTTATTCAACTGAAATGTATTTCCAATTGCTGCCCTCAGGCACGACACTTGCAGGCTAGAAAACACACCAGCTGACCACTTCGTGTCACACACACGCAGACAACGGTGCAGCAGAACTCCTCGGGGTGAACGTCTGCTTTCGCCATGAAAACGCCAAGTGTTATCTGTCCCAACTGCTGGTGAATATTTGATTGAAAAGGCCTCAATAAAACATCTCAGACATCAGTGATGGAGATGGCAAGCATCTGTCTGTGTGTTCCAATTAAAGCACATTGGAGATGTGGAGTTCATGTTTTGGAAAAGGCCAGTGTGGTCACAGGCCGACAGCGTTATTGCCTTGTTAGCATCTGTGTCCCAAAGTGAAAGGAAAGGCCAGACAAAGCAGTGTTCCTCCGAGTGATAAACCCTGAGTGTCTGCAGTAACAGGTGTGTGTGTGTGTGTGTGTGTGTGTGTGTGTGTGTGTGTGTGTGTGTGTGTGTGTGTGTGTGTGTGTGTGTGAGAAGGGCTGCTGATTTGTCAAGACTCATGAAAGGAAGAGCTGACAGCTACAAGTCCATTCAGTCATCACCGACCGGTGTTTAAAGCAAAACAGGCAGGATTTATGGAGGACATGCACCTCCCATCTGTTTATTTATTTATGTGTTTACACTCATAATAACCTCACGCCCAGAGCATGGATGGATTTGTAAAGTTGTAAAGAAAAAGTTATTGTAAGCAATGAAAATATTTGTGTTTTGCTTTTTTAGTAATAATGCATGGTGCTGTTACTGTCTTTCAATGTACAAGCCTTTTTCTTCAAAATGAGGAATTGAGACTTAAATTATTTTAAGTGCAGATAAAATTGTAACGTTTCCAAAGGATATTTTTGACAAAAACAAACCCAAGCTGCATTTACATTGCGGTTTACTTCAATACTTGTCTTGAAATATTTACAAAGGGAATACCAGGGAAATGAGCTGTTTTTGTTTTTTTTATTTCAGCTCAGAAGAATTTTAGAATCCGTTGTCTGAGAAAAAAAAGCATCATTTACACTTCCAGGGGTTACACTGAAAAACAAACAAACAAACAAAAACAAACAAACAGAAATACATCCCCGTTTGCAACTGCCACCATCAGCATTGGTCCTGCATATTATTTGCATTATTATTCTGAGTTAAATTTTGTTGCTTTCCACCAAATGGTCCTCTTCTGTGAATTTAGCAGGGCTTCATAGCAGCAGCAGCAGCAGCAGCAGCAGCAGTTGTCTCTGCTTAACTCGGCTCCTAATTAGCCAGAATTAAGAAGTATTTCTCTGCCCATTGAAGAGTCCATTTCCTTTGAAACCGGAGCATAATAAACCTTAAGTAATTACCCCAACTCATGACTATTAACTCGCAAACTGCCAGCTTCCCTTGACAACATCCTCCTCAGTGTTGTGTGGTTAAAAGGCCATTGCAGCTACCCAGCTATTTACATCCCATCTGGCAGCCTGCGAGGGACAGACAGGCTACACTCATTCCTAAAGACAAAAAAAAAAAAAAGTGGAAAATGAACTCTTTCACTCTTTCCCCAACTTATCCACTAGCGCACAGGGAACTTGTGCTTTCTTCGCTCTAAATAAAAGTTACAAAAGGCCTTCTTCTCTTTTTTTTTCTTTGCGCTCTTTATTTTTTTTTTAATCCACACACTCATTTGCATGCGCCGAGGCCGCAGAGGGGGACTGAATATATAATCTTCTGCATTTAGTAGCCTGTAATCCCGACGCCTCTCTGTGATGTGATTTTCTTCTCTTGGTCCCCCATGAACAATTAACTTGTAATCTCCACAAACATACATTCTGTCGCTGCCGAGATGAGACGCGCAAACACCCGAGGGACGCGCCGGACAAACCGCTCTGCGCTCCCGAGGCGGATCACTGTGCGCACCATTCAGCCCGGCTCTATCAGACTGCAGCCCCTTCCCCTCATTTCAGCCTCGTTTTGCTTTTCTTCACATTCGTAAGAGCTGCTCGGAAATGTCAAATAAATCCTTACCGATCGGGAGATACGTCGGACATAAGTTGACGTAGGGGCCAGTGCGCGTAAAATGGCACAAAAGAGCCAAAGTTGATATTGGAGTTAGATATAAATTCATATAAATTCATATAAAAACAGAAGTCTTTATTTAGTTTATATCATGATTCGGAATGTTTATGAATAATAGAGGAACCGTCTGAAAGTTGTGTCACTTGAAGCTGAAAAATATCCGAACAAGATCAATCGAAATTCAATTAGACACGAAAACGCACCGGTCATTGGTCATTTTAATAAAGACAAGCTAAATATATTAGGTTTACTCCTGACTTATTAACCCAAAATTTTCTATCAAAAATATTATTTTGCTCATTTAAAAATGACCAGGCCATCATGTATTTTAATGTAAAGAAGAGTGTCCCTTGGAAAAGTCCAAATGAACGCTTGGTATTTTTGGAGGTGAGGCCTGTATCATATTTCATTCTATTATTATATTAATATTATACTAAAAGCACAAATTAAACACTAAATGTTGAGATTAGAGTAAAAACGTGTGAACGAGTGAAAACGTGTTTTATATTTAAATGAACCTAAGACGCATTGAAGAAAAAAAAACATAGGCCCACAATGAAATGAAATGAAATGAATTCAAATCAAATATAAGAAAATATACAGGCCTAATTTGTTTTTTTTTATGATGAATACCGTTTCAGGATTCTACAAATGCAGCTTCAAATAATAAGAAGGCAAAAATGTATGGTCCATAATTTCTGTTTTATTGAAATTTTTATCCAGGACGCTTGGCGGTAATAAATATTTCATTAATCAACAATGTACAAAAATAAAGACACAGGGTCTCTGGGCATAACAAATTCAGTTCAGCAAAAACAATCATGCTGTGATGTCATCATCGATAATACAACACCATGCAGGAAAAGAAAAAAATGCGAAATCAAAGCACAAGTGGACGTACAATGAGGCACAAATAAAATCAATCTAAACTTTGAGATTCTTCCAATAAACCCAGGATCATATTCACCCAATACACACATGGCATTATATTCACCCAATACACACATGGCATTATATTCATACACACAACTCAAGTTTTAAAATCCTTGTTACAAGGCACAGAGAGCATTCTTCCTTTTCACAAAAAGACGCCTGATACAAAATAAGATGTAAAAATAAAATCAAATAAAACTAAAAACAAATGTTCATGCAGCCTCTTTCACCTTTCACATTGTGACTAAAAACTGGTTTTAGTCAAACACAACAGGTTTCAGACAAGTTTTTCTTTTTACCTTCAACTGGCAAAAGCATCAGTTTATATTAAGTCCTTGTTACAAGGAGGAAAATAACACTTTTCTCATACGTTAAACAAGAAAACTGACTAAACAGCATGCACCGCTGAGGCCAAACCCGACCCTCATGCCCTGAATGCTCTATTTACAAACATCCTAACAGTTCAGTCTGCGCGTGTCCGTCACAACTTAGGGCATCATTTCATCCCGTCCTTGCTCTCCGCCGTGAGTCTCGTGAGGCTGCTGGAGGTGATGGGGATGTGAGGAGGGGGGGGCACCTGGCAGATGGTGCAGGGACACGGCAGTCCGGCCCAGTGCTGGAAGCCGGAGCCCAGCTGGAGGGCCGGGGGCGCAGCCGGGGAGCCCTTCATCAGCGGGTGGGGCGCGCGCATCGACGTGAGTCCCGGCAGCGTAGTGGACAGAGTGGACGACGTGGACGAAGACAGCGCGCCTCCGAGGAGCGGGTGCACCTGGTGCGCAGCTGCGGCGGCGGCGGCAGCGGCTGCAGCCACGGGTCCCCCGGAGTGTCCGCCGGCGCCGGCGGCGTGCGCTACGGTCCCGCAGTGGAAGGCAGAGTGCTGCCCTCCGTAAATCTCCCCCACGAGCCGCTTCATCTCATCCAGGGAGCTGGTGAGCATCAGGATGTAGTTCCTGGCGAGAAGCAGCGTGGCGATCTTGGACAGCTTCCGCACGGAGGGCCCGTGCGCGTAGGGCATCACCTCTCGCAGGCCGTCCATGGCCAGGTTAAGGTCGTGCATGCGCTTCCGCTCCCGGCCGTTGATCTTCAGGCGCAGCGCGTACATCTCCTCCTCCGTGACTTGTTTCTTGAGTTTGTACTTGCTGCTGTTGCTGCTGCTGCCCACCGGCGTTGACTTGCCGTCTCCGGACCTGGACAGGTGGTCGCCGCTGATCTTCTGGCGCTGCTGCTCTCCGCCCTGGGTGGAGGAGGACACGGAGGAGGCGAGGTGGTGGTGATGGAGGTGCGGAAGGTGTTCTCGAAGAAACATGCCGTCCATGTCCGGGGAAGAGGCTCTGCTGCTCGGGCTGGAGTCTGAATTCATTTTATGGGTTCGCTTCCGAGGTTGTTGGGTAGGAGGTCGCTGCTGGCTTCCTCCCTCTCTCTCTCTCTCTCTCACACACACACTCTCCTCTCTCTCCTGTTTTGCGTCCTCTCGCTTTGTCCCTCTCCCTGGAGCTTTTCAGTCACTCCGGTCACCGGTGTCCCGGCTGCTCTGTCCCACGTTTATCCTTTTATCACATCAGTGGACTCTTGCTCTGTGACTGTCAGCTCCTCTCCGCGTCTGCCTCTGTGTCTCTGCGGTGAGGAGGACACTGATAGTGGCTATTTATATGAGTGGGCAGACAAAAGCGGCTTTCCTATTCATAACGCCTAGTTAGGAGGATGACGCGCCCGTTAAAAGGGGCGGTGTGCTTTGACTGTCCCGGTGACCGCGGTGCGCAACCATTCACTGCCATTGTCAGGACACTGTCGGGGGCACAGCGCGCTTCTTCATCTTTTTCTTCTTCTTTTCTCTCTTTTCGCTTTTCTTTTCTCACCTTCTCTTCTCTGGTCTTTTTTCTCTTCTCTTCTCATCTTCTCTTTCCTTGTCTTCTTTTTCCCTTCTTTTCTTTTTCTTCTCTCCTCTTTTCTCCTTTTCTCGAGGATCACTTACTTAAAGTTACTCTTCCTTGGACATACCGGTCAGTTTTGATTCTCCTAGATTTTAGATCATTGTCCTATAGTGTATTCCAGATGTTAAAGAGATGTCAGTAATCTAGATTGTTCATCACACTTGCTTAAAAGTGTGTAAATATATTCCAGTGTATATTCTACTTTCTCCGTGAGTCGTTTTTACCCGTGCGTAAAATAGATTTTACGCATAAAGGTGAGATCACGGATTTTGTTGCTTGATGTAAATATTTGCTTAAAATATGATCTATAATCAGTCTCGGACCGAGGTCTTCAGACTGTCACTAGTTCAGCTCCCTGGCCCGGCGGTTGCCTGAGGGAATGAAGAGGAATGGAAGGGAAATTGCTTTGCCATTGAGCGGCTCCTGCAGCCGCGGGGCGCAGGGCCTGTGCGCAGACAGAGGTGCCATGGCCGCTCCGGCTGCAGCGCTCTGCCGGACATATGGCAGCATGTGGGAGCCAGTGTTTGGCCCCAAACTCCACGTCTGGACCTTCATTAAACTTTGTCCGTAATTATTTCACGGACATTTACATTTTGCATTGAGCCACAGGTTGATTTAAAATTGTATTTTAATGTCGCAAAAATAAAAAAGGCAATGACAAGAAAATGATAAATAATACTAACACTATTACTACCAATAATTCCTATAATATTAATAATACTACAAATGGTAATAATAATCATAAACTTGATCTTCACATGTTCATGTTATGTACCAAAAAGTTTCCAAAAAGTTTGAGTTTTTATAACAAATGTTTCTTAATAGTCAATTTATTTCCATGACTTAATTATAGTTCTTTGCAAAGTGCAAAAACACACTTATTTTTGCAAAAAATAAGTGTATTTTTTCATTATGATCTAAAAAGAACCTGATAGAGAATGATAACTGTAATATACACACACACACACACACATACACACACACACACACACACACACACAAAGAATTTGCAAGATATAGGCCCTTAAATAATGATATGTGAATCAATAGTTTTTTAATTAATATTAATTAATTTGCAGATAGAAAAGAATGCTATGAATGGATAACATTTAATTTTTTAATGAAAAGTGCTTATAAAGCTAATGTAAAATTTAACAATGTGCATAAATAGCAGAGTTTTAATACATGACGTTTCAGAATAGTGAGAAAGTCTTTACTTCTGAACTTCTTCCCTAAGTATTAAAATATTGGGACAATACTTTAAATTGGTTCAGTATTGACTATATTGAGCTGCTGAGAGCGCTCTCTCCACTCTGAAGAGTCTACTCCAGATCTGTTTTGTGGTGGTGGAGTGGCGGACCAAGGCACCGACAATAACATGTGGAAGTAACTGAAGCACTCGTCCTTCTGACCAAAAAAACCTCAGCATCCCTCCATCCATCCATCTGTCTGTCTGTCCGTCCATTGGTCCACCCACCCACCCAATGCTTCAAACCCCCGATAATAAAGTCTGTCTCAGATTCTACTTGGTGCTCTATCCTTTGCCAATGAGATCCCCCTGGTAGAACAGTAAAAATGTGTATTCACGGCCTCATTGTTGGTCCAGCAAAAGACCCCTCCTCATAAAGGTGCTGCCAATGCAAAGAAAAGCTCTGGTGGGCTTTGCTCTCTCTTGGTGGCATTTGAAAGTGTAAAGCTTTGAATACCAATTGCTTGAACTGGACATATGTGAATCCCCTGTAAGCCTACTAATCCTGTCCCCAAGTGTTTCTTTGTGTGCGGGGCAGCCTCACACACCCAAGAGAAAGTGTTCCTAATCCGGCCAATGTGGAGAAATGTGTGAATGAGAGGCAGAGCGGAGGGAAAACTATGACCTGCTGTAGGTGCATGTGTGTGTGTGTGTGTGTGTGTGTGTGTGTGTGGCTGGGTCAGGTATCAATTTGTATAGAAACAACTGCCGGTGACTGACATTTTTACTTTATGCATTTTGTTGTACATGGGTGTGTGTGTTGGGCTGCTGAGGCCCGGAGCTCCAGCACCACCCAGGACACTGGTCTAAATGCAGGCAGTTATTCACCCTTCCACTGGCGACGGTCGCAGCAGGTCGCCTCTAATGTGCTCTTTTCACTGCGTAAAGCTCTATGAGTTCCTTTTATTCCTCTGTCTCCTTTTTTTTTTAAAACTTCAACTCTTTCCTCTCACTCTTGTTTCTTTTCCGTCTCTCTGCCTGTCTCCTCTCTTCAGATTTGTGCTTTTTCTATTTAAAAAAAACATTTATAAGTGCTTCTAACTCCCTGCCCTCTCGCATTAGTTTTATGGGCAGCAAAAGCACAGTTTGTTTTGTGTGTGTGTGTGTGTGCAGCTCTGTGTCGTCACGTATTGTGACCGAGGAGTCACATAGAGCGTTAATTGGGAGATGCGCTGCTTCTAAGATCTAACACCTAATTAAAGACCAAGAGATCTGAACCTGCTCTCCTGAACCGGCCTCTTCTCTCTCCGTCTCTATCTCCTGGGTGGGCTCGGCCACCAGGCCCCCTCTAATAAGCCCAGGGCAGTAAAGAGTGAATGGAGGTGTTCCACAGGCAGAAAGTAAAAGCAAGCGCAGCCCACGGTGACACAAACAGCGTCGGGTCCAACACCTCTGAGCTGGAAAAAGAAGGGAGACAATACACACCCGGAGGGAGACACGAGGTCAAGGTCTCAGGCAAAGGGGTCAAGGTCGACGTCACAATGTAACCTGTGACAAAGAACTGATACTTTGACCGCAAAGTGATGGGACCTTTTGGTTGAAATGTGTCGACTTTATAGTTTTTCATACAATCACCTTTGCAATTGTGATAAAGATCTTTTTATCCAAATCCCACTGATAAAAGGTTTCTTGTGCAGATTATATATATATATATATATATATA
>JAPTHA010000008.1:13222921-13236684 GCA_029814585.1 Gymnapogon annona
CGGGGGGTCGGAACCCCTGAGAGGGACTGATAGGGGGGTTGGCGGTGGGCGAGGGTGGAGACATATGTCCACAGCCCTGGCCCCTGCCGACGAGCGGTCCCTGCTGGGCTGCTTGGTGTCTGGCCCGCTGTCACACACTGACACCACATTGACAAATCTGTTTTTGTCACTTTTGAGGACACTGCAGTTACTTACATTTATTGCACTGAAGCTCACAACAACATCAACCTCACATTACCACGATCTGACCTTTTAACTCGGAAATGTCAGTGTCTCGGGGATTCTGGGAGGAGATGTGTAGATTTAAGTGTGGGCTGTGAGTCCCCATAATGTGATAGTGTGAAGAAATTTATACCCTCACACTATGAGTAATAGGGGACTACACACACACACAGATACACAAACTTAGTTGATGAAGCCTGCCAGATCGCTGCAGTACAACTCCTCTCCCTCTCCATCTGCACCTAAAAGACCCACGCGCCCCGACAATGAGGTGACCATGTCACTGCCTGAGCCGAACCAGAGGGAGAGAGAGAGAGAGTAAGAGAGAGAGAGAGAGAGAGAGATGGGGTGTAAGAAGAAGGGGGGAGAGAGGAAGGAGGGGACGAGGGAGGGACACATTAACAAGCTATAATCTCAACTGCCTTATCCATAATGCATTGTGTGGGCCAATTTACATGGTGCTGGTCCCTCTGGGAGAAAGGAGATCATCCATCACATTACTTTATTAGCTCCCTCGCACTCTCTCACAGATGCACACACACACACACACACACACACTCAAGCGCATGCACAACCACACAGTCATTATTTCTACCCCCCCTCTCTCTTTCGCTTTTGCTTCCTTACTCCATCTCTCTCTCTCTCTCTCTCTCTCTCTCTGTCTCTCTCTCTCTCTCTCTCTCCCCTTCTGGTCGGTGGGTTTTTTTGTCAGGGTGGTTGTTTTAAACTGCTGCTGCCTCTATAAAACAACTCCATACCGTGGGTCTATGTGTGTGTGTGTGTGTGTGTGTGTGTGTGTGTGTGTGTGGTTTTGCACACTACGACAGGCTGAGTTTTTTAAAGTGTAGTTTGTTTTAAAGATGTGACAGCCTCTGGTTCTGGGGCGAGTGAATGTCAGATATTAAACCTGCTGGGTGTGCTGCTGTAGTGAGTGTGAGAGTTGGAGGAGGTCATCAGAGGCGTCGGGACGAGGGAGGAAGATTTACATTATGCTTTACTCTTTTTACTTTGTTAACTGTGATGCATCCAAACTATTATATTACTGAAAACTGTTCAAATTAAATGATTTGATAATTGTCTGTGTTTAACTCGACTAAGATCAAACTGTCAATTGTTTCGCAGTGATTTAGCGTTTATTTATTTATTTATTTATTTATGCAGTGTGTGATCATTTCATTTTAATTGCACTTTTAAATAGTTTTTCATTTTACATCAGTTTGTGAGATATTTTAATATGCAACAATATTATGTGTTATTAGATTTTTATAGCACAAAGCAAAAAGGGGCCTATAATTTTTTTGGATTAACACTTTTTTATTTGTCGCAATTTTTAATTTACAATTTTTCTTTTAAAGCTCTTGTCAATATTACATTGTGCTCTTGACGTCACAGCACAAGTCATTTCACATAAATACTGTTTATTAAAGCAGCTGAATGGTGAAATTAATTGTCTGCAGTTCACACACACACACACACACACACACACACAATCATGACTTGAACAAACTGGCAGAAACTTTAACCTCATTCTAAGCCTAACCCTTAAACCCTGAAGGTATAGACCTGAGTCTTGTCCCCACAGAGACAGGGGGTCCCCGGGGTGAGGGTGCAGACAGTTACAGATTCCTACCAGTATAATGTGAAAACAAGAGCACACACACACACACACACACACACACACACACACACACACACACACTCACACACACACACAGCCATACACATGCATTCGTGCATGCATACACATGCACACACACACACAAACCCATATGCACGCACACACTCACATATATACACACACAGACACTAATAGACACACACACACACACACACACACAGACACACACTGGGCAGATCCATCAGATTTCTCCTTCACCCTGTGAATAAAAAGAGCTGTAATTGCAATCATATATGTGGAGCCTCAGCACAGTGCGACATACCGTACCATTAGTATCACAAATAAGTAATAATTTGCTAATGACAACATTATGTTGAGTCAGTTTAGGGGCAATTAAAGTGAGTGATATTTACATATGCCTAATGAATCACTGAGCGTGGCAGTTCGGGCGGACCCTAATGAATATTCATCCAGGCATTTCTCCCCGGCGTGCTGCAGTTTATAAACTGAATTATGGCTGATTTGCCCTTTTAAAAAATGAACATGGGCGCATCTCCCACAAGGAGACGGCGAACAATAACGCCTGATTATAAAAATGTTTTACTGCTGAACTGCCGGTGAGTAGACGGCGGCAGCGCGGTTAAAGGCTCGGTGAGAGGGGTGCAGAGGAGGGGAAAGCCTGCACCTAAAATCAATTCGCTTTAGTCTCGGCCTGGACACCTTTTCAGTCTGACATAAATATTTACAATGTGCATTCAGCGGGTCCCATACATCACCGGCATCGAACCCAACATGTAATTGATTTGCTTTGAGGGAGTTTTTCCTCCGGATTATTATCCCAGAGTGGAGGTCAAGGTTCACGCCTGCCTTCATATAGTGTGGATTTCCACGAGGATCCCCCCCCCGACCCCCCAATACACACACACACACACACACGCTTCCACGGGCCCATCCACCGCCTCCGTGTCCCTGAGCATTATCAGCACCAGCATCGTCTCCTCCGGTAATTGTCCTCGGTGTGTGTGTGTGTGTGCGACGCTGACCTCTCAGGTGCGGGATCAACAGGCGGCATCAGTTTGCATTCACACCGGGCTGAACAAGATGGGCCGCGCGCGTTTCTCATGCAAATAAGCGGCTCTCGCAGGTGCCATTGCGCGCTTTGTATACGAGCGCAAACGCGAGAGCACACAAGAGCGCGCACATGCAGTCATTAGTTGGCCCATTAGTCTGGAAATCACAAGTTCATTCACATTAGATTGCGTTCTTCGTTTATTTAGTCGGGGGTCTCATTGAGATTATGATCTGATTTGCACACGGGCCTATAGACGAGATCAAATGGATGAATCAAATCAATCAGGGAGGGAAATGAGTCTAATATTCTAAAGAATGAACTCCTTCGAAAGACTCAATCCAATAAAACTATTTCTGGCAAAGTTTAAATAAAACAGTGATTTGGGTCCTGAAGCTATTTAATTTAAAGACACTTCATTATGGTAATAATGTTGCTTCATCTACGTGCGTGCGGCCAATTTTACGAATTTGTTATTGAAAGGTAATTCATTTAGCACATGTAAATAATCGAATTACACATAGAGATAAACAAAAATCTTCGGGTTAAAACAAATAAATTGCGTTTATTTTTTCTTTTTATTAACAAACATATGATTTGACATTTTTAACAAATAAATAGCAGTCTGTGAGCTCTTGATGGAAACATTCTTCACAAGATTTTAAAGTGCTGAGATCTTACACGGATGATTCGTGGAGTTTTGAGGATTTTAAGAGCCAAAAAAAAAAAAAAAAAAAGGATTTTCGCCTTCGTCCTGTTGTAAATCTGCTCGGTTCAGGTTCACAAGTATCTGCTGCCATCGTGTGGTTGAAACATCAGAACTTCTACCGTGGATCAAAACCATTTTAATAGTGAAGAAAAGGCCCTTTTATCTCTATGCACAGGTCAAAGGTCAGGTTCAGTCATAGAAAAATGCAGATGAGGGAGTTTATTCTGTTATTAATTACCGATTTACACAGTTATATGTTTGTAAATAGGAAAAAAATGAGCACAATACGTATTTTAGTTGCAGCTGAAAATAAATCCAGGTATTGATGATATTATCGCCATTTTCAAGCAGTCTGAGGGAATCTGAATATTAAAAGTTATGAGTCAGTACGTCCTTTTGTATATATTTACAAGTGCAGCTCTGCAAAATAACTGTGAAGCTTAACTCAATAGTGAGTAGTGAAGGCAGAAACACTATTGAATAACAAATGGCAAACAAACAATTTCCCATTGTTTGACCAAAACATTTCATTGCATTAGTACAATCAAGAGGATTTATTTGTGACAGTGATTTCTTGGCTTTTTATCCTGTCAGTCTGACACAAACGCACACACACACACACACACACACACACACACACACACACACACACACCATAGTACAATGACAACAGAACAGGCCACTGGGGGAAATTATAAACCATATTGTATGAGGAGGGTGGTCCAAAGTCTACACCACAACCCCCCCAAAACAAATTATCTCATCTAAACCTCCTGCTCAGTCGAAGTGATGTCATTTAACAGATATTAAAAACAAATTACCATGCCAAAATGTTTTGTTCCACAACACGCAAAAAATGAGATATTTTATGACTGTTTGATGTGACTTTTCATCATCTTATTTTAGCATTACACCATTACATGGTGTTTTAATTAGACATACTAGCTGCTGGTTAAGTCTTATCCTACGTCATGGAGGTTTATTTAAAATTTCCTCTCAGATGGAAGCTTGTACAAAACCTTTAAGCCTACCTAAATACTCTGTCATCTGTGAGCTGATGACTGCATTGTGCTGTATTCTGAGCAGACGCAGAGACTGTTGTTACCTGAAGTGAAGCTATGAAAGCACGAAAAACACAAATCCCTGGGATGTGTAAAAGTTTCCATGGGTTGAACACTGGTGTCGCATTGTTCTTTTGGCACTTTGAGCTTTGTCTCTTGTAAAAAAATAATCGTTGTCAGTATACAAAGCTAACATATATAACGGATGTTTCCGGTAACCTGGGCAGATGGAGGTCAGGGAAAGGCAGCAGTCCATCACTGTCTATGTGTGTTTGGACGGTGTAGGCCTTGACCTCTGACCCCCACTCCAACACAGAGCTGTGGATAATTCCCAGTCTGGCCTGTTCATAGTATGCTGCTCCGATCTCCCTCCCCAGGAAGATATCTTGGATCTGAGGTGTGGGCGTATCCAGGAAGTGGGTATCTGAATCCCTCATTGTGTCAGGAATCAAATCCGAGTTTGTGTTTCTAACCCTGTTGTAGCTGTGTGTGTTCAGATGTGGGTCAGTATTCAAGTCGGCAGTCCTGGCCTGGTTCCCTTCCGGAGTTGGTTTCCTTTGTAGATTTACCATTGTCAACCGTTCCAGATGCTGCACAGTGAAATATCCCTCCTGGGGGGGCGATCCATGAGGCGATGTCCCTCTGGATCCTCCTGGGGCACAGCGGATCAGAGTAAGGTGCCTGACTTCGGAGTTGTTGAGCAGGCGCGCCGCGTTGGAAATTGACGAGTACCAAAGGGTCAAACGCCGAACCCGGAACACTGGAGATGAGTGCAAATGGATGCGGTGCAGCACGGACAGCTGGAGGTCCTCGCAGCTGCAGTCGGTGAGCGATGACAGGCTGCAGGGCGGAGGGTCGTAGATGCAGGAGTAGTAGTAGAGGCTGTTGTGGGTCACGTAAGCCAGGCGCAGGTCAGAGCGCTGCAGAGCCACCGTCACACACAACAGGACACACACCAGCGAGGCAGGAGGGCTGAAAGCAGGCATCACTGCTTCAGGAGAGACAATGGCACCATTTTGGTAATGTCAGCACCCCGAGGATAATGTAGACTCTCCAGATACAGAGCCTGAGCCTGGAGGAGAGAAGCAGAATACTTTATTAATACAGAGGGAAATTGTTTCCTTATAAGCACTCCATGACAGTATAAAGAAAAGATATAAAGATTGAAGAAAAGCAATATTTGCAGAGAACAATATGTAACAATATAATACTAATATAATTATATGCAACAGTATGTGATTCACCATAAAAGATACTATGTACAATATATACACCATTTAGCAATATACTGAATGCTATTTTTACCCATAATATATATTTTCTCTCTCTCTCTCTCTCTCTCTCTCTCTCTCTCTGAGAAGTATGTCCATTTATATATATTTTTCCTATTATACATATTTGATTTGGATATCATACATATTTGATTTTTCCTTTGACAATAATACATTTACGTTCATAGAAGACATGACATTCACAATCCACAATGACAGGATCAGAGACAACAGACAAAAGACAAAACAAAACAACAACAAAAAGCAAAAAAAAAAAACCAATAAAGCATAAATAAATGAATTGCCTGAGTCACATAGAGACATATAAATTGACCTCTGACCTCCTAAGTCCTACAAGCCCTGCTGGGGTATATAGAGCTGAACCAGTGTGGTGTGCTGATAAATTTTCCTTGTAATTTATAAATGGTTTCGTATCTTGTAGAACATCCAAATTCTTTTTTTCATCCAGTGGTTTATTTTCTTCAGGTTCACAAAACTGTTGACTTCTTCTAACTACATCTGGATTGGAAGGGGGACGGAGTCTAATTTCCATTTTCTATCAATACATTTCTTAGCGATTGTCAACAGAATTTCTGTCAGTTTCTTCACACAGTTTGACAGTTTGAGTTTAGTTAGATTCACTATTACACAGACTTCATGGTCCAGTGGAAATGTGACTCCATTGATATTCTATAGAGTTTCACGTACATACATTTGTTTTATTTATTTTAATATAATTAATAAAGTTTTCCAGCTGTTACACCACAGTAACAGTCAGAAAAATAAATGTCACAGCTTGAAAAACTTAAAGCAGACTTCCACATTACAAATGGCTGATGAATCAGGTCCTGTGTCAGTAAAAGTACATCTGAATATTCATTATTACAGCTGAAGGTTCCAAACTGAATGAATGTGAGTGTCAGACATGAGGAGAGCTGTTAAATGAACCGTCAGCCTCAACACAAACACAGACACAAGCCTCGCTTTTATGTCCCATCATCCATCTTAGGCCACAAGTGTTCATACAGTGACGTTTTGTACATTAAAATGATAAGTATTTTCTCAGAAGCTGTGAATTTGAGGGTTTTTGTAATCTGAGTAGATTTAAAGTATCAAAAGTATTTCACACGATCCTGAATAGAACAGGTTAAAAAAAAAAAAACTAAACAAGGAATTGAATACTGCAGTGCTGTTGTGTTGCATAAACAATGTGTTTTTTTTTCAAAAGATTAACTTTTATTGGAAGAGTTTCATTTTGACAGAGAAGTGAGCCGTTTATTGTCGCGCCTTATTCGTTTTGAAGATAAAGTAAGAATGAATCATTTGTAGGTGACGAGTCTTAGATCAGTTTCAGTAAATGAATGAATATCTATTAATATGTCAATCAAATAGCAACACTTGAGAATAGCTAATAACTATTCTAGCAGTATTTTTAAACAATGATCCTCCATTAAAATCATGAGATTCATTTTGGCTTCCACTTACTGGAAACAGCACAGACTTGAACATAGAGGAGGAAGATGTGCACTGAGATAAAGACCAGAGAGCACAGACAGACGCAAAAAAGAAACCATGAGCCATGAAGCATAAATACTTTATAATTTATCAAACTAATATTGCGCAGTTACATTTGTCACCTTTATATCTTCTTCAAATTCAGAAGAGCATTCGGAAAACTAAACCATCTGTGTGGGAGTCAAACAAATGACTAATTTGATTTTGCACTTAATTAAATCTTGTCTGAATATCCACCAGCATCAACAGCGTTAAAGGCGTATTTGATGCTGCCTTCAGGGACCTGGTCTTGGCAGGTTTGTAGCTATTTAGACATTGAGCATTTATTGAGGAAGAGATGCTGTTTTATGTCAGCTAGCACTAACATTAAATGACTTTTAAGAGTCCAAATACAACATACAGCCAGTTGAACCTAATATAATCTCACCTTCCATTACCAAATACTGTTGACATTCTGTGGTTAAAAAAAAAAAATCTGTCTAATTGTTAAATCGTGCAGAGCTAAAACAAAACTGACTTCAGATCAGTTTTCATGAGGCATATTCTTTAGAGTAAAAGGCTGTGAGGTCGTTCCCCTGCGCATTTCTTATCCATGAGATATTTAATTGCCAGTACGTGAAGAGAGGGGATGTGGACATACTGACAGCTGGCTTAGATCAGTTTTTTTGTGACACACACACACACAAAGTTACGGTCTGAGATGGGTGTGTTCCTCTCGCTCTACAGTTCGGGATACATTGGCGAGCACCGACAGCCCACAGTGAAAAAGCACACACACACGCAGAGAGCCACAGACTCACACACATGTTTGCAGCAGATAGCAGTGTGAGGACACTCAGTACCATAATGCATCGCCTGGTGCTTCATCCTAATCTTACACCTAACCTTAATGACCCAGAGCTCTAAACAGTGCAGTGACAGTCCTATTCTGAAAATGAGCACTGGTCAAAATGTCCTCTCACTGTGGCTCAACTCCTCACTTCAGTGGTTAAAAGTTCAATCTGGTTCTCAAAATGATTGCCATGTAAACGTGCACACACACACAGAAAATTATAACTGTGGAGCCTGGTTCAAGATTCCATGGAAAATGTATTCTTGGAAGACATTGTTTTGAAATCTCGGGTTTACAAAGGTCTTGATTCCTGTTTTGGAAATAATATCACAGTTTATACCTCATTTTTTTGTTTTTTTTATTCACTCAAAGAACGACGGCACCAAGTTGACCACTACATTCTTCTTCTGGTCTTAACTGGAGTCAGTGTACATGTCTAGGCTTTATTATGGTTTTGACAATATTTAAGAAATATTTGGGAGCTGAAGCACAATCCCAAATCCTCTGAGCACTTGCAGTACTGATTGTACAGATATTACAGTGAACTCTATTGGCGGTTATGTGGCCAAACAGGTCACACTTTAAGGTCCGTGTCACACTCAGGAAACCTTGAATAAACAACCTGAAGACAATGGAAAATGGCAGCAAATGGTCTGATTTCTGACTTAGAAAACAAGCAAATACTAAAGGTTTCACTACCCAAAAAAGGGAAGCACTGTGAAGATATACTTTGTCTATGGTCATGATTATGCTGCACAAGTAGCAGCCGCACATCCACATTTCACTTTCCAGTTGTCTTATTTGACTCTTTACCATCTTCTATCTATTAAGAGCAATAATGTCAGAGACCGAAACAAATTCAATGAGGTATTTATGAAGCCCTCAACTGAAGGAACCAGAGCAGGCAATGGGCTGATATTGAGAGTGGCAGTTTTTACTTTTGGTTTAAGCTCACTTACCGTACATCTCATTTAAATTCTGACTCACCTGAGACTGAAAGTGATTAAAACAACGAACCTCAGTTTCTGAGATCAGGAGGTAAAGTCCACCCTGGACTAAAATGTGTTTATTCCCGGAAGAAGAAAATACCATTGATGGTTTCACATGGAGGTTACTCCTCCTTTAAACACATTTTAAAGGCTTCCATTTGATTAAATTTGTGAGAAACGTTTCTGTTACATAACACATAATAAAGGAATGCAAAGACTGTGTAATGCAGTAGACCCGTCTCTCCGCCAGTCTGCCTTCTGTGTCTACACTGAACACACACACACACACACACACACACACATAAAAAACCCAAAACCAACTGAACAACCGTGCACTGCTCTTTTAAAGCGTCAAATAAGCGTCTTCCAGTTGTCGGTAAAGTTGGTGTGCTGGTGTGGAACTCACCTCAAGCTGCTGCAGAGGAGCGGATATGTGAATGTGTGAATATGAGGCTGGGATGGGGAGGAAGAAAAATCCCACATCCAGCTGACGTCACAATATGGGAAAGTATCCCATAGAGGAAAGTGCAACATCAGATGTAGACGAAGTTCAACTTGAGCAACAAGCACCAACGGGGTTTGTCCTTTTATATGAAGAGAATCACCAGATATATATAGTTGTGATACAGTACACTGATATTTCATATTCCCAAGAGCTGCTTGCAAAAGTGTTTTCATATTCATTATAGTTTTTACATTATTTGACTTAAACTTTAAATTACTTCTTTATCAGAAGAAGGTCTGTCCAATAATATCCTATTTTTCTGAGGACTGCGACACACACCGCGACTATAAGGCTATTTCTCAACACTGGTTTCTTTTCTGCTGAGGTAGGAAGGGTCATTTTACTTTGGAAAACTCCCTGTAATTTCCCAGGAACTTGAAGGTTTCCCCTAACAGTCCGTGCTGCGTTTATGGACAGTTCGGACAGTATGCTATGGGACTGAAAGCCATAGTTCACATTAAAGACTTTGTTACATACGTTTTATAACTTATAGTCTATATGCACCACACGTTGTTCACATTATTATTAGTTATTCACATAATACAATTTTCCATCCGTGATTGTTTTATTATTATTTTCCGTATTTCGCGAATGAGCAATTGGACTATACCAGCTATAGTTAAGCTAGCTATGCTGTTGGTGGTAAAAAGTAATAGACTTTACATTACGTTTCCAACAACTATTTGCTTTTACAGTAAAAAAAATTGCCAACAGACGTTGTGTTCATGCCGATTTGTTAGAATACAATAATTGCTAATATCGCAATGTAATATAGTGACACAAAGTTTAGCAAACGTAAAAAAAGAAACAAACCAATGCATCGGCTTAAACATATTGTCAGATATATCTAAACTGCAATATTGTATATTTAAAGAGAGAGCAATATAAGAAAATAAAAACATATCGAAGCCTATATTTTGTTTTCTCTTTCGGGCCCTTGAATGCAGCATTTGCTCGGTAATGTACAGACCAGCTCCCGAATTTAATAGCTTCAAAAAACCAACATGAAAACCGCACTTGATGGGCCGGTCGGGTGTTGTAGGTCGAGCCATTACTAGAAGAGGAAGACGTGGGTGGAGAGCTACTGGGGAATGGAGGGGGTGTTCAGGAACAACATCCGCCTTTGGAGCGACACTGACTCAGTCCAGTGAATGGTGCTGCGTTCAGGTTCCGTGGCTACGCTATGGTTGCTTTCGCATAGAGCGGTCCGTATCTCGTTAATTTGCCGCTTTCTACGGACATTTCAGTGTCTTCTACATAATGACAAATCAGTCTTATGAGCACTGGAGTGTTAGTTAAATAAATATGGCTCGGAACACTATTCCCTACGTGTTTCTCCTTGGTTTCTCTGTACAAACATTGTTAGCCCAAGGTAAGTACGGCGTTTTCCATACTCTAGCAAACATTGTTCCGTGTTAGCCTAGTTGCACATGACTTCATTTCTAAAATATTTTAACATTAGCCAATTGTTTGGTCTTATGGGTATTTGTTCAAGAATATCGGGATTAAAATGGTGTCAAAGTCTTTGTTATTGATGCTAACATCTGCTACACATCACCCTTTTTAAGGATAAATCCCTGCTAGCTATTTACTGTAAATAGCCCTGTACGGTCTTAAGGGGTGGTAGCTTTTCTGGTTCAACGCAGGTTTTGATCCGCACGGTTGTTTTTAATTGTACCTTAGTTGTATTCTGTGCCAACATGAACCCAGTGCATTGAACGTAGGAGCGTTACAGACAATGACGTGCAGAAGAAACCATGTGCAACGAGGGTTCCACCACATCAGCCTGATTGTCTTGATAGCCACACATTGTTGCACTTAACGTTTTAAAATGACGGATTTATTATTTGTAAACACAACTAGGTAAGACTACTGTCATGTACATTTATAGGTGTGTTTATTGAGGTGTAATAGCCTGAGATCGACTGTGTTAATGTCATACAGGGTGTTTACCAGCATTAAGGGTTGACTGCATTTTCTTTTTGTTTTTCTCAGTTCCTCTTCGTAGTTTTCAGTCTTACCAAAGGTCTTTCAGTTGTGTAATTGCTGTATTTTTTTTTATAGAACCCAGCCAGTTCCTCATTGACTACATCCTGCAAAATGAAATAGGGCCTACAGTATAATAGATTATACTGTAGGAGTCAGAAGCAGGAGCCAATATTCGTGTCGTTTAATTTTCTTGGTTTGCACAGTTACCTAGAGGATTCTCAGATAAATTCTTTTTATTCTCTGTGCAAATGTTTTAGTCATGGTATTTACTACGTGTCTTTAATACTGATTGATCCCTAAAGGAGCTAACACATCATCCATCCAGGATACACAGATACATATGTAGTTGTAACTGCATAGGCTTGTACATAGTGTATGTATAAAGTTAAATGCATTTGTATGCAAAATGGGTGCAAGTTTCTGCATTTCCACATTAATGAATTTTGCTACTGGAATCATGTCTGGATTTACAATTTATGTCCAACGCACAAAGGGCATACTGTTTTTAATGGAGTAAATGTAGAGGGTTTTTTTTTTTAAGAGTCTAAGCACGAAGTGAAGTCCTTTTGAAAGCGTCTGAGACTGAGACTGGTTTATTTCCTCATTGCCATTTGCCATATAAAACTGTGGTTTCTCTGTTTTTTACATAATAACTATTTCTGCAAAGACTCAAAGTATGGTGCAGCGGGCCGTCAGAAATGAGTTTAGCAACATCCTTTAAAGGTGATGCTGGATTTGTAGTGCATACCAGTAGGTCTTTATAATAAGGGTCTTGTGGGTAAATCTGTGGGTCTCTGGTTATAATATGACATACTGTCTGGCATGTAAAGTGGCTGTGGCTTTCACACTGTGTCTCGATGTGTTTTCGGTGAGAAAATAACTGTGATGCTTACTTTCGTTATCGACTGGAGTGCTGGGTCTCTACCGGATGTACAAGCCACAAACGTTTTACACTAAAATTATGTACAACGCTGTGTAAAAATCACAGCTCACAAGGATGATGATGAGTCCTTTTGGCTTTTTCCCTTCCGGGCCATCACAGCGAATCCAATCACATAATTGATTTGGCAGGAGTTTTTACGCTGGATGCCCTTCCTGACACAACTGGGCTTTAACCGACACAATGAGACACACGTCCCCTTGTGGCTACAGTAGGCAGTAGTGTGAAGGGTCTTGCCCAAGGACCCACACTGGACGCTCTCACAAGGATATATTTGTTTATATGAGTTTTTCAGTTTGTATCTCAAGACGCAACTGAATATAACAGAAATATGTCAAAAGCATGACGCAATTATGAATCAATTATACATATTTTGTGCTTTATCAAATCTTAAATGAAAAGGCTAGCTGCAGATTGTGAATGAAGCTTTGTCTCAGTACAATAGTACTGAGAAAAACTGAAAACAGCCAGACCAAGAGGATTCACCACGTCCAAGGAGCAAACAGAGACCACGCTTTGTCTGTAGAGGCCATTTAGCGTTGCTTTTTTCCCTTTTTTTTGTTGCAAGAACAAGGTGTTGTCTCAGGGTTGAATATGGCTCAACTTTTACCCAGTATTGTAATTCATTTACAGACCGATGCATAAGGTAAGGGCAGGAAATTATGTAAATTGCACTTGTCTACAATATTTACAAATGATCTGTCTCAGAGGGTAAATTAACTAAATCTCACATACATTAATGAAGTTGAAACGATTAAAGTAAGGGTTAGTTCATGTTTTCCATATGTAGCGGTTTCAATCTGCGTTGTGTTTACGCTCTTTCCATAAAACGACCCAGACTCTCAGTCAAATCTCCTTTATTTCTCTGGCCTGGCACCTGGCACATGTAATAAAAAAATAAACAAATTGTCCACTCCGGTGCACATCAAAACACATGGAGGCCATAACACGGAAAGAGGAAACTGAATATAATATTAAACAATAAAATAACATACAATAAATTAAAAGAAAATGCGTACCTGGCACATGTAATAAAAAAATAA
>JAPTHA010000008.1:13236784-13251603 GCA_029814585.1 Gymnapogon annona
TGGCCCCAAAAAAGAAAGCAAGATCTCCTAGTGATGTGGGTCCAGCCAAGAGGAAAACCATTACGATGGAAACGAAGCTGGACATAATATAAAGGTCGGAGAAAGGCGAGACACATCAACAAACTGTACCTAAAGTTTCAAAAGTAAAAGTAGTCACTGGTCAGTGTTTTATTGGGACAATTACAATTCTGAAACAGAAAAGGTCGAGGTTATGGAATGGAAGTCTGTGATGAAGTAAAATAATATTCAAGTATTGATACAATTTTGTTGAAATGTAATTTCTTGTACTTTTATCGGAATTTGTATTAACTGGCACTGAATTATATATTAATGTGTGTATTCCTGGTAAAGTTTTAACTGATGTGAAGCACTTTGAGCCACAATTCTTGCATGAAAGGCGTTGTGCAATATTAAAGTTGTATTATTATTATTATTATTACTTATTAAAGTACTGGATTAAAAAGGGTCCAGCGGTGGGAAAACCTAGTTGTTGGAGAGTCCATGTTCCAAGCCTGTGCTGCACAGAGAGCAGTCGGACAGTATCGTTACCAGTGAAAGGTAACCTCTCGGCTGTAACAAAAGATGACAAAATGAGAAGTCAAGTATCAGCTGTCACATAACAATGGCCCGAGGCACAGAGACAGAAAGAGGGAGGGAAAATGAAACTCCTCGGGGAGAAATCGAAGCACAGGAGTTTCTCTACAATGACTATAATTACGTCTGCTCACCCCACCCTGGAACTATTTTTAGATCAGCCACAGACGTGAAGAACAGCCACCAGGTACGGGTGGACGGTCACTCCTCGTTAACGCCTCCTCTTTGTCTCTCCTCCACGTTCAGCTCCTCCTCCGTCGTCACTGAAACACCAACACCACATCTGGATCCATCACCTCAGCTTTAATAATCACCGCTACCTCAGCAGTAAAAACCAACAAATGCCCGTCAAGTCATGCACTTTACTGTTCCACTATTAAGACAATATCACACGACTCGGTTTGTGAACTTTCATTTTGTCATTTCACCTGCAGATCAAGTAAATGGTAAAAGTACGTTTCTGTGATTTTACTCCTTCATAATTATGTGTTTGAGTAACATGAACATTTTGGTTTCGTTCTGTAAAATACTGACATTTCTCCCAAATTACAAATAAAAATATTGTCATGTAGGGCATTTGTTTGCAGAAAATGACAAATGGTCAAAATAACAAAAAAGATGCAATTTGAAACATACTGCAAAGAATACAAGATCATATTCATTTTAAAACCAATGAATTCAACAGACGCTGGGATGGAATGAACTGTCATACACGTAGAGATGATAATTTAAGGGCAAAAAAATGCAGTGGTCTTAATTTTTCTCCAGAGCTGTGTACACACACACACACACATGTAAACATGCATATCTAAACACATATATACACACATACACACACACATATATGCGACTATTGTATCCAATTGTTTAACAGAAATGGCCAAATTGCAGTTTATGTTCACATTATTCATGTGTTAATGTTGTCACAACAAATAAAAAGCGACAATTCTGTTATTCCTTCTTTAGTGTCAAATTTTCATTTAAGGGTTCAAGATGTGATGTTGGTCTCAAACTGCAGATTACAGTCGACTTCAACTCTCCATCAGTCAACCATAATGAACTGTAACCATGTGTGTGAGTGTGTGTGTTACCTGACCTGGACTAGTTTTTTGTTTTTTTTTTCTTACAGTATCGTCCAGAATCAGGTGTCAAGCATCATCTGAGTCGCATGTACCTCGACTTTATCCAGTCCATTTAAAATAGAACAAAAACCCTATAAAACATAAGAAAAAAGGAAATGTGTGAAGAGCCACAGCAGGAACACAGACTGTGGAGAAGACGTTCACCCTCAACACATCTCCTACATTACAAAGGAAAACAAAAAACAAGATTTAGTCTTAATTTAGACTTTATTCAAAATGTTGATAAACTTCTTGATCAATCAGTTGTGAAATAACCAATACTGTAATGATAATAATAACCAATCACTGAATCGGATGAACTCAAAGTCGACACATTCAGACGCGTTCAGTGATTTAACAGGAAGTCTTGTCATTTGCTCAGAATGCGACAGTTTATTTTCTTTTCAGTGAAGCATCAGAGCTCTGCCTCTGAGGTTGTCTTCTAAGGTTTTCATACTGTAAAGTTTTACTCTTGTCAAAACTCCACACTAGCAGCTAGTCATATTTAGTGGTTTTGGTCCTGAAGACAGAGGCCTTAGTGCTGGGTTGTGTTCAATTTGGTCCCGTAGCCAGCAGCCTTGAACGCACCATTTTGGAGAATAATAATGCTACAGTTGGTCAAACTGAGTGGAATGTTTCTATGGGGTGTTTAGAGCCAACGTGACGTTTAGGCCAAATTCCTGCGACATGCTGCAGACTAGAATGCAAGATACTGCAGGGGATGCACTTTTGACCGACCCCCCCCCCCCACAAGCTCATAGGCACTCGGAATAGTGAATAGTCGGTGGTTATCTGCTTATGAGCTGTGCTGTTTAGCACGTGGGTGATCAGTGAGGCCTTTACAGTGTTGCAACTGGATTTAAACATGAGACAGAAGTCACAAAATACGCAACAATTCACATTCTAAATCAGCAAAAGATGCCACAGACATATACACGAGGAATCAAGATCATATTTACACCATTTGGGAATTCATGCTGTAAATGTGTCCTCGTCCTGTATTAAAAAAAACAAAAAAAATGGACACATCTTTAAAAGAACTTCTATAATAGGTTGTCAACAGTTGGACAGTGATAGCTGGGGGGGAATGAATCATCATTCAATCAGTCATTACACATCCATGTCATTATTTGAGCATTAGAAGAGCCCTGGAGTGGCCTTTTTAACACAGTGGAAGTCATTTTACCTGCATGTTTTAACTCCTGATTTTCCTCACTATGACGACGCCAAGTGACCTGAAGAGTCACACGAACACATGATGGAACAGCACCGACTAGTTAAGGCCTGCATGTTGGAGTGAAAAATGTCACTGTAAAAATTTGGTGAGAAACACTGGCACTGATGTAACCTCTGTTCGGAAGACGACTCCGCAGAGCTTTTATATTTGTGAATACAATTAAGGAGTGAATCAATTTTTAGTCACAGGGAAATAAAGGAAAAATATGCCTTTTGTTGCATAATTTGAATGCCGTGCATACAAAACGTTTGCATGTGTTCGGTTGTTAACGGTGATTGAGTCTGGCTCCTGCTGCTGTGGCCCCTCCCAGGCTGTGCCATCATCCAAATGACTCATTATAATGCCAACCCGTCAGCTGTCGTCAAAGGAAGTAAAGAGAAGATCAATGACATAAAACCTGTCTATAAATACTCTTAGAAAAATCCATATTAGCAACGTGTGACCCAAAAGGTCAGTAAAAATTTGATCAGACATCTGAAGGAGAAATGTCCAGGTGTGTTCTGTAGGACCTCCAGTATCTCGACAAAATAAAGACAAAAAGCATTGTGGGAAGACAAACGGTATGCCACCTGCATCAGTACACAAGCTGCACGGCACATCGCTGACATTAACACAGTCGATACAGCATATTTGTAATACAAAAAAAAAAAAGCTTCCAGCATTAGATGGATAAAAAGAACTATTTACAAACAAGGCATACAGAATTTTTTTTTTTTGTTCAACATTTTACGGGTACATGCATGCATGATTCTCAAGTCAAAAATCTAAAAGTGTAGGCACACGACTCATGCTAAAGTAAGGTCAAGTCTCTTCATATTAAATTACCTATAAAAATATATATATAAATAAAAAGGTGAGGGTATTGTGTTGCGAAAGATGCAGCAGCGGTCAACGTTTAGCTGCACCAACAGAACAAAGAAGGAAAAGAAGAAGAGGGTGACAGAGGCTGAGATGAACGAACGAAGGCGGCCATCGAGCACCGAGGGATCAGTGGAAGAGCCGTTGACTTGGGTCTGGAATGTTCTAATGGGGTTACAGAATGGTCCCGATGTGTGTGTTCTACAGCGGAACAAGGCAGTGTGCAAAGGCTACATCCACACCAATATACTTTCATCTTAAAGCAGTGAGAACGGCAATGACAACGATGTGAACTCTGTCCGTAAAGACCAGTCTGAACTCCAGAGATGGTCTGTGTGTTCTAACACTCCTGAAGCGCAGACCACATGATCACGCCACACGTGAGGGCGGCTCAGTGTAGCTCAGACCTCTTGTGGAAAAGTGACACGCCAAATGCAGCAGTTAAAGGAGCTGCTGTGTGTGACTGTTAGCAATTTGGAATCAGTTTGTACAGAAGAAAACCACAGACATGATTAATGATGTGTAATTATTCCAAGCTACCAACCATGTCCAGATGGAATTGAGATCACCAGCATTTACTGGATGTGTACTGTAGGTCTGAGAAACAGAGAGAGCAGTAAACTGGTGTCCCCCGGCAGCACCTTAGGGGGCTGCGTCCATCTGTTCAGACAGTCGACACCCCTTTAACCCTGTGCACATTGACAGGCACAAAGAGTAGCAACCGCCATGATGCCCAGAAATTCAATATGTGTGAGCAATTAACGGCTGGTACTCCAATATGATGTGTTCTTCTAGAGAGAATCATGTAAGAGTAGAGAAACTAATTGTGAAGCAAGAGTACTGAGTAATGAGATAGACATGGACAGTGATGTGGAGGTTTATGTCTTTCCAGCCCATAATCCTGTCTTGGAGTTTATCAAAGCGGTTCCAAAGAAGGTTTTAGAGATCATAAAACACTGAATTCTGGGTATAAAATATAGAATGTAAATGTACCAAATGTCATGTATTTAAAAATAAACCATGTGAGTGTGGACGTAGCCTCAGACCTTACAGACAGAAGACGGTGATCAAACTGAGTCCAGGTGGTCTCTCTAAACCCACGTCAGAGATGATTTGTCAAGTCTCAGACTTGGTAACGCTGATGTCGCTGTGCCCTAGAACTAAGACAACGTTGTGTCCTATATTACTGAATTGTAAAAATGGAAAAATAAGGCAGCCTGGTTCTAAACCCTCCAGGAGTTCTAAACCACATGTTCAGTGTGTAGGATTGTATGGGATGAGCTGTGTGGGATGTCCCGGGGGTCCGGAGGCCTTCATGACAGGAACTCCTTCTCCAGTTCAAAGACGGAGGGTCGCCCCGGGGAACTCTGAATGCGGCAGAGTGGCACGGTGCAGTCTCGTTTCTGGCCCTCGGTGTCCATGTCCAGCAGGGAGCAGCCCACCCCCACCTCTGAGGACAGCACCATGCTCAGGTTCTGGGCCGTCTTCTCTCCAGAGTAGTGGCCCAGGGAGTAGCTTTTGTTGCGTCCCCGCAGCAGAGCCCAGGTGTGGGGTTTGGCCCGGAATGACACTGGCCTCGGTCTGGGGCAGCTGTCGCCACCGGAGGGCTTCTCAGACGCACCATTCTTCTCCTTCTCCTTCTCTTGCTTCTTCAGCGCTGTCACTGGAGGCGGCAGAGTAGGTGGGCCATTTGCTAGAAATAAAAACGACAACTTAATGGAAAATCACTGGTGTCACTAATTTTCAATACCTTAAATGTACGCAATAACACAATCATGAAAGGTCATTGTGCTAAACACATCTGTACATATTGTATACGCAGGTTTTCTGTTTGGTGAGAAATCTCCAAAAGCTTTTGGCTTCAGTGATAAATAGTATAAGTAAATTTTATGCCAAAATTGAATAAATGAAAATACAAACTACCTCTTTCTGCAAATTGGAAAAATGTACTTGAATGGATGAGAGAAGTAATCTAAAACCATAATCTTCATTTGTTAAAATACATGTTTGTCGTTGACATAGAAACAAGCAGGTTATACAAGGAAGACTACATTTGTTCAGACATTATTATGACACTCGTCAAATGAGGACAACTTAATAGATACTAATAGATTTATTGCTCAAGGTGTAGATGTGGTCTGTGTCTATGTTCTGGTGCATCATCCAGCCCTGATGCCCCCGGTGTTACTCACTGTTGTGGTTGTTGTTGTACTTCTTCCTACGCAGACGTGTCCCTGTGATGTGGTTGCTCTGCTCCGGGGCCTGGCTTTGGGTTTGTCCTGGGGTCTGGAACTGGGTTTTCACTGCCGTCCGGTTGCTCTGGGTCTCTGCAGACGTTGCCACTCCTAGCTTTGACGGCTCTGTGTGATGATTTGCCACCGTTACCTCGAGCTTCCCGGGGCTAGTCTCTGACACCTCTGCCTCGGACTGTAAAAGACATTTGGTGGAGTTGCATTCCATAATGGCCGACATGGAAATAAGATTGACGGGTTGGGAGGCCGTGTGGTTTGTTGACACCTCGTCTTTACGGGAGCGATTGCTCGGTGGTGACGTGCTACGGCGGAACCTGGTCGCACGCTGAAACAGACCCTCCTTCTTCTTCTTCTCTTTCTCCTCCCGCTGAGGTTCACCATCTTCACCTGGAGAGGAGTTCTTGAGAGCCTCTCGCAAGTCGTAGCCCAGGACAAGCGACGCCAGCAGTGAACCACAGCCGTACAGCACGCAGTCAGTCTTGCGGCGTACAGTGGCCCGCTTCAAGCTATTGGTGGGGGTGAGCTGTGGGGTGGTGGAGGTGGACGAGGTGGATGTGGTGGTGTAAGGGTCCTCCGGGGTCTCCGCGGGGCCACCCTGACCTGCTGCCCCGACTGCAGCGTCTCCCTGCCCACCGGGGCTCTGAGGCTGCTGCTCGTCCCTCCACAGAGGTAGATCAATATACACCTGGTTGGGGAACTTGAGCTGCTTTGGTTTGGTGCTGCTGTCAGGGTGTTCCTGGGAAAAGGGCTCATCTTTACCGGCCCCTGCTGGAGGCACAGTCCAAGAGGCAACACATTATAAATCAGTGCATAGTTGACTATTCAGTGGGCAGGTCCTCTACAGGTTCAGGATTATAAATATAACTAGAAGAGAACTTCACTTAAAGGCTTAAACTTTAACATGAAACAGTAAACAACAATAGCCTAAAGGCTAACCTGTGAAGACTGAAAAACATTAGGAAATCACTGCTTTTCTTCATTGCTAATAAATATTGTTGTCATTTAAGTCTCTAAACTTCTGTTATTATTAATCTGTTAAATTTTACTGTATACCTCTATTAGACTCTTCTGTATCTCATAAGTCGACATAGGGCCAAGATATTCTAATTACACTGACAGCGTGCCTGTACACTGCACTGTTGCATTTAATTTTTGTGTAATGATGCTCAAGTCTACTGTTAAATTATACATACATATACAGAAAATCAAAGAAACAAAATGTACACCCCTGTATGTCAACACTTATGTGTGTTTATAGTAACAGTGTTTAGTATGTTAATCAGTGTTTTCTTCTCCTCACCTTGTTCAACAAAAAGGGCGGCAAGAGGGACAGACTTCTGAGACTTGACCAGGCTGGTGGACCAAGGGTTACTGCCGTCAGAGAGAGGACGCACTCTGGATGGAAAAAAAGATGTAGATGACATTGACATGAAAGCAATACTGTCAATAAAGCAGCATTAATGGCATTCAGTGTGTTGCAGTAAGGAGTGAATAAATATACATAGTGTGATATTTGTTTTTAGTCACGGTGAAATGTGTGTGTGTGTGTGTTCTGTGTGGTCACTACCTCTCAGCAGCATTGGGCCTTTCTTTGCTCTGTACAGAACTGGGGCCCCAGGTTCTTCCTTTCTTCTTGATTCCCTTTTTCACGTCATCAAACTCCTCTGGCCTGAAGAGGGAGCTGCGTCCCCATGTTCGGTTGCTCTCCTCTTGAGTAACTGCTAAAAGAGGTGAAGGCAAGTGTTAGACTAGACACACAGTTGATGCAAAGGTAAAAACCAGAACCTGACAGAGTATCTGGTAGGGAAGTACTAGGAGGATTAATGAAACTTCTTAATGTGAATGTAATTGGCTGGTAGTGTCTTCGTTGTGGTCCTCTCCATCTATGGGAGAAATGCTTTTAAGACAAATCAGCGCTTGTTCTTTCCATGAAAAGCAGAAACCAAAGCCTCTCATTTATGTTAGTCACTGTGAAACTGCTAGTAAAGAGGTGAGGAAAGTCAGAATCCAACAAGCGCACACAAAGACACAGACTGAGGCCAAACCATTCCAATAACCAGAGAAATTACAGTGATTTATCAGCTCCACTCTTACTCATGAACATATTCATGTGCTTTGACATGATTATTGAACAAACAAAGTTACATTTTGGCCCCGAGTCTGTGACAGTAGTCTTACATTCTTAACCCTTTATGCATATTTGATTTCAGTTAAGAACAGATATAACACCACCGTATCTAGCTGTATCCTGCATATTAATTCCCCAGTCAGCACACACAAACTCCAATGATTGGAAGCGGTTAGGAATCAAACAGTTTCAATAACTAACGTTAGCCAAACATCACATGGAAAGCTTGGTGCTGTTAGCCACACACGTACTGCATCTGGGCAGCTAAAGCCTTGCCTTTCTTCCTGAGCCCAGCGTAGGCTGTGAGCTCGCTGGTCAGATCAACATCCTGTTGGTAAACATACAAACTGTCCCTCTGCAAATGGGACGTCACTGAGGAGGGGAGACATGCATGTTACCTCCACCAAAAAGATAAAAAAAGTGAATAAATCAAATATTATACAAATACATAATCAAGTTTGTACTAGCATGATTTTAGCTGATCTATTTGTATCTAAAAGTACTTTTTCCATAATGTTAACTTACTCATTTTGTTAACTTTTACCTTAACTTATTACAGTAAAGCACTGTGCATCATTTTGTATGAGATACTGTACATATACATCTAAGACTTGAGGAATAATCAATGTCAGTGTAGGAGCATAAAAATACACAAACTTGTGCTTGAAAAAACACATTTCAAAGATATGATTAAAAGATAATTAACCCAGGGGATAATTATTAATTTAAGATTACACATCAGATGTTCGGATATTTGACAGCAAAATGACTTTGTTTTCTACTTAAAACTTATATTTCATATCAGATTTTTAAAAATTTACCTCAGGTGTGTTGTTTATTTTTGTTTAGAGTGGGTGGCACAATGGGATGCACCTATCCACGTTTTCCCTTTTGATCTGTTTGGTCTTGAGCATGTCAAGCCTGCACCTCAGATTTGTATAACAGGAAAACAAAGCAGCATGGCTGAGTCTCGGAATGCCAGACCAGAGCTTTAAAGTAGGGTTTACCCATTTATGCAACACAACTGAATACGGAGGGAAAAGAAATCACGATAATCCCACGGTGCGCTGTATTTCAGGCAAACGGAGTGGTTGTCACCACTGTAAACAGCCAAAGACAGCCTACAGGTTGTGAGTACTTTAGCCCGCTAGCTAGCGTAATAGCATTTCAGTCAGAACTGTATTCCAACTAGTCAGAAGGTTAATTGAATCTTTATTCCTCCCAGTCAAAATTTAATTAAAAATATCTTAAAGGTCCTTAAAAACTGTAAATGGCTGATTTGACCTTTAATGGCAAGACTGCATATATTGTATATTACAGTAATTAAATTCTTCCTAGTCAAAAAGAACATTTCAGATATCTACAACAATATTCCTCCTAGGAGATATGACATCACTTTTGACATTCATATG
Organism: Gymnapogon annona; assembly: GCA_029814585.1. NCBI lineage: Eukaryota > Metazoa > Chordata > Actinopteri > Kurtiformes > Apogonidae > Gymnapogon > Gymnapogon annona. The sequence continues at coordinate 13,246,387 of JAPTHA010000008.1, forward strand.
TATTGGGCTTTTATTTTCAGATGTCCGCAATTACATTTTGGATATTTGCAATACAATTCTCATGAACCAAAATTAATATTTTAGATATTAATTTTGGTCAGTCAGCAGATAAACAATATACTTAAGGATATCTGAAATTACATTTTTACTAGTCGTAATCACTAATGGTGTGCGTGCTTTGAGTTAAATACTGTTCTTTGAGAATGGAGTCTTTTGTGTTTATCCTGTGAAATGATTGGTTATAAAATATATGCATGAATCAATCAATAAAATTGTTTATAGTTGCCCATCCCTAGTTGTAAAGGGTGTAAAAATCCCTTCAATGGGAACTGATCTTGATAAATACTTTGTTCCCCCTGTCTGGATGTCACACGTGAGACCTTCCATAAATGTACAAGTGGAATTCTTTGCAGTTATTGCACGGGCGTTGGTGCATGACTAAAGCCATTATCAAACTGTTCAAACAACTGGCCGGCAGCTTGTGGCTCTACAGCTTTGGTTCACATTGCTCCTGTCACTGAATGTTACCCCATAAACTTTAGAGTGAATTGCACAATAAAAACTTCCTAAATAATCAGCTTTGTAGATATACAGATCGGATTTGGTATAATTTATACTCTCGACTCTGAACAAAACCTGACCATGTCACCCCGGTTTGTGTCCAGACTTACGTTGAAAGGCTCGTAGGCGAGGAATGAGCGTGGGACTGCTGGGAGGAGAGGAGCTGGTGCTGTGTAAACTCCGCCTCTTGTCCGTGGAAGGTGACGCTTGCACTGTGATTTTATGCTGGAAATCTACAATATACAACATAATGAAATAAACAGGCGTTATTCAGTTATTAAAATCTCACACAGGACAGATACACAATAGGTCACGTTCACATAGTTCTGATTAATTTTCAGCAGTATTTTTTGTGACTGTCCACATTAATTTCTATTATCGCGAACATCAAATTATTGACTTGAAAAACACAAACAGTGAAAATACTCTAAACCTTGCTTTTTAAATTTTAAATAATTAAATATGATCAATATTTTAACTGTGCAAGAAAAAGGTCTCACTCTGTGTTTTATTATTATATATGATGTTTCATTTTATTACTTGATGAATTTAAGATTGAGCTTGTATTAAAAACTTTGAAGTTTGTGTGTGACTCCCTTGGGAACAGAATTATGATGAATCTCAATCTAAAATTTCAAGTTGGATGAATAAGGATCAGATTGAAGAAACAGTAAAAAAGATTGTATTTGCTGTATAACCAATTTTAGAACCATATGTAGAAATGGTCGGGATAGGTCATTGTTATATAGCAGATTGTATTTGCTGTATAGCCAATTTTAGAACCATATGTAGAAATGGTCGGGATAGGTCATTGTCTAAAACACAAGATTCTGTGATATAAACCATTTACCCTTAAAAAAAAAAAAAAGAAAAATATATTTTTTCACTGCAATGTGAATGTAGCCATAGTGTTGGTCCTGTGTCTGTACACTGGTACAGACACAGGACCATAATATACTGGCATTGTATCCAAACAAAAAAAAGGCTTCAGCATGATAACAAAAAAGTCTGCATGTTTTATGTTAATCTAAATATGAACCGTCTATGAAAATACACAAAGGTGGTATTCTATACAAAAACAACCAGCTTCTTTCTCAAGACTACTAATTTGTCTAATTTATTTGCTGATAGTAAATGACCATTCAATACAATCACATGCTTTTGGTGAGTTCACTTACCTGAGGGCAAGCTGATGCGGTTTCCATCCTTCAGCTTGAGGCGGGAACGCTTGAATTTGCCTTTCCTCTTCTTCACGTTGGGTTTGTCTTTGTTGAGCTGGAAAATAAGGATGTTAAGCTCCCTCTCCAGAACATTGATCTCCCTTTCTGCCAGTTGCTGTTCCCGGCGCTTCAGCAGCTCCTCCTGAGATTTTTGCTGGAGGGCGGCCCGTGTCAGCTCCTCTTCCCTGGAACGGAGCTCCTGGAGTAAGAAAGTATTACAATATAAGACTGCAAGACAGTGACAAACAAGCCATCAGACTCTTAAAACTGTACTTGACATGACGTGCCAACGTTTACACTGTTTATAGTACTGTTTACACTGATATATAGTATTTGCACTGTTTATAGTACTGTTTACATTGATGTGCAGTATTCTCACTGTTTATAGTACTGTTTACATTGTTATATTCTGTTATTATATACATTCTTTATATTGACTGTGTGTGTTGTCAAATCTACACTGCAGCCACTCATGGCTTTGGATTCATTTCAGCAATTGTGCACTTTTCTATTTTCCATATTTACTTTGGGTTATCAGCTGCCAATCTATGACATTTCGTTACCAGATTCATTGTGTGTGTCTGTGTAATGATAATAAAGGAAGTCTAAGTCTAAGCTGAGTGGTCCACAGAGTTAACAGGCAGTTCCCGAGATACACTGGAAACACACACTCCTTTCACACCGTCCTGTGAAAAGGAATCAGGCCTTAAATTCAACTATTTGATGTAGAAGGAGTTAAAACAATACTTCCTCTCCTACATTCATTTTTTATTCACTTAAGTTTAGATTGAATGGTCAAATAAATACATGGCATGAATGAAACTTAGAAAGTCAGAGTTTAAGAATCACTACTCAATTTGTCAGTGCATATACAGATGCCGGTGTGTGATGAGTACAGTATTGAATTTTAAAATCAATCTGTGTTCTTCTGTGTGTCTTCTAACACCTTTAAATATAAGGACGAATGGCTCTAATACACTTGAGAATAAAACCAGAGTGTTAGTCATTTAATGAACCACACCTTGTCTTCTGGCCGACAGATTACTGCTCCTAGGTTCAAGCAGTTACATGACCAACTCTGCTCTTATGGCTTAGTCTTTCTTCTATTCCTCTATTTTCCCTTGAACAATTCCCAGCTGAGTCATAATAATCTGCACTGGATGACTTCCATAAAGTAGCTTTACAGTCAAACCTCGTCAGCCACCCACCTAGACAGAGATTAACGGGGGATGAAATCTGTTGATGGAGTGCCTAAACCCACATGTAACCTGCTACAATTGGAATGGGAAACTGTTATTTACAGCTTTTTTCCTCTTGTCTCATAAAAAACTTGTGTTAGGTTGATAATTTTATTGACTTGAGAATACATTAGTAACATAAAACTACGATTCGCAAAATGGAAGTAGAAGTAGAATTGCATCATTTGTTAATTTTGTACATTTTATTGAACGTATTTAACATTGTGTTTTTGTGCTTTTTAGGTAATTTAATGAGTTTAAATGAAGATAAACAAAAAATATTCAGTAGCTTAATAAGACAAACTTGCAAAAATGAAATAACAGTAAAGTTTTCTGTGCCATTCAGTCATCCACTTTTGTGGTCCACTTTCCTGCAGTTTCTGAAAACACTAATGAACCCCCCCCTTTAAGCCAGTGACTGGAGACTTATACAGGAAGCAGATTAAGGTCTTAACAAGGGGAAGTACGCTGAAGCGCCTCAGCACTAATGGCTTTCTTTGTAAAACTTGTGATTAGTTTTCCCACTTGAAGTAACCAATTAAACCTTAAAGTCTGTTAAAGCCGTCCCAAGTGAGATGACACGGATCAATTCAACATCTCAATGTAAACCAAAAAGAGATGTAAATGGTTCAAGTGGAAGGTTAGGAGGGCTGTGATATGTATATGTGATACGTATTTGGTACTTAAAACAAGTTCCCACCAAAGTCTAATGCACAAAGACACAGAAGAATCAACTTAAATCCATGTGCCACTCCCCATGCAAATACATATTAATGTGGCTGGTTTTTACCTTCTCTTTGGTCCTAAGCTCATCAAACATCTCCTGGATCTCCACACGCCAGTCATCCTGCATGCTGTGGAAGGAGTCCTGGGGCATGGTGGCCATTACTGCCTCCTCAATAGCTGACAGCTGCTCCAGGATGCAGGAGAAGGAAGGACGCACATGGGGGTCTTGGTCCCAGCATTCTGGACAAACACATTGCAAAGTTTAAACGGAGTGGATTAAGCTGAGTTCACCTTCTAATTAGAAGAGATTAAGAAAAGCACTGTAGGAAAATGCTGATGCCCGCCTACAGCAAAGCAATTATACTAACCGTTAATTATTACAATGCTGTTGAGACATAATTACTGTGTGTATGACAAGGTCTAAATCCAAATATCAGCCAACGATACACTAACTGATGCTGAAAATATTTAACATCCTTCATTAGAGTATTAGATTGTATCTACATTAAACCCACATTGCAAAAAATATACTTAAGTCGTTTCAATTTGACTTTCTGTACATTTAAACCAAATAAATTTAAGATTTTCAGACCCATTTAGGACAATTAAGAATGAAACTTAAAACCATTTTACATTCATATTGTCACCTAGGGGCTGATTTGCTAAAGGTTTGCATGTGTAAAAACATGGACAAACTTGACTGCGCACTCAAGAACACGTTAAAGGTCATCTAATAAGAACAGCTGAGGGTTGCATTTTTCAAATAAGAAAAATAGTATTTGCCGAGATAAATATGTAATATGGTCATTTCTGACAGAATATGTCAAATTATTGCGAGAAGTAGATGCAAATATTTATTTAACATGCAATGTGATTGACCAAATGTGAAACTGATTGCAGTGGCTGATTTTGTCTCTATATTTAACATTTCTATAAGGCAGGTTTTAACTGGCAAAGCTCCATGCAAAACTGGCTGCAGTTGTTGTGGCGAAGCCGCAGTATGGGCCCAACCAAAGGCAACACAGAGAAGAAATCTTTTCTGCTTGTGTCGACATTTTTGGAATGACAGAAAACTTATATTTGCTCGTCTCTGGATCATTCCAATGCACTCTTGCCACTTGTGCTGGCGTATGTCAGAGAAAATCAATAACAAGTGGATTTTTTAGTGTGAGACAGCATTTGCATTTGCAATCTCAGTCAAAGCAGGCCCTGAATGTAATAATGACCAAATCTATTTGATCTAATTACTGGGAATTTATTGTATTCATTTTCTGATGATTTATACCAGGGTTCATTCAACACATCGCTCAGATATTACTAGATATTTATGCTGCTTTTTGTCATGTGGTCAGAGGCTGCACTAAATAGCAGCTTTAACTTTTAGGGCACATTTATTTTTTGTGCCTCTTTTAAACATGTGCCCATAATCTCTGCATTTTCTTTTTGTATCTTGTAATGGATGACAAGAAAAT
>JAPTHA010000008.1:13262451-13288167 GCA_029814585.1 Gymnapogon annona
TCTGTGACTCAGAGTCAGTTTCTTGCAGAGTCCAGTCCATTCATTATTTAGTCTGGGAACTAAGGGCTGAAATCTGCTGACATGTTGTCAGTAAGCGCTCAATGAAAAAAACCAAGGTGGTGTCCAACTAATGTAAAACTGGTTCAACCATATGACCCAAACAATTACTAAAACATATGACATTCAATGATTATTTCATTTCTCATAATGAGAAGATGCCTGTATCTAAGGTAAAGCCACACAGACACTTCCTCCTGAATACCTCAAAGGATATCCATTTTTTTCTGTGTTTCTCTTTTTTATCTTTCTATGTTCAAATTTCTTTTGCTCTATGACCTCTACTATTGGCTCTAAACATATGGTTAGTACAATACATTTGCCTGATAGTGTAGGCTGACTCTGTCAGGCCAAGTGTTTGGCAAATCACTGACTATTTGAACAACATTTCAGCCCAAGGTGGAGAGGGGGCTGGGAAGGTGTGCCTGTGTGTGCGTTAATAGAGTGAGGAGATGAGGAAAGGGGGGCAACCCAGCTGAGCAAACTGACCCTATTTCACATCCTCTTGAGTGTACCCCCCCCCCACTACTTTATACAGTCAATCTTTTAAAACCTTCTAAAACATAAAAGGTCTTTGTACACAAGACACATTCTGCCCTTTCTGGTGAAAGGGCAATGCCAAATCACTGCTGGGGTACATCATTATACTGTAGTTTTTCAGAAACCGCTGTAATAATTGCTTCCCTATCATTTTATAGACTTAGGAAAGATCTCCTTATGTCCTAAGCCATTTATACAGCATTAACAGATAAATGCCAGGTGTTTAGAAATGAAAGACATTGTTTATCTTGGGGTGGCTGGATCAATACGATTTGGAAAGTAAACCAAACCTCACAATGTAACAACGAATAAAGGAATTGCATACAGATGTGCTGCAATATTAACAGGTGGTTCATGTGGTCCCTGCACAACTGTGCGAGTGTGGAATATGACCATTTGTGTTTTCTATGCAAACAAAAACACACTTCAGTTTATACTTACTGTTACTAGACTTCAAGTCCCGGTGGATAATTGGCACCACGGCCTCCTCGTGCAGATAGTGCATCCCTCGTGCAATCTGCACGGCCCAGTTGACCAGGATGTGTGGAGGGATGCGCCTTCCGGTCAGCACCCGGTTGAGGGTCCCGCCTCGGGCATATTCCATGACCAAACACAGGTTGGGCTCCTCCAAACAAACTCCCTCCAATTTGATAATGTTTGGATGCTGCAACATAGAGAAAAGTTTCGCTTCTTGTTTAACACTGCCAGCGGTGGCCGTTATGTCCTCGTCCGGGTCTTGTCGAGCCGCTTTCACGGCCACCTCTTGATCTTTCCATGTGCCCCGGTAAACCTTGCCAAATCCACCCACGCCTATGATCTCCTCTAAAACCAGTTCACTGAAGGGGATCTGGACTGGCGAGCCGGGGACCCGCTCTCTTACGCCGACAGATCCACTCGTAGTAGGGAGGCGGTAGATAGCGGGCTGGTACGTGACATAATTGGAAGGGAAAATCCCGACCCGGTGGTTGATTTTACCCGTCCACCACCCCTCGTCCCCGGAGATTGCAGCGTCCTTGGAGAGAACCTCCACCACGTCTCCGCGCCGGAGGCTGAGCTCGTCCTCGCCGCTGGCTTCATAGTCGTACGCGGCTGTCCACAGGGACCGAGTGGGGCACAGAGGGGCAGAGTGAGCCCACGCCCGGACCGTGGGAGACTCTGTCCAGGCATGATCCCCGGTCCCACCGCCGCCCGGCCGCCCTTCACCGTTTGGGAAAGCGGCCTGCGAGACATCCATTTCTCGGTGGCCGTAGCGGCACCATAGGGTGCGGAGCTTTTCAAACAAAATTCAAAACTTTAAAATAAGAAAGGATCACTTTTGTAAACTATCATTTTGCCACATCTATGACAATAACAGTCGGGAGCAAAGGGGAATTCCTGCGTAGCCCACGGCAATCTCCAACAGTGTCCAAAGTCCTGTGTGGGAAAGTGTCTGCAGCCCAGTATCCACGTCGCCACTCCGGTACAAGTGTCTGAGGGTCAATAACTAGTTAGCTAGCAAAGTTGTTGGCTAAAGTTAGCCCAAACAGTTTTTTCCGCGAATGTCACCGCTTTTCGGACAGTCTGTTAACCCATAAATCGCCGGAAATTGAAGCTGTCACGTTTTCAAGCTCAAATGTATTCGACCGTGAATGAAACACAATTCCACAACATAGTGTGTTTCTCTTCGAGGCTAATGTGAACAAGCTAAAGCTAGCTCTGTACCGATGGAGCTAGTTACAAAGTTTTCGCAGGTGCAGCAAGAGGTGCACCTGCACCGTCCACTCCGATTAAATGAGACGCAGAGAGGCAGGTTTCGCTCCGAAAGTTATCGCTAACACTCATCTGGTCACCGCTTTCCGAAAAGTTAACTTTACATACTCCTTCACAAAAGTTTCTCAAATATGTAAACTGCATTCCAGACTTTTGGCTAGCGGGTTAGCTTAGCATAGGTCAGTCTGTAGCCTATTGGAGCAGTTAGAAAAGTTGCTCATCAGTTTTAAGATGAATTATTCCGACGTTTTTCTTTCCTTCGTGGGTCTGTACATCAAACGAAGAATATTTAGGATGAAACATACTGATCTCTACTCAAAAGGTGCAATATCAAAAAGCTGAAAAATTCCGTCGGTTTTAATCAAAACAACCCCCCCATCGTAGTTTGTCGCCAGTCGGAGTCGGACCCAGCAGTGGCAGTACCCAGGGTCTGTGGACGCTGCTGCTGCGCTCGCTGCTGGCTGTGGTATCCCCTGATTGGTCGATTGCGTGACATGTGACAGCCGCAGCAGTTGGGGGGAGGGGGAGGAGCCACCGGAGGAATGTGAGAGGAGAGCGCGTCTTCAGGGAAATTATGGGAATAGTGGACCATATAATCACCCCCCACACCACAAACACACACATACACACACAGACAGAGAGAACAGCAGATCAAGGAAAAGCTCATTTTGTCATCTAAACGGAAGAATTTTGATTTGGCAAACTCCTGAAATACACCAGCGCAAGGGCTTGCATGATAATAACGTCTCTTTTCACATGTATTATTAGTTTATCATTATTATCATCGATACCAAGTTGATTATAACTTGTCGCGTTTATGCTCTCCAGCCTCGGTGATATTTTCTAATTAGGACAGGGCAAAATGGTTGATTCGTTGAATTTCTTTTCAATTATTATGTATTTGTGAAATAGCTGTGCAGAAATAAATACACTGTACACTACCATATATGTCACAATTTCTTTACTTCAGCGTATCAAATTAATGTTCTCCGTATAATAATAACAATAAAGGACGTCTAAGTCTAAGTCTATAACCTTTGCATAACCTGTGCACAATATGCCAATTGAACTGAACGTGCAAAGCGTGTAGCGGTGACTGTATTTTTCAGATTTCACAGATTCCTCCAGCAAACCGTTTTTCCCATGTTAGTGCGCAGATGCACATTGAAGGTGAGACATGCATAATAGGACAGGATGGAGAGGGAGGGAGGACTATAGTGGGAAGGAGGGGAGGCGGTCTGGGCTGCGCATCTGTAGCCTATAAGCAGCTGAGGAGAGGGAGAGAGGAGAGCAAGATGAGGACTACGGTAGCAGCGACGGACGAATCGACATTAGGATGGAGTATGGCAGACGGTAGAACAACGGCGAGGACGGCCGATGAGGCATGAAAGAGAAGACGAAGCAGACGTGCTGCATCGCCCCAAACATGGAGGCGTAGCGTCGGTAGCATGCGTTAAAAGGAGATCATTTTATTGTAGGCTAGCAGCAGCATCAGCATCGGCATCGGCAGCAGCATCCATCCGTCCAACCTGAGTGGAGAGGAGGAGAGCGGGGGGGAGATGGGCTCCCAGGTTGTGCAGACCCTGCGTCAAGGGGTCTGGGCATCCTTGACCGGCGGCTGGTATCACGACCCGGACCAGAACAAATTCAACAACTCGTGTCACCTCTATCTGTGGATTTTTCTGTTGATGTTGCCCCTGTCTCTGCATCTGGTGAGTTACAGTTTGAGATCGAAACATGACGCTCAAGGCCGCGAAGGGGGTGTGAGAGGGTACGTAGAGGTGCGCTTTTTTTCGTGCGCCCTTTTATCCTCTCCTGTATAAACATGCGGCGGTCCGGCATCCTTCATTGTCTGGTCATTGAAACAAATACTGATCGAGAGGACACGGTGCTGTCGCAGTAATTTCCCCGCATGCAGTGACTGAACGCATGGCTGCTCCTGGATATGTGGCAGTGGGAGAAGCAGAAGGCGTGCAGTTGTGCGTGTTTCCCCATGATTTTCGTCTCATTTTCCTATTGATATAGTAGATATAATCCAACGCTACTCCTGTATCTCGGCTCATTTGCCTTATAGCTGTATAGGCCTATATTAATCACTGTCTCAAAGGAATGATATCATCACTGTTATTCTTTCAATCCTTCAAGACCTTTATATTGCTCATCTAGGATTTGACAATACATGATAAGTCTATGATATCTGTGGCCATCACTGTGATGCGGAGCTTGACACTTGTTTTCAAGTCTCAACTTCATTTGTAAATGAGTTTATAGAGGGCAGTGATCTCATAGGGGATTCATTGCCAACTTACTGTATTTTATGCATCACTGGTTTATTGTTGTGTAAGTCTCTGCCATCTACTTATTTATGATAATGTGTAAAAACAATGCATAATTTCACCTCAGATTACATTTTAGTGCTTGTGTCCACTCATCGAAGGCTGAGCTTATATACAACCACTGAAGCCACAGTGTTGTTACTGACACTGTGTTTTGTTTGTGGTGTGTTTGAAAACACCGACTGCTTCCCCTGCAAAAAAAAGGCCAGCTTTCTGGGAGAGATTCTACCATGTTTCAAATTTCAAGTTTCTTAGCATTTTTTTTTACCTCAAAGGTAACAATACACTGTAATAGACAAGTGACAGTGAAAACTTGGGCCAGAACTTTGGTCATAACAACAAATCACTATAGGCAGACTTTATGGATGTCATATAATGTATAGAGAACCCATAACAAATCAATTTCAGTTCAGTGTGAATCATGATGGTAATATGGCTCTGATTCAGCAACCTCTTCATTTGATAGGTCATATACTTCAGTAATTACTAACATGACAGTTTTTCAAATGAGATAAGGTGGCTTATTTTCCTCCACTGCAATGAGGAATTCATCCGATGTGTGAAAAGATCAGCTCTACTATCCATTCCAACACATATAGCAGCCATGGTGGTATGACAAATAATGATGCTTTTTCCCATCAGGAGAAAGCAACAGCAGGAAGCATCAAATCACACGGTCCCTAGTGGCAACCCTGGTCTCAGGAGACGAGATGCTGATTCACAAAAGAAGTACAGTTCCTGTTGTTGAGTCACTTTAATAACGCTGCCAACTTCTCCTCTCCTCTCCTCCTCCTCTCCCCTGTTTCAGGCTCTACCCCCCACCACCATGGCTTTGAGCATCTACTGCACCTCCATCACTGTCTTCTTCATTCTCATCAAGTTGGCCAACTATCGGCTGCATGTGATGTTTGACGAGGGTGAGGCAGTGGTCCGCAGCAGCCTCTCTGACCTCAGCAAAGCTCCAGAGAAGAAAAGTAATGCTTCTGACTCCTGTCTGCCCACCGGCATCAGGTAAAACCACCACGGATAAATGTACACCCCCATGTACTGAGCAGTTGAGTCACTGTTTCTAAGATTTGGCAAATATCAGCATTACTAACACAAAGGCTGCAGGTTGCACAAAAGGTCCAATTTTTATATCATGTCATCTGGGTTGTTTTAATTTTATTGAAAACCAAGGAGTGATTCACGTGACACAGAAGGAGCAGGAACCCAAAAGGGGCTTTGAAGTAGTTCCTATTTTATTATGTAATATCAAAGTCTTGTTGCAACTGTTTATTTCCTTTTGTATTTATATTATTACCTTTTGTATTTATATTTTTATTCTTGTGTGCTGTAAATGTATTCTGTTGCTGTAACCGGGAATTTCCCCAAGTGGGATGAATACAGAAATCTAATCTAATCTAATCTAATCAACATTTTAGCTTTGGCACAAATATTTTGAGATACATTCTAAGCATATAGTGAGTGTACTGGTGTTCGCATCCTCCGAAAATATGGGTATGGTATGATAGACATGTAGTATGCAGATATAGGCTATATCCGGGATGTCGAACTTGCGGCATGGGGTCCAAATGCGGCTCACCAAAGGTTCCAATTCGACCCGGGGGTTGAATTCTTGAAATGCGAAAATTACAGTTTAGATGTTTTAAAAAATTATAGTTCAGGTTCCACAGCCGGCTGGATAGTTCAGTTGGTAAGGCACCGGGCTGGTGTATAGGGGACCTGGGTTTGATTCCTGGGGTGAGCGTCCAGTGGGTTGTGTCAGGAAGGGCATCCGACATAAAAAAAAAACTCCTGCCAAATAAAATATGCGAATTGGATTTGCTGTGGTGACCCCGGAAGGGGAAAAGCAGAAAGAAATCATCATCATCATCATAGTTCAACTTCCACGTACAGACGGGGAAAAATATGATCATAATAAGCTAGAAATACTTGCAACTTCAACATTTTCACTATGAAAATGTAAACATTTTATCTTAATTTTTCAGTATTTACACTAAAACAAAGTACGATTTCACAAAAAGATAAATAACCTCAACAAATATAAACAACCTGAAATGTCTGAAGAAAAGTAAGAGTAATTTTATCAATATTCTACCGGTTACTAAATGTTTTGTGTATTTGTAGATCCACTGTAATATGCAAGTTGTAATATACACATATAAATGACAAACGGAGGTATAATATTGTTAAACTCACACTTATTTTACTGTACATGTATATATTATAAACTGAGGTATAACATTGTTAAAGTTACTCTTATTTTTCTTAAGAGTTTCGAGGTTGTTAATGTTATTCACATTGCTTTAAAGGTTTGTAGATGTAAACATTTTCATCGCATAAGGACAGATTGGAGTGGATGATATTGATATGTAATTCTGTTATTATTTTTGTGGTGCCACCCACTTCACACCAAATCTGCCGGAATTTGGCCCCTGACCTAAAATGAGCACCCCTGGTTTATATATATGTATATGTACCTGTGAAAACATAGGCGGTTGTGCTCCCCTGGTAGGTTATTCATTAGAAAATCTAGGGCAGTGAGTCAACCCCTAATGATTATCACTTAATTATTAATATGAAACTCCACAAATGGGCCTAAGACCTCCTTTTTGAATAATGCCATAAATACAAAGTGATACTAAAAACCTTATCTTACCTCTTTTTTTACTTCTCCTTTTTTCAGTCTGTTTTTTTTTTTCTTCTCACTGTCTTACGCCCCGTTCTTTGGGATCAGATTGCATGCGTGATCAAGTGTCTCAGAGTGGGATACACACTCTTCTCCCCCTGTTTCAAAGCCTCAGTACAGCATTGCTAAATGTGTGAGCTAATGAGTGCAGGTCAGTGAGATTCAGTCCACCACTTTGCTCTGACACACTTGATCTATACAGAGACTAATAAAAGGAAACCCATGCCTCCCTGTCCTCGTTTCGTCAGCCCATTCTTTCTTTTTTTTTGTTTCGTCCATCCTCAGCTTTAAAATTGATTCTTGAGTTTACTTGATATGAGTTTGCTCTTATCCTTAGCTCCATTTTAGCATTGAAATCAGGATCAATATCAAGTAAAAACTGTGACACATTGATGTATGAACTTCTGTAGCTTCCTGTCTTTTGTCTCCCTTTATTCATTATCTAAAGTGTTTCTTTTGCTTTGTCTCTGCCCAACAGGAAGAGCAGCACGGTCCCTGACAGTGTTGCCATGACAATGCTGACTCGAAAACGTCCTAGTCCTGTGATCCAAGTGACAGTAAAGCAGACTGAAACTGACCCAGGACTGATCGGAGTGGTGAGTCACAGACAAGTGTCAGTAAATGGCTTCTAATTTATTTCAATCTAATAATTTATTTCTTAGAATTCTTATCATTTATTTATTTCCATGCAGGAGTGTTCGAAGTCAGATGAAGCGAAGACTGGGGAAGGTGAGGCAGTTCTCTCATTGATGACCGGTGAGGTCTAAGGAAACAGAAAACATGACAAATGCAGAACCTAACCTAACTTTCTAGAACCTTACTCCAACACACTCTTAACTTTATTGCTTTCCTCTTGTCAGTATGACACGTGTTGTCATTCAAAGCTGCAAACAACTACATTTTTTTTTAAATTGAACCTGATATATATATTTTTTGCCCTTTTTTGAATGTCAACACAAGTTTTTGCATCAGCCTTGCAGTGCGTAGCTCTTCCTATTCATGAAAGTTTATTTTTTCCCCATTAGATTGTGATCTGGTAAAACAACTATAGGTGCATGTAACATTATTAATGGTATTTCTTCTGAAAAAATACAGAAGACAGGACAAAATAACCATAACCTGAAAGTCTGACGTAGGTGCACATAAATGTATATTTTAGTCAGTGAGGCCTTGTATCTACTAATGCTATGGAGAAACAAGCATCCTATAGAGACAAAACCACACTATTGGCTTCACTGTGGTCCACTTCCCTAATGCTCTGCACAGCTTCATAGACAATGTAGACTGACAACCTTCCTTTCCTTTCATCATAATAAGTCTGATCAGATAAGCACAGAGCTAGCAGTTAGCATGATAGCCGGCCAATAAGATCAGCCGACCGCTAGTAATTTTATGACCTAATGAAATGGGGATTAGGCTAAGTTAGTTGATAGCAAAATGCAACAACATGGAGCAATATATTAAATTATTTGAATCTTTTTAAATGCTTCCTTATTCATTTGTGCTTTATATTGCATGGGAAATGCGTTTGTGCTCTTGTTATGCTGAAATATAGAGCAGATGATGTTTTCTGTTATTAAAAGTGCTGCTGGAGATTTGTGATGTTTGAGGATGTCATTCCAAGTCATAATATCACAGCAAAAAGAATTTTAACTAATGATGATAAATCTGGGATTACAGCGATTCTAAAATTATTGCAGTCTAAATCCGCAGTGTAATTTCTCATTTCAATGTGATCCAGGGCAGGGTGAGAGCGCTGCAGAGGAGAAACCAGTGGATGGAATCCTGCAACCAAGTCCAGAGGCTTCTCCAGATGACCTCTCCAGCCCCAACCCTGATCAGGCTGCCCCCCTGCTGCAGGCCCAGCAGAGACCCCCATCCAGAGCAGAAAAAGAAGAGATGCGCCCTGAGTCTGCACACGAGACTGGGAACACGGAAGCAGAAATAATTGAGTCTGGAGCAGTGAAAGAGGGAGCAGACATTCAGGGCTCTTTGACTGAAATTGAAAGAGATGAGCCAGAACAGGAAAAGACACCGGAGAAGGACTTGGAATGTGAAAGAATAGAAAACAAGAAAGAATGTGAAGATAAAGAGGCTTCAGACCAAGAGACAGCAGATGAAGGCTTACCTCCTTCTAAGGGAAGTGAAGACGAGAGCGAGGAGGAGAGTGAGGGACAAAAAGAACCTTCAGATGCCAACAATAACTCACTGGAGAGCCCCCAGAACCTCCTGGAGGAATCTGTGGACATCTTAGAACCGGCTGCACAGGTAAACTATACAGAGTGAGAATCAGGTTTGACTGTGATGAACTATGCTGAATCCATAAAGACCCAAACAGACAGCAGCAACCAAATTCATCGAGTGATCTAAAGTGCGTCATAGCCTCTGAACCACTAAACCTATTGATTTTCTGAAACAATTGGTGTGAAATGATATTCATGATCATCAGATATGATCCATTTGGATGTTCAGAGGCTCCGTAGTTACCGTGGAAACACTGTCATCTCCTACAACATTGATTCACCAGTAAAACTCATGCATTTTGGTCACTGACAGTGGATGGAGAAGCTTGGTCTATGGTCATTTAATGATATATTTTATGGAAAACGTCACTTGTTCTTCAGTTTTGTCTGTTTTTGATATAATATCCCTCAGTTTTAAACTGAGTTTTAATGTGCATGAACAGTAGATTAAATAAAGGAAAATACCCGATTTTCACTGGAAAAAAAATCACTAAGTACAGAGGATAGTATTATAAAAAATGGTAAGAAAAATTAATTTGGAAGTGCCATGCACCAGTAATTATGCCTTATTATTTCATTCATAACCCTCAACAGCTTGTCCTTGTTTCTGTCTTATGTGTTTTATGTGCTAGGCAGTGCCAGTGGAGGAGATGTATTGCTCTGATGAGATTGAAGTGGTTCTGGTCGACAACTCTGGCTCTGGGCCTGTGTCTGATCACCTGGACGACAGCGACACGGTCAAAATCATCATCACCATGAGCTGTGACCCTCAGACTGCTGCTCAGCTGGAGGAGAATGTCAAGCAGAGCCTCCTGGAAAATGCACAGGTGAGTCTAACATGTTGTAATGTGATCCATCTGTAAATGATTTAGACGTTGATTGTTTCAGTCAATGCACTGGTTGAAACCCCTAGATGACAAAATATGAAATTGAGAAATTTTGGCATTCTATGTACACTGGGGCTTTGTGAAGGATCAGATCAATGGGCGGAACTGTTCTTTGTGCCAATATCTACTTTTTATGGTTTTTACATCACTGTGATAAAGTGCTGCATTAAGCAAACACTCAATATATATCTAATTACAATTTATCCATTGGAATCATAAAACTGAATTATATTATGTTGTTTATTTGCTTATATTTACACTTTAAAGAGATGGGGACAGTTCATGTTATGAGACATTTCTACAAATGTTTGATTTTCAGCTGTATTGCCTATTCAGGTTAAACGACAACAACACTAGACACAATGTACATTAAAACAGGAACAATAATATAGTACATATTATATAACAGAGCACACTTCTCAAAAACACTTCAAATACATGGACAGCAATAGAGAGAACAAAAAGCAAAGCGTAGGTCAGGTGTTTTTTTTTTTTTTTCCGAGTGACTTTAAATGAATATTATGTGAATGTTATGTCACAGTTTCTGACAAGTGGTAGGCTGTGTTTAGAAAATATACATGTGTTTTTCCATTTTCATCAGGCACAGAAGGATGCTGGCGAATGTCACATCAAGATCCCTGTCATCACCTTTGACTCACCTGAAGAAGAGAAGCAGGAAACAGAAAGAGAAGAAGAAGCAGCTGGGTCAGAGGACGACACAACACCCAAACAGCTGCACACCACCAGCCAAAGTGAGGAGTTTCATCTCTGCCGGGAAACAACCAGCTCTGAGTCGACCACGTTGGAGTGTCCAGATCCAAGCCAGGAACAGCTGGCACTACATCTGACTAAGGACAGTACACCAAGCCCACAGCTGACGAATGACAACAGCTCGTCAGGCATTGATGTCAACTCACACCCTGACGATACAGACCCACTGGATGCCAAAGTGGATTCACAGGGTTTCTTGCGTATCCCGCCAGCTTTGGGCCGGTACGGACCCGGTGGGAGGACTCATATCCGTGGGCTGAGCATGGACAGTGGGAAAGATGCTGTTCTGCTGTCAGATCGCTCTAACGCTGTATGTTGTCAGTTTTCTTCTGTTATCTGTGTTCTCGTTGTCTTTACCCATCTGTTCACGCAGTTCAATAAACATTCTCTTTTCAGAACACCATGACCAGTTCCAAGTCGGATCTGGAGGCGAAAGAGGGCCAGATTCCTAACGAATCCAACTTCTTGGAGTTTGTTTCTTTGTTGGGCTCTCTCAGTACCAGAGGGGGAGGGGCTAATGCACAGGAAGAGGAGGGTCCAGAACAGGAAGCGGAAGTGGCAGCTGCAGATAAAGGTAAATGGCGATTAAAAAAAATTTACATTTATTTCACTCCTCAGGGTCACGGTTTTAAAGTTTTCATTGTTTACATGAATGTAGGAAATAATAATAGAAATCTTGGAAGGTGAGCTGCTCATATCTACAGAAGGAGCACTGTTATGTCATCATGTTTCCGCTGTAGGGTGGAACAAACTTGCACTAGAGTTGCTGTACAATTGCAGAAAAAGCTCAAAACAAAGACTGGCGCTGTATTGTTTTTACTTGGTGTTGGTAAAAAGGTGAGGACTTGTATTCTGCAATCTATTATATTAATAATGAACAATCAAATGTCTAAATTGTTTTGGAGAATGAATGCATGTTTCAAGTTTGCAGCATTAAAGACGTTAAAAATAATTTTTTTTCACTTGAATCAAGATTCCGTTTAAGGAAAAAAGACATACATTGTTATTGTTTCATCAGAAATAATTTTGCTCATGTGCAGACAATCTAAGTACAACCTCCAAACCTGATGAGGATACCAGCATTGAAATCAAACCCGAGAGACCCAGACCACCCACTAGTTTGCCCACCGGCACACGGCAGACCATACCACCCACTCACATCCCCATCGTCTCCCCTGACAGGTGCCCTACACACTTTTACACTCATAGACACTGTTTTACACTCACACGGTTACTCTGTAATAGATTAACCGCGGCAGGTTGTGTTCATTTATGTCCTATGTACAGTCCCCAGACCGACAGAGAGAAGGATCCGGACTATGACTCCTTACCATCGCAGACATCTCAGTCGGAGAGCTCCATGCTTCAGGTCATCTGCAGACCGGAGGCCACCAACAAAGAAGAGGCCTATACCTTCCATACTGTGCACCGTAAGTAGAAAGGAAAGGCACGCTCTTGTGTGGTAACATTTTAATGAACAGACATTTTGGTGAGCCGCAGGATATCTCTAACACCCATGACGAGGTGTTGTTGATTGTGTGATCACTCCACCCATCAGTGTCTCACTTTACATCAGTCTCATCACATTTTGATCCTGTTCATTAATAAGGCGGCACGTCAGCTTAAGGAAAACTGGTGATGTTTCCTCTCAAACAGATGTTCAGCTGTGGAGATATATTTCACTCTCAGGGTAATTTGCAATGCTAAAATGTATCCTTGGAGCCTTGCAACCCACCACATAATTCTCACAACGGACCAATTTGTGTCCACATTTGTCCCACCAGGAGACAGGCCTCGTAAGCTGTATGCAGAAAGAGCCCTGAACCTGCCGCTCGGAGCTGAACTCATCACTGGCAACATGTGGTACAGTTGTTCTTTTTCTTCATTTAACTCCCTGTTCTTGCATTCAGACATTCTAGTTTTTCTCTCATTTCATCACTCTCTTCTTTTCTGTTCCCCTCCTCATAAAATGCATGCATTCTCTTGTTATTTCTTGCCGTCTACGTGGTTTTTATTTATCTCTTATCGTCATTATATTGTTTGTTGCTTTTTTCTAACGTCTATTAGTAACCACATGTATTCCATATATAACCCTGGCTGCTCATGCATGTGCTTTTTTCAGTGACCTACTGTCGACTTCCTCCAACTCTGAGTGTCAGGACGGCCTGGTAGGGGGTCACTCTGACTGCCCTTTTCAGCGGCGAATCATTCCTGCACACCGGCTCCGACCACGAAGGACACACCCAGAGATCTTCCAGGTGAAATTCTGAAAATTTCTCTGACTTCCTCAAACACCAGGAATCAACGAGCCTTTACAGACTCATTCATTCTTAAACTGTTTGTGTTGTGACAGGAAGAGGATTCCTTGGATGAGTCTTCAGAGACGTCAACTCAAGAGAAGCCAACTAGGAAGATTTATTATAAACTCAGACTCTTTCCGGGGAAATGGATCAACATTCTGTACGACCGACTCACCCTGCTCGCCCTTTTGGACAGGTACGACATAAAACACCTCCTTTCAGTGTCCCAGCTGGACATGAAATAAAGTTATCCCAGTTCTGAAAAAAAGTTCTAAGCTCCCTTGCAGCTTATTGGACATCCCACTCCTGTTCAGCTCAAATATTATTATGATAAAAAATGTTTGATATTTAAAATTTGACAGGCAGATTTTTTTTTTAGTAACTTAAGAGTTAAAATGATTATCCATACTCGGATATTTACAGATCACACTGTTTACAGAACTGTTTGCATTGATGTGTAATATTGCACTGTCCATCTCATTTATTTCCTCATTGACTGAATGTGTGGTCACCTTTGCACTGCAGCCAGTCATGGCTTTGGATTCACTTTAGTAATTTTGCACTTTTGTATTTTCCATATTTATATTGTGTTATCAGTTGCCAATCAGTGGCATTTCATTGCCAGATTCACTGTGTGTGTCTGTGTGATGACAATAAAGGAAGTCTAAGTCTAAGATATTTCCAGTTATCTGGAGGTTCAGAAAGTTAAGAATAAATGACACATAATGACTGTTATAATCATTTCATTTAAAAGAGGTGGCAATATTTTAATCCAACTTTGTGTGCACAGTGTATATTGGTGTGTACAGCAGGAAATGGCGTGCATGAGTGAGAGAACTGAAGTTCGAACACTGTGCTCTACTGAATGTGCATTTGTTTATGTAGGAACCAGGATGTTTTGGAGAATCTGGTTGCTGTCTTTATGGCCTTTCTGGTTTCTTTCCTTGGCTTCGTGCTTCTCAACCATGGCTGCTTCAAAGACTTCTGGGTCTTCCAGTTTTGCCTGGTTATTGCCAGCTGTCAGTATTCTTTACTCAAGGTAATACTCGGAGATAACACAAATCTGTCAGAGGCTGAAGACACTGACCTTGGTCAACTGTCTCAGATCATCTCGGCTGCAAACATGTTTTTTGTTTTTTTTTCACCACCAGTGTTGAATTTAAGCATCCAACATTTAGGGAAGTTCAGTTTCATGTTATGATGGACACGACGATCTAATCTGGATGAAAAATAGAACTGAGCTCCGAATTCCAGTTCCCATTTGCTCACATTCACTTCCTTTCTGTTGTATTTATAGACGATGACTTCATATATTTTTGGTTTGATTTTTTTTTTTCAGAGTGTTCAACCAGATGCAGCTTCACCGACACATGTGAGTGAACACAAATACAGTGTGAACATGCACCTGAAAAATACATGCATGAATTATTAAAATATCAGTATGTGTGTGAATAAGGGTAACATTTTACTGTTGCACATGGATTATTCTCATGCAGCCCAACACTTTGTGCTGTTTTTATGAGTCTTGCTAAATGATTCTGATGTGTTTTCAGGCAGAGCTGATCTCATCTGACCTCTTATTCTGTTTCTGTATTTCTCTTCAGGGTCACAACCAGCTGGTGGCCTACAGTCGGGCGGCCTACTTCTGTATCTGCTGTGCCCTGATCTGGCTTCTGGAGCAGCTGTTGAGGAGGAAGGACCTGCCCATCTCCACATTGTATGGAGTCACCATCGTCTGCCATGACGCTTTACGCTTCTTCCGAGACCTGCTAATGGGTAAAGATGAATCCATGACAATATGACATTAACAAGCTACATTGCTATGATGTGCATTAACAAACCTACTTGCATGTGTTTAAACAGGGTTCACCTACTGTTTTCCCATCACTTTCCTGGTGGGTCTTTTCCCTCAGATCAACACCTTCACCATCTACCTGTTGGAGCAGATTGACATGCACTTTTTTGGTGGGACAGGTCGGTAAAACTGGTTAATCCTGGGAGGTGTCATGAAAATCGAAAACACAAATCTGTGTCTCTGGTGCCTCTGTTATATTTATTTATCTATCACAGTGGAAAGTACGGGAGTATGATTGGGTGATTCATGTTGGTGTGCATGAGTAACTTAGTGTGTGAATAGCGTATAGGCTGTGATAGTTCTTTATTATTATTATTACTGTATTATTATTTATCTATGTATTTATTTTTTGTTTGTTTTTTGTATTTTTTTCTGGCGTTAGTGGTGTAGTATATTTAGGGATTCGATATCAGGTGTGAATGATTCACCACATTTGAGGCATATTGATGATCCAAAATTGATGGTGCCTTATTGTTGTTGATGTTTTTTTTTCTTTTTCCTTTTCTTTTTTTCCTTTTTTTGTATTTTTATGTAGGAACTCTGAATATATTTTATATTTTTGATATAATATGTTGTAGAAATAGGGTCCGAGAAAGAATATAATGTAGAGTTTAGGGGGTAGGATTAATTCTTCCTGCCCCCTTTTGAACATAGTCTGGCAATTATGATATATCGTCGACTTTGTACTTTTTTGTTGTTGTTGTTTGTTTGTTGCTTTTTTTTTCTTTTGTTTGCATGGCTTGTTCGGAATAAATTGAATTGAATTGAATTGAACAACAAAGGCACAAAACATTTAGTAACAGGCAGAATATTGTTCAAATGTATGCACCATTTTTTGTACATCCCAAAGTTGTTTTGATATAGCTGTAATTAACATATATTTAATCAGTTAATTAAATATAGAAACAAATATTACATTTTACTGAAAAACACAAACTGTCCAGGATAATATTGTAATAAAAATAGTCACTTAGGGAACTTTAAATGTATAGAGAGACACTTTAAAAGTACTTCTAGGATTAAAATAAACTCTCCAAGCCTGATTTCCTGTTGATTAATGCTGGTTTTATTTCATTGTATTTGTTCTCTGTTTTTTTTGTGGCTCAGCTGCTACAAGTCTGGTGTCTGCAGTCTACAGCATCCTACGCAGTGTGATTGCCCTGTCGCTGCTTTATGGGTTCTGCTTTGGAGCTCTCAAGGTAGACATGAACATTATCTACTTTTCCCCATAGAGTTTTAACTGAATCTCTGTCCGTGCTCATGGTAAGAATAGAAACAAGTGACAGCTCACTTATAAATAGCCTTAATAACTAGGGAGGGCTAAACTGGGCTCAGTGCACTGCTTTAAAGAAGAAATCTGCACTCTTACTATTTGTGTGTGTGTGTGTGTGTGTGTGTGTGTGTGTGTGTGTGTGTGTGTGTGTGTGTGTGTGTGTTGACAGGAACCTTGGGATGAACAGCACACGCCTGCATTGTTTTCTGGTTTCTGTGGCCTTTTGGTGGTTTTCTCATATCATCTCAGTCGACAGAGCAGTGACCCCTCAGTCCTAATGTAAGCACTATTGCACATGAGCATCTTAAAAGTTATGGAAAAATAATTTGGGATTTGCGCAAAAAATAAAGTCATAAGTACTATTAGTAATGACTTTATTTTTGTTCATGGGTCTAGAGAAACGTTGGGTATGGAGAAACTGTTAAATCCTGGATGTAACAATGACACAAGTTTACTTTTTTTTTTTTTTTTTTTTTACAGCTCTCTAGTAAAGTCAAAACTAATGCCCGCATTGGTGGAGAGTGAAGAAGAAGAGGAGGAAGATGTGGACATTAAAGATCCCCTGCCGGAAAAACTGCAAAACTCGATGGTACCAGGAATTAATATATCTAGACTTGGACTTAGACAAACTTTACTGATCCACAAAGGAGATGACTTGATCACAATAGCTCAGTTGCATACAAAAAAGCCCCTCCCAAAAAAAAGAAATTATGTAGGAAGAATTAAAAGCAATAAATAATATAAATAGGACACGTTAATAAAGCAGAGAAAACACAAGATGTGCATATGTACAAATCTATACGAAGTGGAAGTAAATATATATTAATGAAACAGAAAAAAAATGGACCAAATATTGATGTGTTTAATCAATAACTAGATGGAAAACATCACTCGTGCATCAATGTCTTATTGTGGGTCTTCTGAGACGTATTTAAGCCATTTTTATAGTGGTTAGTATACAGGCTGCAGCTGTTGTGTCAGTTCACAATCTTTGTCATCCCTCTTCCACAGTGTACATTATACTGTGCACCGCCCTTCATAACTTTATTTACACAATGAAAGACAGCCCGGCTGGATAGCTCAGTTGATAGGCCACTGGGCTGGTGCATAGGGGACCTGGGTTTGATTCCCAGGGGTTGTGTCAGGAAGGGCATCCGACGTAAAACTCCTGCCAAATCAAATATGCGAATTGGATTCGCTGTGGAAGGGAGAAAGCCGAAAGACATCATCACACAATGAAAGACACACTGGCCTGAGCTCCGTGCTGCACGCCCCATAATAAAACAATGTTTGCTGTCATTCCATGGAACTATGCATCAGAGGCAACAATCCCCCAGGTGCCTTTTACAGTATTAATGGGGATTTTGCAGCTCATGTCCTCACCTAGCCGTGTACACTTTGAGCTCTGAAATCGAAAGCTCAGAACTGTTAGACAAAGCTACCAACACACATTCATTGTTTTGACAGGCCAATGCGTTTTAATGTCATGTCGTTTTTGCTCTTGTCGCTGTGCAGAAGGAGATCCTCTTGTCCGACGTGGTGGTGTGCTCTGTCGCTTACATCCTAACCTTCGCCATCACCGCCAGCACCGTGTTTCTCTCGCTTAAGGTACAACTCATGATTCTTTTGGTTGGAAAATTTGAAAGTACAATAATTTTTCATTTTTTTATTGATTCTAACCTTTCTGCTAATCCTTCCCTGTGTGTGTGTGTGTGTTTTCTAATTATATAACCCATGTGTTTTTCAGCCCTTTGTGACAATCGTGCTTTATGCATTAGCTGGGACCGTGGGTTTTGTCACCCACTATCTGATCCCTCAGCTCAGAAAGCATCACCCGTGGCTGTGGATCTCCCACCCGGTCCTGAAGACCAAAGAGTACCACCAGTTTGAGCCCAGAGGTGACGTAAACCTCTCATTTAGATCTGATCATATTTATTACATTTAGTGTATGTCACAAACCTGCATTTAGTTGAGAAACAATCTGCAAAACAGAAGTTGTTCTGAGGTTTTCCATCAGGACATTCCACAAGACCCTACAGTGACACTAGTGGGATTAACACCTGTGGATAAATCTACTCATATTGTATTCACATCAGTCCTGAAGTTTTGGATGGAAGCCACTACGGCCACCACAGCAGATTAAATACACACTCAGGCTCCAAAAACCTACTTTCATTAAGTGTTGGGAGTCATGACTTCACTAAAGCCATGAGCACACACACGTTACTCACTTAACGCGAAAACACAAACCTCTTTGTTTGTATTTTAATATCCAACACAGAAAAAAATTGGGGGAAACTTTACTAAGATCTCTTTGGTTTCCGGCAGGTTTTGTTTCTTATCTCCTTGTTTTTGTGCGATAGAGGACGCTGTGCTGATGTGGTTTGAGCGCCTGTACGTCGGCCTCCTCTGCTTTGAGAAATATGTTGTGTACCCCGCCATCATTCTGAGTGCACTTACCAACGACGGCTTCGCCCTCAGTCACCGCAAGAAGCTGGGAATCCAGTGAGGAGACCATCACACACACCATCATATCTTACCTCTTCTGCTGAATCTGCTGGTTTATCTCTGTTGTTTTTGCTTCTGCCCCTTCAGCTGTGATGTTCTCCTGACGACCCTCGCTGGGCTCAAGCTCTTACGCTCGTCCTTCTGCGACCCCAGTTTCCAGTTCCTCACCCTGCTTTTTACTCTGGTCTTTTTCCACTTTGACTGCCCGCACACCTCGGAAAGCTTCCTGCTGGACTTCTTCATTATGTCTATCATTTTCCACAAGGTGAGAAAATAAAAATTACTGTGGAAAAGGAGCAAAAACACCAGTATTTAACCCTTAAAGACCCAAACATTCACTGACAACTAAAAGCAACTACTGATCTGAACTGTTGAATACCTGTCGATCCATTACCACCATCAATACATGTAAATAATTGGTGCAAAATAGTTTGTCATGTTGTCATGTTTTCATGGTCATCAAATATGACCCATTTGGATCTTCAGAAACTCCGTAGTTGAAACCGTGGAAACACCATCATCTTCTGCAATAGTGATTCACCAGTAAAACCCATGGAGTTAAATTAATGACAGTGGATGGAGGCACTTGTTTTGACATTCAGTTACTGATATCTTTGCTATAAATGTGTGCTTTTCTTGAGTTTTCTTTGCTTCTGATATAATTCCCATTAACTTTAATCTGAGCTATTTAGGAATCCTGACCATTCAGTATTTCAGTAATTCATTATGGGAAAATAAAGTAAAATAACAAATACATAGACGATGATAAGCCTCTTAAGAAAGACATTTGAGACAAAATAACACAAAATCTTTATAGGTTAAGAAAAGATGATAACACATCCCAAAATACAACAAATTGTGCCTAGAAACAGACATCTCTCATATCTCTCTACTGAGACTGGAGTGACCTTCGTTGAATAGTATCCTCTGGGTGAAACTGGAAGTCTGGGATACTGATAATATGGGACACAGTTCTTCTATATTCCCACTGGCCTTCATACTTTTGTGAGACAAAGTATACAATCCTTTAGGATACATGGGTGAAACACTATCAGAAATACAGACAGTGTTTTTCCATCAAAAAACATCAATGGAATGGGAAGCAGTAAAAAAAATAATTAACACTGACACATATTGCAGCATACCTGGAACTACCTTTGTGGCAACTTAGTAATAAAAAAAAAATTGATCTACAGAAACCATTATCTCCACTTGTATTATTCTTATTCTTAATCTTATTTAATATTATTCTTACCTGATTTACCATCAGGTAAGTGACGGTATTATTTGTAGTGTTTCGAAATGAAACCCTCTTCCCCAAACAAAACAAAAAGAGAACAGAGCAAACTGAAGAAAAAAAATATTATTAACTGAACGTAATACAAGTGTACACATCCTCTGTCATTCATCAAACCACTTAGAGAATCAATGCGGCAGAAGATGACAGTATTTCTATAACCACTACAGAGCCTCTGGACGTCCAAATGGGTCACATCTGAAGACCATGGACAGCTGAGAAACTGCATTTTATCTTAATACTTTGCATGTATTAATAGGATGAGTGGATAAAAAAAAAACGTTATTTAACATTTTAGATTAGTAGTTGCTTTTGGTCAAATCCTGGGTGAAGCTTTGAAGGATTAATTAATTGTACTGTATGTGTTATTCATGCTTTGAAGCTGACTCAGGGGGGTTTTAGAGAAGTCCCAGTGTCCAATTATTAAGTACATGGGTGTTGGTCATTTTCTGCTGACGTTTTAAAACACAGATATAGAAAGTGACACACACAAGAAGAAAACATGCATGTTGGCTGCGTTGGTATGTCTACGTTTACAAAGAAATACTACATGAGCAGGGATTTCATGAAGTGTGATGCAGTTACAAGAGCATGAATTATGTTTCAACTGCTTTGACCAAGACTGTTAAAAACATGAAATTAAAGTCCTCATGTCACAATGGTGCAAATCATGTTTTCGCGTTGCCGAGGTAACGTCATGTGATACATAGCCGAGTGTCCCGTTCCTATTTATACCATTTAAAGCTATCGCAGTCTCTCATAGTCATTAGATGATGTCATTAAATTGGTCGAGGGTTTATTTCGGTAAGCTTTTAGGTGGGGATTGGGACCGGTGCCAAAGTCACATTTCTGTTTTGTGACTCAACCTAAAGCTTCGTGACAGTCATTTCACTCTTTCCGTGGAAGGGAAACTTCACCGTGTTAAACACAAAGAGTGAATGTTACTAGTCATGCAACACATACTTGTAAAGACAACAGTGGTGTCATCAGGTTTGTCTCAGCTGTGACTTGAAAACCATAAGGTAAACGTAATAAACCAAACAAACCTGAAGGTAATGACTGTAAGATATGCCACATTTAACAGAACAAACGAGCGTTAAACAGTTTGTACTGACTTGCGTATGGCGTTCTCCGGTCTCAGTCTAATTTCCGCAGACTGTCCTCTGTTTCTGTGGGACTGACTGTTTGTTGTTTCCGAGCAGATGCGTGAGCTGCTGTTGAAGCTCCATTTCATCTTGGTCTACATTGCTCCCTGGCAGATCGCCTGGGGCAGTGCTTTCCATGCCTTTGCTCAGCCCTTTGCTGTGCCTCGTATCCTTTTGCAAAGCCCTTAAAAAAATGTGTTAGAGCAAACGTGACACAGTGCCAGTCTCTCCTTGACCTGAACGCACTCTCAGACTCTGCCATGCTGCTCCTCCAGACTCTGCTCACCACCATCTTTTACACACCCCTGGCTCCATTCTTGGGAAGTGCCATCTTCATCTCTTCTTATCCTCGGCCCATCAAGTTCTGGGAGCGAAATTACAAGTAAGACCCTGATGGAGAGACATTTGAGATGCTAATTAACTGGATAAATGAACCCAGACCTATTTCACTGCAGATGAACTGGTTTTATTACTAATAATTTGTACAATAAATCAGAAAATCACCACTAATAAAGAACTGTGCCCTCGGTCAATATTAGGTTTGATGGTTTAGTAAAATTATAATACCAGTTTCTGTGTTAACATGCAATCTGGACAATATGACAAGTGTATTCAGGAAGAAAAACAAATAAATATAATCTATCCTCAAACGAACACTGTCAATGTTCAAACCAACATTCTGTGATTATGAGTTTAGTAAATATGACAGTATTAATAAAGGGAGTCCTTTCTTCTTGGTTTTGAGCTAAACTAAAAAGATGGACGTCAGTGTAGTAAATCCTTTGTGTCTCGCTGCAAACAGCTTCAGCCTTCTGTTCCCTTTTTATTATTGATGCGACTGTTTGTGCTTCAGTTTGCTGAAAGTGCTCCAAAAATACTCCTGGCGCTTTGATGCATAAACATCAGAAGTTTGATATGAAGCAGCGAAATAAAGGGGGCCAGTGATCCTGGAAAAAAAAAAGAGCCTCTCTAAATGAAAACCTTTGACCGCACAGTCTCAGCTACAGTCACATGTTGGCGCCTCAGGTAATAAACAACACAAATATCTGCGATGGCTGGAGGGTACAGTGTTATCGGTTCTGTTTTTAGCTAACGTTAAAATAGTAACAGCGAGGTTATTCAAGAAGAAGTGGCTTTTTTTTTTTAAGACAAATATAGAAAACACACTGTACACAATGAAGATTTCAGTCCTAATCAGGGGCCTGTGTCAGATGTTTCCTACATGTTTCACTCTGGTCCTGTTTGACCAACTGTTCTTTTCAGTTTAATTTTGAATGGAAACTTAAATGGAAATAGAACACAGAAAAAACTGTGTGCTTTGAACAGAAACACTGAATATTCCCTCTGTCTTCCATAGCACAAAGCGTATCGATAACTCCAACAGCAGACTGGTTTCCCAGGTGGATAAAGAGACAGGTAATGTCACTTTCTGTCATTAGCAGCTGCAAAGTGAAAGTCTGAGCAACAATGGCATTAACAATAGTGACAGGCACACACAGAATTACAATAATACATGATACAACAATGTCCTTCTCTTACAGGTTGTGATGACAACAACCTCAACTCTATCTTTTACGAGTACCTGACCCGCTCCCTACAGCATTCCCTTTGCGGGGATCTTCTATTGGGCCGATGGGGCAACTACAGCGCCGGAGACTGTTTCATTCTGGCCTCAGACTACCTCAATGCCTTGGTCCACCTCATTGAGATTGGTAACGGTTTGGTCACCTTCCAGCTTAGAGGTCTGGAGTTCAGAGGTAACGTTTGCTGCGGCTTTTTTCCTCCCTCTGTCACCTCTCATTCAGGCGTTTCTCTATCAGTGAACCTGGTTGTCTGATCTTAGGTACATACTGCCAGCAGCGAGAAGTGGAGGCTATTACAGAGGGCGTGGAGGAGGACGATGCGTGCTGCTGCTGCGAGCCTGGACATCTGCCTCACATGCTATCGTGCAATGCGGCCTTCAACCTGCGCTGGCTGGCCTGGGAGGTGATGGCCACCAAATATCTGCTGGAAGGTTACAGCATCAGTGAGAACAACGCTGCGACCATGCTGCAAGTGTACGACCTCCGAAAGCTGCTCATCACCTACTACCTGAAGGTAAAACCGAATCCAAACTGAACATCCATCCACCCATCTATTCATCCATTAAAACTCCCAAACCTCATGACCAAAGGTGAGAATAGAAATATCAACTCAGCTCCTTATTGACTATAATAGACTGGCAGACCATCCACATTACTTGCAGACGCTGCCATAAGTCGACTACAAACCCTAACCTTAACCTTAACCTGAACCTTAACCCTAACTCCATTCTTTCTTCATTCATAAACAAGATCCTGAGATACTTCAACTGAATTAAAATGTTCCAGCACAGCTTAAACTTCACACAAATTGTCGGCATAGATATTTTCTTTCCATCCAACAGACTGAAATGTTATTCAAGAAATCTCTGCAGGCTCTTTAAGGCTTCAGTACCAAAAGGTTAAGAAGCAGAAAAAAGATCTCTCATGCATTAGTCATAATTACAACTTGGCAGCTTTCCAACAGTGATTTCAGACTGTTGAAGCATGCCCTTCTGTCTCTTCTGCTTTCCGAGTGTTATTACTAATTATATGATCTATTATCTTTATTAACTGTATGTGCTAATGACCCCTTGTTTTTTATTGTCCTAGAGTATTATTTACTACCTGGTCCACTCTCCCAAGCTGACCACCTGGCTCAAGGATGCATCCATCCAGGAGGCGCTGCAGTCCTACACAAAGTGGCACCACATTGAGCGCGACCCACAGGTCTTTAGTGTGAAGATTGATGAAGACTACGTGCACTGTCTGCAGGGAGTGACGCGCGCCAGTTTCTGCAACGTCTACCTGGAGTGGATCCAGTACTGTGCTGGCAAGATGGAGACGGTAAATGATTCAAACATTAACGTCTTGATTACAGTTTGGAACAGCTGAAAGACAAAAACAGAGCTTCATTCATCAGTGTGTACACTTTCCCAGTCTATCTATCTGTCTACTTACCTACTTATTTAGAAATTTCCCCGAGTGGGACTAATAAAGGTATAGATAATAGTAATAGTACTACAACTGTATTTACACAATGTTCTAATTCATATGTTCATTTCTATGTTTTTGAATTCTATGTTTTGTATGTTTTTTTTTTTTTTCCAGCCCGTGGAGAGTGATGAAGACTCTCCTCTGGTCACTCTTTCATATGCTCTGTCCGTCCTGGGAAGAAGATCCCTCGGCACTGCATCACACAACATGTCCAACAGGTAAACATTAAAAAAAATATTATGCTGCATATAAACTTAATAAATAACAGCTTGTAAAAATCCAGCAAAGGCCCATAAAATAACGATCTAACAACAATGGCTTAAAATGCTGGAACTCAGTTATGGAGATATTTACCTGCAGTTACACAGACACACCAGTAGATGGCGCTCATAGCTAAATCTTTGCAAATGTGCATCACTCAGACTGATTCCCCTCATGGGTCTCATTGGGGTTTTTTTTTGTGGTTTTTTTATCTTTACATGTTTTTTTCAGTGTCATTCTCTGTTTTTAATTATTTTTTTTTATGTTTTTCATGACACAAAGTCTGGAGTCGTTTCTGTATGGGTTCAACACCCTGTTTAAAGGTGACTTCCGCATAGCCACTAAAGACGAGTGGGTCTTTGCTGACTTGGATTTACTACAGAAGGTAGTGGCTCCTGCGGTCAGAATGAGCCTCAAACTGCACCAGGTAAATATTTATTAATTGTCTTCCTGTAAACCTTTCCCATCATACAATGGTAATTTCTTGATTACAATTTTCCCCAATAATTAATACATTCTTTCAGCTCTTCACAGTGTTTTAATCTGATATATATCATCAGTGAAAAATGAGAAACGTTCTTTGAATACGAAACTGTAATGAAATTCTGTGCGGTTGATCCATTTAATTTAACACTTATCATTTGATCAAAACCATTTTATCAACAGTGAAGTGATAGATAGATAGATAGATAGATAGATAGATAGATAGATAGATAGATAGATAGATAGATAGATAGATAGATAGA
>JAPTHA010000008.1:13292545-13311907 GCA_029814585.1 Gymnapogon annona
GGAAGAGCAAAGAGGAGGTTTATGGACGTAGTGAAAGAGGATATGAAGGTAGTTGGTGTGAGAGTAGAGGATTCAGAGGACACGGTTAGATGGAGGACAGTGATTCGCTGTGGAGACCCCTGAAGGGAAAAGCCGAAAGAAGAAGAAGTCAAATAGTGCTGTGTTAAATTTATTTAATATAAAAAGGTTGAGGAGGTTAACAATTATAATTTTTTGATGCCAAGGATGGGTGTATATTGTGGATACATGATAGAAAATACACTTACTGGCCACTTTACTAGGTACAACTTGTAAAGTGCAATACACATGCAAAGTGCAATACACATGCTATAATAATAGCATGTGTACCTAATAAAGTGGCCGTTGAGTGTAAATGCAACTGTAGCTCATTTGCTTCAAAGTTTGACAAGGTGTGTGTTCAGAGATGTCAAACACTCTTTTCTGTAGATCAATAAGGAGTGTGTGCGAGGCCTGTGGGCAGGACAGCAACAAGAGTTGGTGTTTTTACGAAATCGGAACCCAGAGCGAGGCAGCATCCAGAACTCAAAGCAAGCGCTGAGGAACATGGTCAACTCATCTTGTGACCAACCACTGGGCTATCCCATGTAAGTGATATTCACAGCTGTCTATCATTGTGCACATGAACACAGTCACATATGGAAACGTCAACTGCATTAAATGACAGAATCAGTAATGTCATATATGCTGATAAGTGACTGGGTTTTTGCTTTTATCTTTTTCTTTTTTACAGGTATGTGTCTCCACTGACTACATCATTTGCAGGAACACACCGTACACTCCGCAGCATTGGAGGAGGGGCTTTAAGTCTAGACGCCATCCGCTCCTGGCTCTGCTCTAAATGGCTACGGTCAGTGTAAAGAAACCACCCTCATCTCATTTGTACAATACCTCTGATTTTGGTTCCTGCCTCAGTCAAACGTGCAACGCAAAACTCGATTCTTCAGGCTCCACTTCACAGAAACGCTTCTGCCTTTCAATTAATTTTCTTCACACGCTGAAGTTAAAGATAATACACCTGTCAGTTTGTTTCCTGGAACAAATCCCAAGAGGCTCCTTGGATGAGACCCTCATCCTCTGGCCGGTCACTTTGCAAAAGAGCCTCGCACTGATTTATTTGACTTTATTAAGTGTACCTTTTAAATCTTTCATGCTTCTTAGAGTCATCTGGCATCAGAGCCTGCAGGCTCTCAAAATCTCCAAATACATGTGGGTAGAAAAGATAAGACACGTGAGAAAAAAGCATTGTGAAGTAATTTACAAACTATGACAGGCAATCATTGTAAAGCATTAGCAACATTTTCCAGCCAATAATTTAAAGTAACGGCAGTTTGTTAAAGCCCATAGCTCCTTCTTTGATATCTACCTGTGCTTACCTACATAGTTAATCATTTGTACACTATGAAAAATTACTGGGAAGCTTGCATATGAAATGTGCACATGTCTTTACCTGCTCTTTTAATGCTAAACTGCTTTTGTAGCAGTATGTGTCTTCAATTCACTTTGTGCTAATTTCCTTTTTTTTTGCCTCATCCTCTTTCCATCCATTTCTTAGTTTTTCATGTGAGACGACAGTAACTCCTAGAAGTTCACCGATTTGTGAAATCATATGTATGTGGTATAAATCCCTGTGGATATTGTGCAGATGTCAGTGTAATGCTCCAGCTGCCCGCTGAATGAATGGCTCTGGGTGGGTTTACAGATATTGACTGGATGGAAGTCAGTGCTGGGGACTTCTCCGCTGACTTAATGTAGTTTTAAATACAAGTGTGGGGACAGTGGGAGTGCTCACTTGACAGAAAGAGAGTGCTGAATTGCAGACTGGGACGATGGCCAAAACCTTTGACTTTCTGCTGCTGTATCAATGCTACTCCTTCTCTCTTCTATCCCCTCTTTCCTTTCTTTGTCGGGCTCTGTATCCTTCTCTTTATCCTTGTCTCTGTCTATTTATCTGTCCTTTCTCAATCACTGCTTTCTTTGAAATATTGCCCCCGGCGTAGTGCATTGTACGTGCTTTGCATTAACCTCCACAGGTCAGCTAATGTGGTGTGAGTGTTTGTGCTTAAATGTGTGTGTCTTTGTGTCCGTGTTGCCCTGTTGCTTTCTGGTAAGCTTCTTAAGGGCTTAGTTTTCCTTTCAGATTAGATTAGATTGTTAATCTTGTTTCATTCGGGCCTCAAGTTAAAGGTGTTGTCTTAATTTCACTAAGTAGCCACCGAGCCAAGGAGACAAACCGTGCTTCGTCAGCCAGAACACATTAAACTCATTTAAGAGTGCTACCCTTAAGAGTGTACTGGTGTGTGTCATGCTTTTATAGTTATGCAACTGTTCTCTCTCTCTCTCTGAGTGTAAGTAATGTGTGTGTGTGTGTGTGTGTGTGTGTGTGTGTGTGTGTGTGTGTGTGTGTGGTTAACCAGCTGGAAGAGTTAAGTCTTACTAAATTTTTTATAGACGTGAATAAGTAACTCTTGAGCCGTGTGTGTGTGTTTGTGTGTGCTCTGCAGGGTGCGTAAGGACAACCTGACCAGCTGTAACAGCGGCGTCAACATGGAGGATGTGGACTGTGGTGCAGGTGGGTCATCGTCCCTCAGCCACAATCGCCCCTCCTCTGTCACCTCCAACAGCTTGAGTCTGTACCAGCACCGAGCTCGGACGACACACAGCCACAGACACCACAACACAGGTACACGCTCACTAGCTATTTTAACTTATACCTATTTCTATCTATTTTGTTCCAAAATAAACACATACTAAGGATAAGATGCTGAGATGGAGCAGAATGTCTTAAGTTATATCAGTAGAACCTTATCCAGCGTAGAATGTGGGTTTATTTGCATTACTCCAGTTTTTACATTTTTAAAAAAAATTAATATTACTGGTATTGTCACTTACATATATTACTAAGTTTTTTTCCATCATTATTATTACTATCGCTGTAATCATTGTTTATTTTTTGTGTCGTCAGCGAGGAGAGAGTATCGCAGTCGGTCGGTGCAGCCTCAAAGTCAGCGTCCTCCAGTCAGCAGCCAATCAGGACCCATCCTGGACTCAGGCTCCACCCATGGGCTGGTCCAGCGTCTGTCCAACAGCCAGCTGTCTTTTAATACATCCATAGCCTCGATATTCTCACAGGTATCAACATGGGCAATATTTCACTTTTCTGATCTCCGCATTACCCTCCTTTGCAGAAGCATCTCTTGCTGGTCTTTCCTCAGGTCCCTCGTCTCTCAGGAGCCGGTGGGATCAGTTCACAGCTGCAGGCGGCGCAGCATCAGCAGCGTTCCAGCCAGGTACAAAAAAACCTCAGTTAGTGGACATCTTATGTATGCAGATGAAGCCTGGTCCGTCACGTTTACGATAAAATATACAGTAATATTTCAGATTAGATATTCAGATATTATTACACAATAATCTTATGCAATCATCATAATCATCTCCATTTATGAAGAGAAATGTCATATTTTATCACAATTTCTACTGTTTTTTTTCTCATTATTTTACAATTTGTGACACACTTTAGGTGATACTATTCCATTTACAAAGTGATTCATGTCTCTTAGTACCTCTCAGCATCAATTATTTATTTATATACTGTACAAGTACAGTATTTAGAGGTATTTCTGGATATTTAATTCAAAAAAATAAACATGAATGTAATTTTTGATGACGTCTTCCAGTGTTTAAAGCTTCTTCAGTAGCTGTCCATCACGTCTAAAATGACTACGAGGCTTATTCTTTATTTGTGCCATTAAATGAACAGTAAACGACAATACTGTAAAGTGTCGTTTCATTTTGATAACAGCCCGAGATGCTGCATGAGATCAGGTTATTGGAATATGCCTCAGCTTTTTAAGAATGTATAATATGAACTGCATATTCCTCACCTCAGGTCTCATCGTCTTCGTCTACTCTCAGCCTGCTTTTTGGGAAGCGTAGTTTCTCCAGTGGTTTAGTTATCTCGGGGCTGTCTGCTGCCGAGGGGGGGAACACCACTGACACACAGTCATCATCCAGCGTCAACATTGCCATTGGGCCGTCGCACAGGTCGAGCAGCAGGGCCACGCAGGTAGGAAAAGACCCCCCCTCTGGTTCAGGAGCATGTTAGTGTGTCAAGACAATGCAGCCAAAGTCAGGGTGTTTATGATAAAAGTCCACTCAGTCATGCTTAGGGTGAACCAAAAGCAGCTGTCTGTGCCATTTTGTAATGACATGAGATCATTTGTTATAAAATGTGTGGAAACATATGACATACCATACTCAGGCTGTTCATTAGCAAATGCTGGTCTTAATGCATAATGAAGAAAGAATGTACTATAACTAATTGAGTTATTGTACTTTTTAAAAAAATGCAAGTGTTTTCTAAAGCTCCTTAAGACCATGACGATACATGCAA
Source organism: Gymnapogon annona (assembly GCA_029814585.1). Lineage (NCBI taxonomy): Eukaryota > Metazoa > Chordata > Actinopteri > Kurtiformes > Apogonidae > Gymnapogon > Gymnapogon annona. Next base: position 13,296,957 of record JAPTHA010000008.1, read on the forward strand.
AGTGCTTTCTGATATCAGAGTGATATGGGACTGTTGCTGTGCTGTTTACACCAGTGCAAGTGAAAGGGATTTACAGATTTGGATCCATTCTTTCACCTCAAACCTCCACCTGCAAATATCTAGCCTATTTTCTGCCAGGCACACATCTCCTGAACATTGTGATATCAAGACGACAGTTTTGAGATGCGCGCAAAATGGACTTTGTTCAAGGCCCAACTCTGTGTCAGCAAGAAATTCTCATTGGCAACTCTCATCTGGAGGAGGTTAAAAGTACAGGGAAAACAGAATGAGAGGCGACTGTGGCTCAGTTGGTAGAGCTGGTGGTCCAATTGCCGAGGGTTGGCAGTTTGAATCCCAACCAGGCTCCAACTGTCCACAAGTGAAGTGTGGGTGAGTGAGAGACTGGACCCTAAATTGGCAGCAGCTGCCACTGGTGTATGAATGTGTGCGTGAATGGGTGAATGAGCGCTTTGAGTGAAAAAGTGTGAGTGCTGTTCATTTACCACAATTCTAATAAATTGATATTAGTTACTTAAAAGAAAAATCTTAGTGTACTGTTGTTGTTCACCGTAGCCCATAAAGTTTGTTCCTGTTTCTACACATCAATAATCACCTTTGACCAGGCACCATGATTACACACACCGAGTCCCAGTCACACTTTATGTATCAAGAATACACCACATTGTCACAATTGTATTTAAAGGATAAACGTTAACTCTGGGAAATTCAACCTATTCGTTTCAACTGTTCTAATACACCGTGTTTATCAGAACTTACATCTAGACCTCATCTGCACCTAATCCCTAATAGAAGGCAGGACAGGGACGGGTTCATATCAATGGTAAAACTTTACGCAGTACCATCTTTGTAAATTTGTCACAACAGAACAAACAAAAATACAGTTGTGATCAGGTAGAAACTAAATTTCATTATTGAATGTTGTTTCTTTGATTCTTTGATTTGATTTTATTATGACATTTAAAGGGAGATATCATATTCTTTATGGATCCATGCTTCTATACTGATGACTGGTGGAACACTGAGCACTTTATGTCTTGTCACTGATCCAGTACCCGTCTGATGGGCTTAATAATGTGTGTTTGTTCGATGCCAATGCATTTACTTCATCTGCAAACAAATATACCTAGGTACAAATAAAGTAACCTTGAGCCTTGGGACATTTATATGATATTTATTCCATATCGAACACACAGTAACATGAGGGAACAGAATATCATTAAAGAATAACATGGAGTTACCGAAATGTGTTTGTTTTGTGATGTGGGTGGAGTCACAGTCCTCTTGAATGACATTGATGGTGTCAGGGTTTTTGGGAACTGTTTTCTAACCCAAACTGAGGGTCTGGAGAAAGTTATGTGATTTGGTGAAGCTACGGAAATAAAAGAGATTAGTAAAAGTACCTGCATGTTTTCCTAACCTGCATCTCTTGTTGTTTGTCAGTGGACGTCAGAACCATACGAGAGCATAGACGCATCCTATTCCAACACCGCAGCTGGTCCGAAGGACGGCACGCAGTCAGGTGACCGAGGCTGCAGCCAGGGATTAGACAAGACCCAGGAAGAATCAGAGTCTGCCTCAACAGCCCAGGAGGCTCCGGATCAAAAGACTGTTTGAGAGAGAACACACACACACACACACACACACACACAATCACACAAATGTACCAACACACACGAGTACCCATACTAAAGCCTATTAACAGAGAGGACTGTATGAAATGCGACACAAACACACACCCGCATATAAACAAAGACGATTGTATGAGAGGGCACCCATGCACACAGACCTGCCTCCTCTCCTGTCCTCAGCATGTGGTCTCACCCTGTGGTCTGAATGTAGAGTCTGAACATAGGATTTTGGATCCGGATGATGAAATAAAGATGTTTTTAAGTGATGTCGCGTCTGTCTTTGGTTGACTTTTGTTTTCCCCGAAACAAGTATCTTAATTGGAGGTCAAGACTTTTCAGATTCCATGTCTGTGTAAATTCTCACTCATCCAGGTTGAAGGCATCTCCAGTCAGTTCAATAAAGTCATTTGGACAAGTTGCACCACCCGGATAAGGGGCAAAACATCTTCGAGACAAAACTCAGTCCAGTTGACTTGATTCAATTGTCTAGAGATTTCCGACTCCATCTAATTCTGGATTCCCTGATGTGCTGAGGCATGTTCCGCTCTCCTGTTCACTCACTAAACTTTATTTTACTATGTTGACTGTGTTTAATTTCCGCCCGATTTCCAGGAACTTTGAGGTGATTTGGTCATGCAAAGTACACAGATTACCAGGAATTATTTTACTCAGGTAAATGAATGACTAAAAATAAAAGTTCCTGGTAATGTTGACTTGAAATGAGGCTGAAACTGCTTTTTTCCCCCAGTTGAGCAGTTAACATGTTGTGAGGCTCTGATAAAAGAAGACTTTGATGAAATGGTGGGATTTCTAATTGGTTGATGAATATTTTCTATTAAGCACCTTGGACTAAAGTTGAAAATCCACTCTTCTTTGATCTGATTGCTTCATTTCAGATCTACTGTGGCGGTGTATAGAAAAAGGAGTAAAAAAAACCCCAAAAAAACTCACCGTCCAAATAAACGTGGACCCAACTGTATTTCTATCTCCAGTCAAAACATTTAATGTCATTTACCCCACTGACACTGACATTTCAGCAGATATCGGTGCGATTTTCACCAGTATGGGTCTATTTGTGAGTAATCCATTACAGATGCTGTCACTGAAAATAGACTTCAAGGAGAGGAGTGGGTTTCTTGGTCACTGTCAAAGTAAAATACCCGTTATGTTTTATAACAAGAGAGAAACCAGGATATTTTACTTTGATGTGAAGCTGTGTCATATTAATGGACCGTCACACTACTTTGGAATAAAAAAAAAACAAACAAAAAAAGCTAATAGCGCTTCACATTTTCCACAATAATTCTTTTATGTGAGCTCAGCCTGCACCCCTGAGACATTTTGACCACCATTGAACCTTCTCACCTCCTCCCCTTCGCAAGAGCAAGGGAAGAAATATGCACTAAATGTCAACTACTGATATTTATTTCTCCTTTTCAACAGTTTATGTACCTTTATTATTCACTCACTGTGGTCAAATCAAATCAAATGTATTCATATAGCGTCAAACCATAACAGAAGGGAGAGGAGAAGGTGGGGGGTATTGGGAAAGGGGGATGGGGATGGGGGTAGACACACTATTAGGAAGTAAAAAATATGGTGTTGGTATAATCAACCTGATCTAGTAGAAATGTACATAACCTGTAATATTACTACTACCAATACAAGAAATTGCAGTGTACATCCCACTACTCCCACCACTGTTGGTACACACAACAGAGACCACCACCATCTATGTCACTGTGGAATAAACACTATCACAGCTTTATATGGATAAATATGTGATGAAGATGGCGGCAGGAGGAGGGGAGTCGGACCAATGGTGACAGAAACCAGAGAAGATCTGCAAAGACACAAAGCACAGAGACCCCCGGGGAAGAAGTCGAGTTAATAACGTGCATTTGCCGGCGCGCGAATAGAGTAGAAGATTAGGAGAGAGAAAGGTCAGAGAGGAGAAGCCATTAAGAAGAATTTAGTCAAGAAAAGATAGAATTGTTGGTAAAAATGCACCTCTTGTTGACAGGCTCGACCGAATGAAAGAAAGACACAGTCACATTTGGGAAAAATCTATTAAGTATTTATTGTAAGTTGTTACATTTAGATTTCTTTCTCTAGCAGCACTATTTAAATTACAGATATTCAAGGGCAGTTACCATAGATTGGCGTTTCCTCTTTAATGCAAGATGTCATTGTGTAAACAAAGACAGAGACAGGGAAATGTACCAAAACTGAACACCCTTCAAAATGCAAAAGGTGACTGTTTAAACGGCTGACGGACAACAACGCTGTGTCTCGAGAAAGAAAAGAAGAAACAATGGTTGAAATACAGCCCCCCCGTTAAAATAAATTAAAACAGTACAAAACAAAATTACAAAAAAAAAAAAAGTGAATACATTTTTTTGTGACACACAGTTACAGTTTCAGTTGAATCTCATGTGGCAGCGTCGGCCGCAACATCAGTCAGATTCAAAAAGTTCAGTCTTCAGTTTTGTTGGTTATAATTCACGATGATAAATTAGATTAAATGTCAATGATCCAGGGAGAATACAGCAAAGTGAAAAGACAGAACAGGTAACAAAACAAGTGATGTCCGACCCCTTTACATGAAAACAAAAATGAAAGTAGAATTTTGGCACATTCTATCCACCAAAGACACTTGTTTTGTACTTCTGGGGTTCATTGACCATTGTGTCAGGCAAATTCAAACTTTTTTTTTTCTTTTTTAAATGATTTTTTTTTTCTCTTTATTTCACACATCTCTACAGGTGACAATTTTTTTTTTCTCTTTGTAACAACTCTCCACACTGATCACATTGGAGCCACAATCTTACACAGCTTACAACATGTGTTTAAGTGTTAAGAAGAAAAAAAACATAATAATCTCCCAAATTTCCTTAACAAGACATGGGCTGTATATGTCATTTATTTATTTATTTTCCATATTGATTTTAGTTGATTCTTGTGTCCCGTCATGTGTGTGTGTGTGTTTGTGTGTGTCTCGTACTTTCATGCAGAGAATTGCCACTAACAATATAATTACATGTTTCTCCAACAATGTACAAACTCCCCAATGCCAAGTGCTGTTAATAATTGTACCAGCTCTGCCTTTAGGTACAGATTTATATCCCTGAGTGAAATATCATCCCCGAGACGAGGCTGCTCTACGCAACAAAAAAGGATGATATTTCACCATGGCTGGACTAATGAGCTATAAAAGTCTTCAATGCTACAGTTAAGCGATTCCTACATCTCCGGGCGCTTCAGACCGCCAGTGCTGATCAAGAATCAATGATTAGTTTTACTTTGATAAAATTCAAAGTCACCGTGTAAAGCAGTCGGACCCTTGAGCAGCACGTAGCCCGAAGAGTAGGAACACAGTGCTCTGAGATGTGTGAGGAAGTTGCAGAATGAACACACGCTTTCCGACGGCTGTTTGAGGCTCAGCTATCATTGGTCAGTGGTTAGAATCTGAATCTCAGAGGTCAGGGGTTCTGCACGGCCCTCAAGTTTGCAGTTAAGACGGAGCGCTGCGGGAAAAATACATTGCACTCCCGAGAAATAAAACTTTTTTTTTTTTCTTTTTTTTGAATTTTCAGTAACCGTCACCTGCCTTGGTGGAAATAAAACAGTCTGGATCTCATTCACCATCTATTAGCAACTGGTGTTAAAGATGAGCCCGACTGACCAATCGAGTGAACTAGCACTGACCTGGTTATTGTTCTGCAAGTCATGCACGTGGAAACAATCAACCGTAGTCTATATTTGTTAATAAAAAAAAGGGCCATTTAATCATTCTGGCAAGTCATGAGACACTCAAAAGGAGAATTAAGTACTGTCAATATTAGTGAAACATACTGTGAAAAATATGAACCTCTCAAAAGAGTTTCTGATGTTTTTAATTGTCTGCATACTGCAGTACTTGAATACATACTCATACAGTATCGTTTATAGCAAATAACTGAATTATTTCATTTATTTAGCAAAAAGCATGCTGAATAGAAAAAATGTCACCCCGTGAATTGCTCGAGTGACAGGAAAATTCTGTTTAGTCTTCACCTGTGGATCATCTCTCGACGACTGTCATCTATCTACAAAGGCATGACAAAAACCAAGAGGCTTAGGCATCTAAATCAATAAAGAGAAAAGTGATTGCCTAAAACTGGTGAACGAGTTGAAAACCAATTTCCAACCAAACCAGCTCAAAAATAATCTCCTTCCCAAAGTACCACAAAACACACCCCCGGAAGAGGTGCGAAAGAAGGGTGTCTCGAAAAACAAGCATGTGGGATTTTTGCTGTAACAAGTGGCCGCCTCTGCTCCACACTGTGATTAGCAGCGTTGTTTGTGTGATGACACCGAGAGGGCGTGAAAAACCCAAGAGAAGCTGGACACAGACAGATAAAGAGAAAACTTGAGGTCTGTTGTGAAGTGTAAAGAGGCACCGAGTCCAACCGAGGGAACGCACTCATGTCAAAGCATGGGCCCATCAAACCCGTCTTTCTTTTGCCACGACGCTCTGTGAGAAACCGTGATAAAATCTATACATTAACTGTCATCTTCATTTCCATCTCAAACGTCTGTACGAATAAAGAGCTTAAAAAAAAAAACAAAAAAACCCCCTCAATCACAGACCTCAATCAAAACGCAGCCCCGAAACCTAATAGCGTCTCATGAGCTCAGTTAAATCGGTCTGCTTTTATTTATTTATTTATTTTTTTACTATCTGGACTTTGTCTTTCATCCTGCATCAGTGGACAATTAAAAAATATAGGATAACCCACTTCTGCCGACCTGTCCCAAATCAACGCTACTGCATTAACACAGTGATAGTCTGAGTGGATGTGGCTACAAAAAGAACAATGGACGTCAAAGAGTAGAAAAATAAGTTGCTGTTGTTTGCTGACGACACTCCGCTGTACTCATTTCTTTACAAATTCACGACAGCTGTGCGTTGTCCAGCAAAAAATAAAAAAAGTCTATCACAATAACATGTAAATTATTTCATGGCAAGCGAAGTTCTTTTTTTGTTTGAATTTTGCTGACGGCTTTAAGAATGTGACCTACAGATCGACAGTGCCCAATCCCAAAGGCAGAAAACATTAATATCTCAGCTTGTGTCCAGGTTTGCTTCAACTCAGCCCTTCAGACCACTTAAAAACGACAAAATGTTACAGTGGGAGAAAAAGGACAAACATAAGTACTTATTTACCTCACAGGCTGGGGCTGGATAACATTAATTGTCAAAGAAAGCCATGCTGTGGCTCATGAAATATTTTTTTTTTCTCCCTCAGTTAAGAAATACTGCACAGGGTCAGCTACTGCTGTCGTAGCCAGAGTAATGAAAAATTTGTAGTTAGTCAGTTCGTCCTCTTTTTTTTTCCGTCAGTCGCTTTAAGTTCCAGTCGTTGTCATCTCACCAAGACTCCAGCACACAGCCACATAATGTCAGACAACACATTTATTTGTTTTCAGAAATGTTTCTTTTCCTTTTTTTTTTTTTTTTTAAATCAGCACGAAAGGCATATACTATTTTCTCTGTATATTACTGGTTATATATTTATATATAATATTCATATAGAAACAAAAATAAGCGTACATTTTTGCTGAATAGGATTGAAGAATATCAGCAAAGGGCAATGTAAACCATGGTCCATCTAGAACAGGTGAAAGGTACGGTAGCTCGCCCTTTCCCAACTCACCCACAGTAACAGATTTGCATAGGCAAAAATGGGATTAGCCCTTAGACAGTGGATTTCCTGAATTCTTTATAGAGATGCAAAATCTATTTCAGCTCAACACAATTAAAAACAAACATACATACAAACGAAAAATATAATGTCGACTAGGCCAAGCTCTCTTTAACCCCTCTGGTCATATACATAGTCATTTTTTTGTGCACATTTTTGTTTACAGTGTTAGGCTTCAAGTAGATCTAAAAACAACTCGTACATTGACAACTAGATGTGAAATAAATTAACCAACATGAGAGGTAGTGAAAAGCCTACAGAGACGTTTTGTTGTCGTTTTATTAATATCTATATACATATATATGTACTGTATATATATATATATATATATATATATATGTAAAGGTAAAAATAAAACGTGTCAGTAAGGCCAAAACTTCGCAAACCTCCTCCTTCCCATCAGGACACTTCAGCTCTCAACCCTTTTTTTTTAAGTCAATAAAACTACAGCCACATCTGAAAAATCCACTCATTGGAAATCCATGGAAATTTAAACATAGAAATCTAACCTAAGCGATGAGACTGCATCACTTCACATCACCCTCATTGCTTGTTAAGTCCTCATTTGAAATGCAGTTATTAAAAATAAACAAGCATGTACTTTTTCCCCACTGTGTAAAAGTCACAATAAATTAAGAGGAAAGAACATGAGCAGAAAACCCGGGTTTCTGCCGTCTCTCTCCTCTTTGTAAAACACTCCCAGTTTTGAACTCGTGACTGTCCGTTAGCACTGGTCAGAGACTCGTGCCAGTGTTAAAGCTGCTGGCTGCTCCGCTAACCCTGGGGACAGTTAGCTACCCATGGTTATGAGTATTTATTAAGGTACACATATCTCACAATTTATAAATGTAAACTTGGTTTAATTGCACCATGATTTTCATTATCTGGTTCTTGGTGAAACATTCTCATGTTATTAATGTTATAGACTCGGCAACAAGGAAACAAAGCTGAACTGTGCAGAAGAGGGATTTGCTTACGAGAGAGCTTTATGAGTGACAGGCCTCTTGCCTACCGAGTCAAAAAGTTACACGCGTCTCACAAGATGTTTCCTGGGAAGAAAAAAAAACGTTCCGAGGAGAAAGCATGAAGAGAGACCCTTCGTTATTGGAATTTATTCATTAGGCTGTATACTTCTGCTTCTGAACTGGGCGCATGCATACACAGCTCTTCATTAAAGCAGCTCAGCAATCAATCAAGCCCTTATGGATATTAATGTAGTCAGCATGTGAGTACTGTATTGCCAAAGGTTAAATGACTAAATATAGAATACTTTCAATAAGGAACATTGTAGTTGGATGTTGGATGACTGGTTTAAAGTTGTCTTCATGACTTTACAATGTCTGATCTATTGATTCATAATCAATACTTCAGGATAGAAAATTTTGACAGAAAAGTTTTGAAACTGGCACCAGCATCTATTTGGCATCTCTAGACACTGAGTGAATCAAAAACTGGGCTTTTAAGTCTAAGAATCACAAAGACATTGCCATTTCATAGCAGTGAAAACACCATTTTAGGACATTTTTCCTTTTTTCAATGAAATTATCTGGTATCTATTAAGTACCATGAGTAAAATCTGAAATGCTAATTAGGAACTGTCAGCTCCTCAGAAAAAGATGCAACATCCCGAAAGGTGTTGTGGTTATTAAATTCTAAAATTCACTTTCTAAAATTCACTTCAAAGAGACTTCAATCTATTTCTATTAACTAGATCCAAACACACTTCAATAGTCTGCTAGTCTTTCTGCATGTCATCTTCTAAATCTAATCTTGAGCGTACTTGGCACGTGAACTTCAGGTAGTTAAAGGACGTGGCAAAAACAGACGCCTATGGTTTTCACTGAAGAGTGGCACTGTTTTATTGACACTTTAAGACTGCACTAACCATTAAATCTAGAGGTTAGTTATCCGTCATGTAACACGATGATTGCATTTGGAGGCCCAGTTAATCCAAGAAAATAGCATATACTGCACTCATGCACTTTCTACTGAACATCCACAGGCCGTGAACAAGTTCATGTACTAATGTTCACATCATCAAAAAACAAAATGTCCTTTTAATACTAAAAATGTTAATGGGACATTTGGCAAGACCCCCTTCATTTTTTTTTTCTAATTTTTTATTTTTCTGTTAAGTGTGTAACTGTACCGTACACACGTATAACTATTATCATAGCATGCTGGCAAATTCAGATTAGAAAAACAAAGCAGAGTCAGTGAGGGCTGGCTGTGGGATGAAGGGTTAGCATGGCTTGCACAAGCATGCAAACTGCTTGCCTACTGCATGCTGAAACCTAGTTAGTCTCGTACAAAAAGACTCCAAACTTCTCAGCAAGTCCATTAGTATGTTAGCATTAATACACCAACCCTCTTCTCTAGCTCTGGCAAAAATGAGTGTCTTGAACGGGCAGTAGGTAACTGAAGGACTACCATACACTCCCAGCTTCATCTGGCGGCAAAACAGACAATGCACCGAAATGATCCAACAGCCTATTGACAAGTCACATCAAATATCTCAACACAGCATCTCTGACATCATGTTTGGCACCTGGTTCGCACATCTGCAGTCATACATGACGTCCACATCAGCAATACCTACAGCATCTAAAGCCAAAAGCCTTACAAGACAAAAGCCGGGGCTGAAAACCCCCGCAGATGCTCTTCAAGCAGAACCAGCTGTCGTCAACGACCAGCATTTCATTCCTAAAATACTAAAATGTAAACTCATCTTTTTCTGCTCAAGAATTTCAAAATGTATTTGACTATTTGGAGTCGATGTGGGGTTGGTTTTATTTTCTCCAGCTGTGTTTTTTTTTTGTTTTCTTTTTTTAACCCCACATTGGGCCCCTGTGCTTGTCAGGCTGCGACGGTCGGAGTTGGAGGAGGAGGTGAAAGGGAAACGGTGGGAGGGAGGGAACATCGGACAAACTGTGGTTGCTTTCCAGAAAAAAAAACTCTAGCAGCTGTTGTGCCGCCTTTTCTTAGATGTAAAGGCATTGTGATTTTCTCAGTGGAGAGATTTCTTTTAAGTTCATGAGTAATAATAATAATAATAAGAATAATAATGATAATAATACATGTAGCTGCCCAACCACAATTCTAGCCCTTACTTCTCCCAGTTAAAGAATCCTAAAGAAGGAAAAGTGCTTGGACGGATGGACAGGTGGAAGAATGGATGGGTAGGTGCTGCTGCCGCTGCCTTAGTTACAGAAGCCCTCAAATCTCCACAATAATAACAACTGAGTTAAACTTAAAATTGGCAGAAGTGTACTTTTTCCCTTCGCTGAACATAAACAGCCAGACATAGAGAAGGTCCCCTGTCATAATACTGTACATCCCAAATTCAATAACTGTTGCAGTCCACGGCTAACATTGTCAAGTTACTGTAGAGAGAGAGAGTTACATACAGAGCCAGTGCTTTTACTGGTTAAACAGGAGGTGAAGCCCCAACTCCCACCATGAACTATGTTTGGACTGTAAAGAAATGACAAGTTTAAATTAAGTATATTTTTAGAATGGAACGGGAATAGAAAAAAAAACAATAAGTATGAAACAAGATGGCTAGAGAGGAGATCAGAATAGAAAGAATATGGTAAATATTACAGTACAGAATAGTTGGATTATCCTTTTTGTCTCTCTCTCTCTCTCTTTGTCTGACTCCTTGTCCACAGTTAACCAACTGCTTGCCATCTGGTTGGCCACAAATGTTGACCAGTGGCTTGGCAAGTCAACCGAAACAAACAGCACAGACTTCTAGCACAACAATAACTGGCCAGAATTAATGGCCATAAATTGACCAATAACCAACCAGCAAAGGCCGACCTGGCTCCAGTGGCGAACTGGATAGAAATTGCTTTAAAAATATATAAATAAAAAAAAAAAAAAATCAACCAGCTATCTCGGATGTCATTCAGTCTTTTTTCAATCAGAAAAAGAGGGAGAGATTTTCCAAACCCTACTTCTGGCACCATAGTAGCATCTGAAGTTAAAGTAGTAGTCTCGTTGGTGTACGATGGGAAGGAGGGAGGGAGGGGGCTTGGGACCTAGGTGTCGAGGCAGGTGCGCCTCCTGCTGGCCAGGAGGTCTCTGTAAACGGAGGAGTTGAGGAAACGGGGGAAGGAGTCGCGGTGCATCAGGGTGTAGATCTGGAGCTGGGCCTCCTCGTACATTAGGTTGCTGGGCTCCGTCAGGGTCTGGTTTATGCCTTCTCGGACCCGCGAGTCCAGACTCACCTGGAAAACAGATGTCACAGAATTAGTTTTCAACGCACAGGATGCCGAATTTGCTGCCTGGAGTCTAAAACAAAAATGGAGTGGAATATGTGGTCAAGTAGCAGGGTATTTGTTGAACCATATTTTACAATATGGTAAATCTGATATCATACATACCACCAAGTAATTAATCAATTCTGTTATGAAACTATACAAAGCTGAAGTCCCAGCTGCTGTGGTTGGGACGTTAGTGATCAGAGTTGAACTATTGACCATAAAATTTTACATTTTTTTGTCACACATTTCAACTTCCTTGGCTCATAATATTATATTTTAAATAAGAAAACATCCTACATATGAACACAATTCACACCGCATCAAAACACTATTTGTCACCGATCCCTGTCCAACATTTTTCCAGTTAGATCCCATGAGGAACAGTGGAAGGGACAGGAAACAGGCTCACTATTTAAAGCAAGCACACTCAGATTATTTTATGCGTTGGACGCTCACTCCTCTCTTGCTCACTGGTGTGTATTATAGCTTTAAGTGCCATGCAAGGGAAAATGTCTTATCGTAAAATGGATATATTTAAGACGCCTGTTTTACTCCTAAAACCTGGTGAAGCATTTAAGGAAGTATTAGACTGAAAATAAAAGTCAATAAACAGTCAAAGAAACATGCTATTATAATCAGAACTGAATTACATGCATTTACTTTTACCATTGTTGAATACGCAAGATTGTTTTAACAAGAACACGATCAAGTGTCACTGTGGCATTCACCTCTTTGGGTGATAATATGGACACGTAATCTTCGTAGATGATCCTGGCCTTCTCATCCACCACCGAAGGATTGCTCTCCTTTTTCAGCTCTTCACAGGCCAACCAGAAAAGCAGGTTGTCCTCGCTGTACTCTGAGCGCAGAAACTCCCGAAAGATCTCCCGGCCTTCCAACGAACGCAGCATCATCTCAAAGCTCCGCGCCCACGACAGTGCCTCGTCTAGGCTGGGATGTCTGCAGTCACACGCAAATGACAACAGGCATTAGAACTTGACAGAGGCCGACCAACGGCACAGTAAAAACGGCGGCTGGACTTACTGTTCTTCCACAGCTTCAATACTGTCCATCTTGGTGCAGGTCTGTCGTTCACTCCGTTCCATCCGGTCCTCATTCCTGGAATGAACACAGGAAACAGAAGAAAAGACATGATTCTGGCACATTTAGGTAGACTCATTTATCATCAAAACTCTCTTGTGCATTTTAATTAAATTGGGACCAATTTCCCGAGGTTTGAGATGTAAATTAAGATAAATAGATGCATCCAGTCAGGTTTTTTTCAGCATCACCTTGCAAAAGTTCTATAATAACCTTAAAATAACAACACCTCTGCCACTTGACTTGGAGTTTAAGGTTTTGGAAGAACACGTGATGGGAGATTACGACCAATCAGAGGTCTTTATGGGGGGTAGGGGGGCATACAAACACAGATGATTCATAGTAGTGAGCAATTGTTATTACCACTTTTGTTGACAATGGACAGAAAACACGGGGGCTCCAAGAAGTGTGATGATAGGACTTCAGTTAGGGAGGAAAAAGCAACCTTATTTGTACCATTTTTCTGTCTTTGGTAGCTCTTACAAAGCCCTCGACACATTTTGTAATATTTTGCATACACAATGATATTGCGCTCGAGATCAGGTTCAACATGAAATTATTCTTCACTAATGGCACGGACATAAAATCATACATTTTAATGCCTGCATATCTTCAAAGATCAGCCTTGTCTCAGCTCAAGTATTTTTTAATTAACAGTTTCTAAATAAAATCCCACATTTCCCTTTGTCCTCTGCTTCTTTCTAGCTGTCAAAAGATGTCACATTATACTCTAAATGCTAAAACCCTCGACCGTGAAGCTGCATGAGCAAATACACAGCCAGCACTTTTAATTATTTGGACATATACACTGACAGCATACATGAGCGATGGTCACTAAGCCTGGCAGCTCTGGGTTAATAAACACAGCAGCTTTACATACTCAAAGGACAAAAGAAAGCTTATTGAACTGTCCACTGCTCTGAACATGCAGCCTGTCACTGTTAAACATTACAGGGCGACTGATTATCAGCCTGCAGGATCTGATATTCAACAGTTTTATTGAATGCTGAATATCAGTATTGTTAAAAAAAAGCTGCTAAAAAAAACCCTCTCATGCAGCTGCTGCTCTAGTTCTTTGTGAACATGTCCGCACCACAGTCTGGTGCTACTGAACCAGGACTAACTGAAACTCACATTTCCATAAATATTTTTTTCACTTATAGTAAATATAAGTCAATGTATATTTGCAGTTTTGGTTAACTTTATGAGAAATGCTGCATTGACTTTGCCCACACTAATTTCTCATTAAACACTCACCCTTTAAGCAAGGTTTTAAGTTAAATATTTGCTTTTCTGAATTTCCGTTTTGACTGCAAATGTCCCACACTGTCTCCATATAGTGCCGATTAGTCTCCTTAACTCTGAATAATTTGCATCAGTTTCTTCCCCCGAAAACCACAGTGCCCAGAAAACCATCCTTATTAAACATGAATAAACCACGGCCCAAAAAGAATGGAATTCACACTAATTCCTATATTTATGCTGCAAACCACCACTCGTCCACTGTGACCCAGTGTCTCCAATGACAGAAACGCTCAACTACAGTCGCCTCGTATTCAAAGTCGATTAACAACAAAGCCTCCGTTAAAGCCTTCATGTAAACACTCTTAACACACACAACGGCCCCTCTCTCAAGTCACACATGCAGGGCCACAATACAATACACATTGAACTGTCTATTTTTGTCCCACCATGGAGGATCTTTCCTTCCTCTCGCTGTCTCTCGTCAAAGTCCCCATTGTGCAGCAGTAATGGGCTAAGCTAGCCGCAGCCCCTGGGCGCCCTCACAATAAGGCTAAATATACAGGCTGTTCTTCACAGCTGTTTTGCATGTGATGTGTGGATGGAAATAGAAAGCACCCCAACCAGATAAGGCTGACGGTCCAAGATGGGTTGGAGGGTATGAAGGGGGAGAGGGCCAGTCAGAAAGAAGAGAAAGAAAAAAAAAACCAACAAAATGTAATGCATTGGCCCAGTAGGACTGTCCACTCCTGAAACTTCTGCTGCGGATGAGAACTTTGAATGATCTCCTGTGACTCACACACACATTTCCAGCCTTTTGACTCATAGTAGAACACGCAATATAGAGCACTTTCCATTTAACTCATACAAGGCTCTCGGTTGTAATCCGCACTCTGAAAAAACACACAGTCATTCACGCTAAAAACAAACAATCAAATATATAT
>JAPTHA010000008.1:13312007-13325679 GCA_029814585.1 Gymnapogon annona
TATATATATGTAGACAATTTTACAGACTCGGTCCTGAGATGTGCATTGGTGTTTGATTGCACAGTCACAGTCCACTCACTACCAGCTCAGTCCACAAACTGCCACCACTTCAGATTAAGTGGCGTGAAAGAAGCAGCACATTCACCATTCACTGACTGAAAACAATGTTTTCATTCACTCCCCTCTCCAGCAAGAAGGCAGCCAAACAGAGGCAGCTTGAGGAGCTGCACAGGACATGCTGATTTTGGTGCCTTGCTCAAGGGCAGTGTGCTCCAGATGGTCTAAGTGCAATTTTCCCGTCTATAAATAGTTGTACAGGCAGTAATACAGCTTCTTTTTGAGATCAAATCTGAGAAAGTTTTCATATTATCACTATGGTAGCATTGATTACACAACTTTACCATTTTATGAAACCTGTAAGGACAGAAAACAATGAATGAAACATTTACACTATTTAACACCGGATTCCTAATTGTAAACTGCGAGGGATTCAAAAACGCTGCACTGATACTATCAGTTATGGCTGCCTGTGTTTCTTTTTAATCCACACAAGTAATTTACAATTTCTTCAAAAACAAAAACGATAGCACTGCAACACAATTTACTCTGTCCTTATGATATGACAGAAAATTAACAAAGCTCAGAACAAAAGATGTCTTAAAAAATAAATACAAGCTTAAAGTAGCAGAAGATGACAGTGTAACAGTTGAAATGTATGCAAAAAAATGCAATATATTGCAGTTTAATTCACTGGTATAGATATATTCACGTTACATCACTTCATTATAAAATAATGCAATCCCTCTGGCGCTGCATTATGCACTTCATAGCATTCAAATTCAGCAAGTCCTGAACCTTTTGTGCTGTCCTCAAAATTCAAATGGCGGAAAGCGGAGACTCTGAGCTTTCTGACACAATACAATGCTGTATGGCAGCAGTGTGGAACTCTATCACAATTAAAAATGTACTGATTTATAGACTTCCACAGAGGCCAAAAAAACACCTGGAAATAACAAAAGATATGAAGCTATCGTATGGATACTGAATGTTCATGGCCAACAAAGCATGTTTGAGCAGATGTAAAATAGTCAAAAGGTTATCTCTGCAATCTCCAAAGTTTTCATTGTGGATATTTACAGCTGTTCCTGTAGCAAAAAAGACACTTTCTCAGACATATTGGAAAGAAAACAAGCAGACTATTATAATGGCTGCCTTAAAAGTGTACATTAGAGCCTCAATCTGTTTTCTTTCATGTGTCGCATTGTAGTTATCTAACATTATTCGGGCATTAAAAAAAAATGCAGCACCTGTTGTACGGATACTGTGATCTAACACGTGTCTACCCTCCTCTGAAACAGCTGTGTGTTGTAGAGAGGACACACATCATCCTTGAGCTGCATCATTTGTGTCCCACTGAGCTCGCTTTCCAAGAAACAGAGACATTTTGTCTTTCAGGAATCAATAATATATGAATAAGGGACTGCTGGTCCAAACGGTGCCTGCCTGCCGCTTCATTGGTTCCCTGGGTCTGCACCGCCACGGGCCGCCGCCACCGCAGCAGCTCTGCCTCACTGTAAAGTCTGTAACAGTATTTCATTAGATTTTCTGTGAAACTCGCAGATTAGGCTACAGGATTAAATGCAGGACCAACTGTTTGGTGTTTCAGGCGCCGGGGGTACGTTTTGTTCCCAAATACACAACACACTGGAGAGAAAAGCAAGTATGAAGGCTTTGCTTTTGAAAAAAATAAAAAAAAATAGGTATCAACCAATGATTTTGCTTCTGTCTTTCCTGGCGTGACATGATAACACACCCAAAAAATGTAATCCGCTCCCTAGACTACATTGATAAATATAGTTTGGTAATTGATTGGTTGATTGACCCCATTCCAATTGTGTCAAGATTTTATGAGCCAAGGAAACCACAATTTGTCATTAGAATGGTAAATAAACACCTTTACGTTTGTTTTGTGTTAAACAGCTGAATGGGGATGATAAACGTCACCAACACCCCCACAAATTCACCATGTTAGCCTGCTATATTTCATATCATTCTTCACGACACACATGAAAAAATCCTACACTTCTACCACCACCAGGAACTTTTGTAGCCTTGTCATTTTAGTGGAAACACGCTAAGGTTTTTCCAAAACCTTAACTAGAGTTTAGGTTAAGGTTTTATGTTGAGTTGACGTTCCTGCAGTGGAAAAGAGGCTCTTGTCTCTCTCCACTGATTGTAATACAGTTTGTTTTGTCTAAAATTAGATCCCATGGGGCACAAACACAAACCCCTGAGCTTCAGCTCTCGATAAAGTCCATGACAGGACTATTTGATGCTAGAGTCTTACCAGAGACACTTGCAGCAGCCGCACCAGCAGAGGCAGCAGGTGTTTGGTCGGGGCTGTCCAGGGGCCTGGGGTGGGGCCTCGATGTGAGCCGCCTGCCTTTTTCTCATCTCCACTCCACTCACACTCCGGGGCTGCATCGCGGACATGGACATGAAGGGAACAAACATCATTAAAGCCACTTTCATTTCATCATTTTTTTGGTTGCATGTATGAAGTCGACGATTAGAAGTGAAAAACCAACACAGATTACATTTGTGGTTCACCAGCAATATGCTTTATTAGAGGGCAGACAAAAAGCAAAGGATGTGAGCGTGTGTATGTGTGCGTGTGTGTGTGTGTGAGAGAGAGAGAGGGAGAAAAAAAGAGGAGATGAAGCGAGAGAGTGAGCACTCAAGCAGGACAGAGAGGATTCCCTTCCTTGTACGGTACGAGGTTTTTTGGTCGGCGGCCAAGTCTTTCACTTGGCTTCGACTGACGCTGCACATGCATTTCAATGGCTGCAGACACGCACAGACAAACACAATCTATGCATCGGGCACACAAACAAATATCCAACAGATAAACAATGTACGCCTCTTTTTAACCTCTTTTATTCTTCTCCACTCGAGCCTGTTCGGAACATGTTGCTTCAGACAGAGACAATAGGACTTAAACAGCGACTCAACAGAAAGAGTGTAGAGCTGCAAGAGTTGATACAAAGCTGTTTTGAAACTATTTTTAGTACAACTACAAATTCAAATGTTTTAGACAATCAGTGAATGTTTTTTTAAGTTTTGAAGAAACGGATGAAATGGATCCTTTTGACTCTGGTGAAATTCACCAGAACCAAAAGTTTGGACACACCTTCTCATTCAATGTGTTTTCTTTATTTTCATGACTATTTCCATTGTAGAGTCTCAGTGAAGGCATCAAAACTATGAATGAACACATGTGGAGTTATGTGATGAACAAAAAAAGGTGAAATAACTGAAAATATGTTTTATATTCTAGTTTCTTCCAAATAGCCACCCTTTGCTCTGATCACTTTTTTACACACTCTGTGCATTCTCTGGATGAGCTTCAAGAGGTCGTCACCTGAAATGGTTTTCACTAATTATCACTAATTATCAGGGTTAATTAGTGGAATTTCTTGCTTTATCAATGAGGTTGGGACCATCAGTTGTGTTGTGCAGAAGTCGGGTTAATACACAGCCCACAGCCCTATTGGACAACCATTGAAATTCATATTGTTTTATTATTATAGATTCAGATTCAGTGAGAATCTACAATGTAAATAGTCATGAAAATAAAGAAAATGTATTGAATGAGAAGGTCTCTCTAAACTTTTGGCCTGTACTGTATGTATGTACAGGCCAAAATGTACAGGCAATATCATACACTAGTGTATGATATTGCATAATGTATGTTTTACAGATGCCTTATTCATGGTTTAAACAGCAGCTGCAACAGATGATTATTTTTGGTATTGATTAATCCATAAAGCACTTTCTTCATTAATTACTTGGTTCGACAGATAACCCTAATGGCCTAAAGTGACATCCCCTACTGTCCTGTTTTGAGTCACTCCCGAAAGATACTGTCAAAGTGGAGGAAAGGAAAGAAAATAGCTATTGATTAATTTACAGTAATAGCTTTAATTAAACATTGCGCTTCACAAGCCAGAGATTTGAGTAAAGACTTAAAAAACATGTTGCATTCCCCTGTTAACTTACGTGGTTATTGTCTGTGTCGAAAACCTCATTTAAGAACAGTAAATGACAGGCTACGGTTTATACCCACAGAGTAAACCTGGTGATTCATGCGTCTGAATAACAGTGAAGGAAGGATGTTATTGGGACTACTTTCAGCAACATTCGTGACATACTCCACTTGGTAAAACACTGCGTATCCAGCAAACATTTTCTAAAATAGTGACCATTTCAAAATCATCTACATCCCATTACCTCTTTCTATCGTACAGGTACTATTAATGCGCTGAACTCTTGATGTTTGTCTGAGGCCTGGACTCAGACATTCATTTTGATGCTAAACTCTTTTGTCTGCAGTGCGAGTGTGAAAAGTTCAGGCCGCACTACACATCAACTATTTAAACAGCTTAACGGACATCTTAATCAACCATGATCCCATCTCTTGGAAAATCAAGAGTGAAGAGCAGCGTTCAACAGGTGGAGTGACAAAGTGCAGCTCCCGCACTGGTTTACTCCGTTTTAGTGGACCAGGGACCTGGTTTGGCTCCTGACGATGTTTTGCGTGTCACTTCTTGGACTGATCGATACATACATCTTTCAACATGCTTACAGTATTTTTCTGAAATAGAAGATGTTACTGCATTGAACTGAAAAAACAAAAGGGTGGGAAAAAAAAGCTGTTGAATGAAAGACTGTCTACCACGTGCCCTGTGAAAAAATGTATTATTGTCGCTTCTGCCTACTTACTTGCAAACGAGAAAAAACACTTTTTACACCTAATCTTAATTTCAGCTATTTCTGTAAGCGAGCAGATCAGACTACAGATGGTGTGGTGTAAAAGAAAAAAAAAAAAAAAAGCTATTGAATAGTTTAACTGGCTTTTTCAGTCACAACAGGTACCCAATCATGTTCACAGTATTTAAGCATGATTTGACCTATCAGCCTCAATTAAAACCAAGCGTGCAGCTCATAACTGCCTCTACTATGCCTTTAGTCACTCTGGGCAGTGCCGTACCCATCATCCCCTGGGGTTTTCCTTGGCCTTTAGAGAGGCTTTGAAGGTGAAAGTGCCACTGGCTTCAGCCTCACAAAGGGAGGAAGGTTGTGAAGAATCAGTTAAACATCACAAACCAGTGTTTATGAGGGAATACAGTAGTATTATCAGCCCTTTAGGCCACAATAAATAAAAATAGCACAGCCAAAGAAGTCACTCTATCATCTTTAGCACTGAGTGTTAATAATGCAATGTAACCTGTATATGTCCCTGCAAGTGGTAGAGTAGAATGACAGGTACAGTAGATACTGTATGTGCCTTGTGAGCTGATCTTGAACTCTCAGATAGTTTGTTATACCTCAATCCACAACAAAATGAAAAAAATAAAAACTGAAGATCAGCTAAAAGGAAACAGGTAAAGACATTAAACTCGGCTTCTTACGACTCTTTTTCAGACATTTAGTATTGTCGAAGAGCCACAATGAAATAGTGCTGGATAATTATTTTCTTCATTTTGGTTGTTTTATTTACACACATTGAAATGTCCTTTTAGATCTGGGATTTCTTTAGCCTACCTATGATGAAAATAAAATATGTCTATGCTGTATCTGTTAACATCTTTAAGCATGTCAGAAGGCTCCAGAGTATAGCTAAAGACACTCTTACCTGTAAAGTCAGGGTTCAATCTGAAAACTGGTGCCTCCGCATCAAAAATAAAGGAGCGTCCTCCGTACTCTCCGCACACACACACACACTCATGTAATTTACAACAGTGATGATAAATGACATGTAAGGCTGAGCCGTCCTGCCCCATATGTAAATGTGCTTGTGCCTCACCGCTGAAGTGGCCATCAGTTATTTAGCAAGCAGGCGGCAACGGCGGAAAAGCAGGTTGCTAGATGCAAACGACTGTTTTGTTCTAAACCAAGTGAAGGAGGCCGCACCGGCAGGACATGCAAATACAGAGTGGAAACACAAATAAAAGAGCGAGAGGGAAAAGAGGGATGATGACAAAGAGACCACCGCAAGATCCGTTGAACATGCAGCTGTGGTGAAAAGTGAACCTCTGATGCTTTTTCCATCGTTTGTCACTACAGACATAATTAAAACTGAGATGAGCAAACCCCCACCCCCCCCGACATCAGCAAATGTCCAAAAATTCATGTATGCAGTCGGGGGGTGTTACTGATGCTACCGCTTGTGCATTTTTTGAGTGATATTCTACATAAATAAGTCTTTTCCTTTAAAAATCTCAACAGCGCCTGATGAACAAAAGCATCTACTGATGTAAAACATTTACTAACGTTTTGAAACACTAATCCTGTCAACACATGTAAGGATTTGGGGTAAAATACAGTTCCTCAGCTTTTCACCAATAAAATCCAAGTAGTTGCTTGTATACTGTTAAGTTAATGAGATATTTTCTTGAAAGTCACATTTTCTTGTTTTTTTCCTCCTTTTTGGATATAATAAACTTGGTATTTACTCTAAAATGGTAAAGAACGTCTACATTATGAGCAAATCAGATATATTTATTGAAAACCAAAAACTATAATTATTGTGTCTAGTGTTGACTGTACTATACAGACTCAAACTGCTGGAACTCATCAAAGACAGGCGTTAAACTGGTGCATCTTTAGAGACGCATAAGCTGAGTCGTTTCCAAATAAAGAACATTTTCACTGCTAACAGAACCCTATGTATGTTTTATCCTGCACTGTATGTTTCACAATAAATGCTGCTTGTTTTGCGGGACTTGTGTATTATCAAATCCAGATGCGAGAGATGAAATTAGGCTTGTACTCAGAAGAGAAGGGAAAAGAAAAAAAAAAAACTATTCTCTCCAAGCAAACTTTCAATATTTTAGATTTGTGGATGAAAATTGAGATATATAGTACTTGATGTCATCAAGGGTCCTTGAGTAGTCCGCTAAAAACGGATTATACTGTTTGGTCCTGGACAAACAGCTAGCGCTAAAGTAATAAACAGAGGAAGAAAAGACTGCACAAATAATGCAATCCTTCTTCTGTTACTGTACTCCACAGTGAACAGCCTGTTTCTTCACAACGTCTATACATTTCGTTCAGCTCTAGGATTAAAAGTCTGTCTTTGTTGCAGTAATGATGAGTAGGAAGGTTGAAAAAAAAATATGGTTACTCTGACTTCCAAAAGCCATCCAGCAAAAGCCACAAATGGATAAAAGATCCTATTTTAGTGACCTCGTGTTAATTTGTCACATTATGGGTGAAAGACATAGCGGCAGTCGAGACACTTAACTCCTTAATGAGAACAAGCAGCTCCTTTACCAACACTTTTCTTCAAGAGACGTATTATTCACAGCCCTTTGACGGTTATCTGCCCTTAGCAGTGTCGTTCGTATTCACATGAGTCGATCCTATTGATATGAAGTGTCGTCATATTGGACTTACCATGAATTAGTGAGTTCCTAAAAACAGGTCAGACAGGGCAGTCATGGCGCTGAGGTAATAGGTTGCTGGATGAGAGCAGGCTGGTTGATGGAGGGACTGACTGGTGGAGTGTCTGAGCGTCTGTTTGGCTAATGGACTGGGTGTTTGGCTTGCAGGAGATGCAGGACAAAAGGCGAGGAGGTTCTTTTCACCGGAGGGAAGAGAGGTTACTGGTTTCACCATCCCTGACCGAATCGACGCAGAAAGGGACACGAGAGCTGAGGTGAAATGCGACGGCTTCCTCTCCTCGTTTCCTTGTTTGGCTCCTTTAGTCGCTCTCGCCGTGGCCTCCTAGGCTTCCTTGGATCTGAGTGAATGGGTCATTTATAGACGTGAGAGTAGAGGGAGCAGTGAAAGTACAGCATCTGGAAAATAAAACGCAAACAGAAAAGAGACTTTGCAGGCAAAAATGACACTTAAAGTGCAAAAATCCAGAGAAATAAAGGCTCTGTGGTTCAGTTGTGTTTACTGGGAAATAAAGTCAAGAGTTTTTCAGGTATTTGTGTTGTATTTGAATATGTCTTTCTCACTACTTCCATTTGCTCCCTTCATTTGAACACAGCACACAACAGTACTTTCTAGTCATCACATCTTCAGTGTCATTGTTATTCCAGGATTTTTGCGTGTTTCTCATTAATGATACCGACATTTTGCTCCACCGCAGTCTTATTATAAAAATCAAGATATTGAGGGAAACAGCACCTCACTTGGTCACCTTGCTAGCGATGTACATTAATTTTAAGACAAACTGATTGTTGGAGATGACTGTCTTATAACGTACGACAAAACCACTGCATCGCGATACCAATGACATCATCAATAATTTGTGACAGAATCACATCACGGGTTACTCTGTGATTTCCATGTAACACAAGCTATCCAATACATGTACGACAATGTCTTCACTGTAACATCTATGCAGTGTTAAAGTGGTATCAGCTGATCATCTTCTAAAGCTGCTATGGCAAAAATATTTGCAAACATCGCTCTTTTTATATATGAAATAAAGCGCTTTGGACATTTTCTGACAACCGCAGTATCATAAGTCCCCGATGAGCCCTGTTCTGTTCTTTACAAAGCTTCCACTTTAGGCATTTAATGCTCGGGCACATTCTCTAGGTAGACACTAACTTTGTGCGTTTGTCATTTGTCAGTTTTTCAGGTCACACCTTTCCTTGGTTGAAAGAATCCACCTCTCGGCTCATAGTCATGTAGATAGGACTGAACCACAATCATAAACAATTAACTGAAAGATGATAACACACTTAAAATACCTGAATGAACTATGCTGTCGGCTGATAATTCACTCTGGGTCCATTGTTATGATA
This sequence comes from Gymnapogon annona, assembly GCA_029814585.1. NCBI lineage: Eukaryota > Metazoa > Chordata > Actinopteri > Kurtiformes > Apogonidae > Gymnapogon > Gymnapogon annona. Next base: position 13,320,833 of record JAPTHA010000008.1, read on the forward strand.
AAAAAAAAACTACAGCAGCTTTAGAGGCTCTCGAGAGCATTTTGCTGTTTATTGTAACGGTAAAGTTAAAACAGTCAGATGCTATGTAAGTTATATCTGGTACAATAACTGCATTGTACATTGTCCCTGTTAAATTAACAATAAACAATAGATAAATAAAAGCCATTAACTGTATTTTTCACTGCAGGAAATGAATTAAGAGCCTAAGGCCAAAGAGCCTGTTGCATTTTTTTCTTCAAGAAACAAACCTCAGCTTCGAAAATGTTCACTTCTTAACTTCATCTGCGAATCTTGTAAGTCCCAATAAAGGTCTGCAGATGAGGAGTTCTTTTTTTTAACTCATTAACTACCACCATACTTAGACAATAGACAATACATGGCAACTGGAATAGACAGAAAATGCCTGAAACACATGATTCATTAACCTCTCCTAGATACTATTTAGAGTACACGTAGCCTAGTATATTTACCGTCTTGTAAAACTCTGAAGAAATCCACAATACAGCCATCCCTTTCCTTTAGTGGCACACAAGTCTGAGCCTCTGTTCACGCCAGTTTCAACTGGTTTGGAAACAAAAGTTTCTCTTGTGTATTAGAAGTGTATGAAGAATGATTTTGCATAGCTGCGCGCAAAGATAAGGCGTTTGTGTTGTGTTTGTAAGACATTAGTTTTCCTATTTCCTAGTTGCCTACTTCCACGATGAAGTTTTCCACTTAACAACTTCAGTGTTTTAAGAAAAAAATGAACAAGTGAAGAAGGATGACAGCGGCATCTCTATACTACACAGATCTCTGCAAAACCTCACCAAAAAGCCTGCTGATCCCTGATAATATTAATAAGCCACATACTGTGGATCTGTCAGACCCAGCTGGAGAGCTCTGTTGTTAAGGCACCGGGCTGGTGCATAGGGGACCCGGGTTCAATCCCCGGCAGGAGCGTCTGGTGGGTTGTGTCAGGAAGGGCATCCAACATAAAAACTCTGCCAAATCAAATATGCGAATTGGATTCGCTGTGGCAACCCTGAAAGGGGAAAAAGTCGAAAGAAACCATCATCATCATCATCATCATCACTGTAGATCTGTTAGAAGCTGCAATGACAAATCAATGCAGTCGATCCCAACCAAACTCCCAAATGAACTCCTCAATTACCGTTTAACTTGTTGATTTTGAATGCATTTGCTTTAAAACGTTTTTTTTTAAGCTTACAAACACAAAAGAGAAAGATGGAATATATGGATTACGCAAGTTTAATGACATGCTCTTAACCCTCAGTGTGGATGGATGGCAGTAAAGGCTGAATCAGGAAGTCAATCAGGATGTAGTGGCAACATTAACCTCCACTAACTCAACACACACACACACACACACGAGCGCGCGCGAGGAAACTGCAGTGTGTAGGTGCACTCTCAGCTGTGCACCGGAGGATCATTTTTCAATGGAAGACAGCAGAAGCCGAGATCATGTTCAAATCTGACAACACAGACTTTTTCCTCCCCCGGTGAGAGTTGTCAGGACAGTGTCTGCACGAGTCCACGGTCGCAGCCTCCGTCCGAGGGCCCGTGCCCGTCTTTAGATAAGGAGCAGGAAGGCTCATCGGACCCTGCTCGGGGCTGTGCCGTGCCGTGCCGTGCTAGCTGCTGGTCTGGGTGTTTTGCATGGTTTCTCCTGCAGCGGTGTGTCCGAACCATCCGAGCCCAGCCGCTGCAGCTCCGACCGGCCAACCGGGCAGAGGAGATCCCCTCCCGGCTGACAGCAGGACGGGGACAGACGGCTGCACGGCGCTGACTGTCGCAAGCACATTTTTTTTTTTTGGCAGAAATCAAACACCACCCACTTTCTTCTTGCTAGCTTTAGCCCCACTGCCCGAGATCCGCTATCTCTCGCAGCGAGAGGAGGCGGTGGCAGGAGAGCACAGCTAGCGCCGTGCTAACGTCAGCTAGCATTATGTGGAGGGTTAGCGCGGGATCACCTAAATCTTACCCTTTTACGGCGGGCTGTCAGTGTCCTAGGGTGGTAGCTTTGAAAGCGCGTTGTCCCGATGCTTCTTTAGCTACATCGTAAATGGGAATCCTGCGGTGTAATGTCCATCGCCGCTGTTTTTCTGCCATCCGCCCCACTTCAGCACCGAACGCCGCCGAGCCCCTGGATGCACTGCGCAGGCGCGCTGCCACCGCCGCTCCGTGGCTGCAGTCGAGGAGAAGATGCACTACCGAGGCTCCGCGCGCAGCTGAAAGAGCACGGCGCACACTGTACCATACTGTCATGCATGGTGTGTGTGTGTGTGTGTGCACGCTGGAGTCACACAGTTCAGAGGGCCTCGACTGACGGCACAGGGTGGTTTTTGGAGAGTGTAAATCTACAACAACGGAAAAAAAGCCTCGGTGTTGTGATGGGTGATAACTGACTATCGTTTCTTCTTCAAGTAAAGTTTTGGCCTTTTGCTTCTTCGTTTGCCTTCACTGTTGGAAAGCATGCATTTAAAGTTTTTCCACCGCAGTAAGCCCACGGAGCACCGTAAAAACACACACCTAAACACACACTGAGGATACATTTGTAAATAAAGCATCGTGACAGTGAAACACACACACAAAAAATGACTTGGTTTTTCAGAACAAGACGCCATACCTGCAACAGTGTCATTATTTTTCCACTAAGGTAAAATGTTATTAAACTGAATACACAGATGATTAAAAAATGACTATTTACAATTCATCACATGCCCTTTTTTATGGACATTCACACTAAATTTTACAGGAAAAAAGTCATTGTTTCAGTGATGGCAACAAATAACTGCTGGCCACCATTTCAGTTCATCACTCATCCTCTTCTTCAGCCAATACGACATTCTCATTTCAAACGAGGTTTTCCATATCTCATGAGACCAACAGTACCAGTAGTCGATACAGTTGCGACACATTTTTTGTTGTTTGTCAGATGGCTGTTCATGACTCTGCAGCGTTTTGCGTTAAGGCGAGAATAAGTATATAAACTATTATATTTTCCTACCATTAACACAGGGGGGCACCAAAACTCTGCTCTCTCTCTCTCTCTCTCTCTCTCTCTCTCTCTCTCTCTCACACACACAAACACACGCATACACTTGTTCAGGACATCAGTGGCTGAATGAGTGACTCAATAAGAAAAAAGAAACGGTACCTTTAATGTTGTAATCACAGGCTTTTATCTCAAACCTGCTGATGTTTTTATACAGATATTGTCCAAAAAGCCGCACTTTATCTCCTCTTTTAGTTCCTTTTTCAGTGTGTATAGGTTATTAAAAAATTACACACACTCACACACATACAGGCGCGCACACACACACACACACACACACACACAACAGATTTTTTTTGTTCCACTTGAGGGTAAATCACTTTAAAAATTGACATTTCAAAACATTACCATAAAAACAGATTGGCTTGCTTGTTTTTTATGTCCTCTTCATCTCATCCAGTGGAACAGACTTTGCAGGGATGTCTTTATAATTGTAATGTGGTGCTTTACTGTGGTGCACTGGCCTCACAGTAAATGATCAGCTTCCATTCACTGCAAAAAAAAAAAAAAAATCCAGGCAGATATGACTCATCCTTAGAGAACATTTCCACCTTTACTTCGCTGCTTCATTGAAACCCAATTCCACATTAGTATTGTCTTCACACTGACATGGGTGAAATGCTCCTAGAGAGGGAGTGAGGTCTTGTCTATGACTCAGTTTCCATTCATGGCCTGAAAATAGGATGTTTTACAAGTCAGAATTTATTGAAGTAAAAAGAGCAGGGTGGTTTTATAATTCTTAACACTCTTCCTTTTAAACCGGGGATCCTTTTGTATTTGTCGATGGCATAAAATATGACGTTTTTTATCTAGTTCCAATTAAAAACAATTGTGTCATAATATGCAAAATATAGACTGATGATGAAGTAAAATCCTGATGGGAGTGGTCTCATACGATGGTTCACTGAATGATGTGAAAATTAAATTAATCATACACGCCATTGCCTTCACATCACAACCCAACCGAGTACCTATGGGAGATTTCCACCCAGCGTGTGGGACAGTGCCATCCAGAATACCAGATGAGCAAATCTGGAGTGATAAATGGTGTTCAGCCCCTTAGAGACTCATAGAATCATGCCAAAGCATACTGAAGCCGTTCAGGACACATATGAGAACAGACTTGTGTCTTTTTTTTTCTTGCACTAATTCATTCATTACATGCAAAACTGGCAAGCATGAGGGTGCTCAGTGCCTTCTCATCCTAGATTCTCATTTGCTTTGCAGAAATTCAGTACATTTCAACATGATTTAAAACAACAAGATGTAACTGTTCTGTGATTCATTTACCGTTATTTAACTAGGCAGGTCAAATTGAAAACCAATATATATAATGGTATATCATGCAAACAGGAGTTCAGGTATCAGTGCTGCTAATTACTTGTCCTTATAGTGATAATAGTTATAGACATAGTTGAGCGACACCACAGCATCAGAAAAACAACATAGTTATAGGTGTTTGTGCATTAATGAGAGAACTGACCCTAACATTTGTTGTCATAATTGGTCATTAATGCAAGGGTGCAACTATAGTTTTTGTCTTTTGAGACAAAGTAATTGTCGGTAATTACTCAATTTCATTACACACCTTCCAGTTTCGTTAGGAGACACGGGTTTTGAATTTCCCCCATGGGGACAAATGAAGTTCTACTCTATTCTATTCTATTCTGATAGATACGCATAACACTGAGCAAATGAGTGGACTGAGTGTCACTGTACCCAAAACACCTCCAAAAGATGATGATGTAAAGTCAGGGCCAAAACATTATTTACAGGCCAGTGTGGGGAATGG
>JAPTHA010000008.1:13341943-13360897 GCA_029814585.1 Gymnapogon annona
GCCACCCCCATCCCACCTTATCCCTATGTCACATAGAAAATATGGTCTGTGTCAGTTTTCTGCTCTGTGTGCAGCTCTTGCCTGTATAAATCATTTCATAAATCACATTCAGAGGGTCCTGCAGGAGGAAACCAGACACACGACTGTGGACATATCAATGCTGAAATGCCCCTCCATATTATGGGATTAATCACTTCTGAGTCAATTCAGTTTCAATGTGCCATTTTGCATTTCCCCTACATATTTGATTCGAGTCTGGTGCCAGTTGTTTATTGTGATTTGAAATTTTCAGAACCTTTTATCGGAGTATCTTCCTACTTCCCCATCCACAATGTGTGAATATTTTAGGGATGAGATATATATTTTCCCTGACATTTTAGCCTCACATTCACAAGTAAATGATATTTAAAGTCACAAACAGATTTTGAGAAATGCTTTCTCAAGCTAATGTGTAGTTAAGGCAGGAACGATGCCGTCCCAATACGTCTGTAACTGCTTTGTGTGATGAACCTCCATGTGAACCATCAAATCCAGGTCTGTAAATCAATGGATGACCCACAATAGATCAAAGTCTCAGAAAGGTTTATGGATATCTGAGGCATGGATGAAACCAGCATTATGGCCAAATCCATCCATCGATCGGTTTTCTAAACCCATGAGGGTTATGAGGACCCAGTGGCCTTTTCCACCAGAGTTAATTTCAACACCCACTGGGTTGAAAGTGTCTCTATTGGTCCCTACCACATTGACTTAAAACTATACTTCAGAAAATGTTACATACGCGACTCTCTCTGTAGTTGAAATTTGACACAAGTAAACACAGGTCAGTATTGAATTTATACAGCACTAGTGTGTAATGTCAAAAGTTGACATGATCCATATATTCTTTTTTTTTAAACACTGTAACAGAGTAAAAGCTGTCATGATTCGTGTCTTGTCAAGCCGTGTTTATGTATTTCTGGGGTTTTATTTTGTAAACTTCCTGTCTGGTCCTGCGTACTCTCCTCTTGTGTCTCGAGCTTCACCTCCAGATTCCTTACCCACCTATGTCTTGTCAGTAATCATCCTCAATGTGTCTCACCTGTTTTGATCTCCTTGTGTATTTAAGTCTGGCTGTTCCTCCCTGTCTTTGTCAGACCGTTGTATGCCTTGTCATTGGAAGTATCTTTGTCTTGCCCTGCCTTATATTGCTTTTTTTTGTGTATTGAGTAGTCTTGTCTAGCCTTTGTTTAATATTGTTCCTTGTTTTCAAGTCTAGTATAGTAGTCCAAATTGATAGATTATCCTCTTTAGAGCACTTGGAGTTTGATAGTTTAGTCTGTTTCTCTTTCTCTTATTCTGCTGTTTTCCCAAAATTCTGTGATTTTGATTTTTTGTTTATGATTTTCCAGTTGTGGGTCCTTTTGGTTTTATTACATTTATTCCTGTGTTTTAGAGAGGCAATTTTTGTTATTTCTAATTGGTACAATCTAGTTGAATTGATATTGTTAAGATTTGGATGTTCATATCGAACTTTAAAACAAAACACTTTATTTTGAAACATTGTTTGGTCTGTGTCTGGGTGTCTTGTCAAGAGTGTTCCTAACATATAAAAGCCATATTAACACTGTGGGGGATGTAAAATTTAACTTTTCTGTATTTTAAAACCACCCATTTAGAATCCTTATAAACCTTTATTTGCTACAATTCCCTGCTGCATTGAAAGGAGGAAACAAAACAAGACCGGACACAATAAGTTTGCATTTCAAATGACACAATGGTTAAGAATAGACTTTGATAACGCTAAGTTTATAAATTCAATTTATTACTGCTTCACCTCATGTTAGATTAAAGGATCTGCGTCTGCTACATCCAGTATTATGTGAGGGCTCCTCAATTTCAGAAAGAAGAGTTTCCGAAAAGAGACTTTGGACTAGTTTGTCAAATGAACCGTTTGTAAAATGAAGCTTGTGTCATGTGAGCAGAATAGATAAAAAAAAGAGGAATAAAGCATCGAGAAAAATAAGTGTTAGTGTGGACGAAGGATGAGGAACACAATTTACCTCGAATGTCATAGAACACAAAGACAAAACTAATACTCGCACAGCATCGTGATCACTGCACTGAAACTAAACTGGTTTTCAGTTAAGGTCAAAAAAAGGTTGGTTGCCAAGACATATTATATTCTAACAGACTTCACATACACTGAAGCATCTGTAACCCTTCTATAGTGTGTATCTTCAGCTCTGCTTCATTCTTCTATACAGTGAGTGATACTAATTCATCCAGACTGGGTGCTGCGTGCTGTACATCTCTAAGACATTGTTAGGTTTTGACCTCCTGTTGGAAAGATGGCAGCAGAACACAGTAAAGGGACTGTAAGGTAATGAAAACACAGCCACTCTCATTCTCAGGTGACTGTACTCTAATAAAAACCCAGGACTGTCATATGAAGACTTGCAGCCTCTCACTTCAATGTTACTCATAGAATGGGAACCAGTAATGGAATGGCAACCAGCAATGGAATCCCACCCCACCTCTACTATTTAGACATGAATTAAAGATGTGAAACACAATGCGCTGAGGATGTAAAAATATTATATATTTTGGTGAGAATATTCACTTCCTTTGTTTGTGAGATGTACCTTTGTGCGCTTCCAAAACAGCTTGTGTGAAGCTGTGATCTCATTAAATACTCTCCAGGCCAAATGGAGTTGTTTTTAGTTTCTATTGCCTGAAATGATTGGATTATTTTCTCTGTTTTGACCAGTCTTATTGAGTGAGATGCAATTTTTTTTTTCTTCATATATTTAAGTGGATTCCCATTAGTTGCTAAAACATCACCCATTAAAACGAAAAGCTTGTCTTGACTGGACTTGTCAACACATTCATTATCATCGGACTGTCTGCAACATCAGAAAACAGTCTCTGAACATGAATTCATAATTGTAGTGTTCATATTCTCCTTCTCTGCTTTATATAGCCACCACCAGTGGGAACAGATTTTCTGTTTGTGGTTTTTACTCAGACGTTCAACCAAGCGCTTCCTTCTTGTCACAGTATTTTTTTTTAATACATCACCACCGATAACATTTATTCAGTGTGCTGTGGCATTTCATCTGAAAAAAGCAGCTGTTTTCTCTCACACAGACTCCATCCTTTATAACAATGATATTTCTATCTGTGTCCATAAAGCAATAGACCAAAACAACAACAACAAGAAAAACTAAATGTTACAAAACTCCTCTACAGTTTTCATTCTGTGTGTGCCCTGTGCCACAGTCGTCAACCATGACTCATACCCTCAGCGGTTTCCATGGATGCATTTATGTCTCATCTTTCATATCTCATCAAGTCGAGGTTAAAACAAATCAATAAACTGATAATGGCGCCTCTGCTGATGCATCTGGGCTGCCACCCGTCTTCTGTTTCTCCACCTTCTTCTCCTACTTTGACCTCGGTGCCCTGATATTAATGACCTGCTGTGGAAATGAATTAAAAATGAATGAAAGGTTGAATGGGGGGGGGGGGAAAGAAAGAAAGAGAAATTGACCCTAAGGTGATGGATTCCTGCCCAGCAGACGTCAGGGGAGATTTATGCAGCTGCAGGTTTTGCATCTCCCTGCGTCTATTTCTCCCCAAATCCTTACCATCAAAATAAATCTTTGGAAAGTTAACCGTGGTCAAAGACGTTGTAAGTGCCAAGACTGTGCAGTGCAACACGTCTTTTTTAGTTCCTCCCCTTCAGCTCCGCGGTATTGCTGACGCTGGGGTTTGTGGTAAATAAATGTCCGAGCAATAATCTCAGAGGCCTACTTTATACGAGACGTTTATATTTCCTTTCAAGCCTGAGGTTGTTACTGCTGCGCCTTCATCAGCGAACGGTTCCAAACTTATCCTTCATCGTTCCCTCATCTGTTTTTGTTTTTTTTTTTGCATCATATGCTCTTCAGACACGTCCTTTCTTGTCCTCAAAATCTCTTTTCCACTTGTCTTCACCCATTCACCCGTCCTCAGTTCATTGCAGATCTATCAGTAGTGGACGCTGCCTGCACTGCGTCTCTCCCCTCACCTCTCCTTTTCCCACTCAAACCCTTTCACATCATTACAGCGCCTGTCCTTGCACCTTCCTCATCCTCTTCTTACATTCATTTTCACCTTACACTCACCTCCCTCACCTCTGTCATCCTCTGTTCTCCATCTCACTCCGAGACACCGCCTCCACCAAGAGCCGTAAAAATCATCATCCCTTCTTTTTTCAGTGTCATTAATTATTCACACGTATTAGTTCTTTTTTATTTGAAGCCCATCAGTGTTTTTTTTCTTAGAAAAATATTTTTAAAATGATTATATATGATTTATCATCAATAATGTTGGAAATGTCTTTTAATAAATACTAATAATTGATTCTTATTTTTTTCTGAAAATAAGATCCTGATTCTACCTGAAACAATTGATCTTTTGTCCCTGCAGACCCAGCTCTAACACTTTGTATTCCCTGGTTTTATATATATATAAATGTTTATTATAAGGTATATTTGAACTTGAAAATGAAAAGAAATGCAAAACCAAATCCACAATTTTCTTCCATAACTTTAACACATGTTCAAAAGGAGTGGGCAGCAGTCTACACTTATTATATCCCACCCCTTCTCCTGCATTATGTTATATAACTATCCCACTTCCTTAAAATAACTAACACTACTACCACTAATAACAATAATAACCCATTTGAAACACAGACATAATCAAACAGAAAAGGACGTAAACAAACAGTCCCAACAACAACAAAAAGGTAAAAAAAAAAAGCACCAACATATACTGAACAACATAAATTAATAGATAGTTATATAAATAATATATTGAACTTATACAAATAACAAAATGAAACCCTCCTCTGTGACCATCACCCTCCCATTTCATCCCTGTATCCTGTAAAAATGTTGCATTTATATTTTATTTAAAATTGTGTTACGTTGCGATATCTTTGTAGCCCCTCACCCATAATGTTCCACAGCCCTAACCCCTAACCCATACTGTTTCATTGACACCACAGAGCGAAATACAAAATATATTCATGTTTGGAACCATTTGATCACTTTTAAAATTTTAGATACTTGTTCCAAGTCCTAATACTTGTATGTTACATCTGACATAAATCTCAGCTGACATGTAATCATGGTTTGACTCCCTCAGAATAAGAGGCATTCATTATGTTAATCACCTCTAAGAATGCACCCATCAACTAAATATAGTAATATGATAATTTTCCTATATTTTTAAGTCTCTCAAGGAGGAAATAAGAAAAAAAAAAAGACTTGAATCAAAATAAATATTAGTTCGTCAGCTCTTCAGTGCCGTGGCAGTGACACACTTGCCCTCCCACTGCTATCATGTACACTCAACCGTTACTTCAGTGCAGCTCTCCGTGAAAAGCATCTCTAGTCTGTAATTAAAAAGCCTAATTAAAACCAGAGGGATGATCTTCCATCGAGTACCCGTCTGCCCACTCACGGCAGACGCAGATAGGGAGGAGACCAAACGGAGGCAGCGGCAGTGAAATCCTCTCACAGTGAGGCTGCTGGCGGCGTATCAGACTGTTGATCCGTCGGGACCCTGAGTCGAGGTGGGACCCAGTCGACAGCTGTCAACACCACTGGCTCTGTATGCGCTGTAAGAGTCTGCTTAGCTCCTAACAAACTAATTAACTACTTCATGCATAGAACATCTCTCGGAGAGGAGGAAATTGGAGATGAATAAATCATGCCCAGACGCCTGATGAAGTGCCACAGGACAATGATTCTCACAGGTCCAATCCTTCAGCGGCTTCAACGTCAGACGCTTCCAGCCGAGCTGCTGTGTTTGTGATCCCCCTAACTCACACTCTGCTGCTTTGGAGACGCAAAACAAAACAACAAATGCCACATGAGCAAAGAACACTTCACACTGGGACACGCTGAAGAGGCCCCCCTGGGTTGTGTTTGATACGGCTTCAACAAAAATGGGACGGATCGGTTACCAAAATGGCTGCTCACAATAACACTGCATCAACCAAATCAAGTAAACACTCTTAATTTACTTTGTATTTAACCCATAATAACCCAGTTTTAGTTTTGTGTCTCTATCTAATTTTTCTCAAGTGATTTATCGCCACTTATTGTACTTTTTTTCTCTTTTTGAAAATCTGGTAACTTAGTTCAATTCAGTGATCGTGTAGATGTTCAAAATAGATTATATTCAAGATGAAGGTTATAATATCAAAATCAGAGAAAACTGTTTCGTCACTGATTCAACTCCATGGGTTTTTACCAGTGAATCAATGTTGTTGAAGATGACAGTGTTTCCACGGTAACTACAGTGCCTCTAAATGGATCATAGCTGATGACCATGAAAAGAGGAATAACTGTATTTTGCACCAATTATTCACACATATTGATAGGATTAGTGGATCCACAGGTATTAGAATTCAATACATACACAATATCACACACTGCAAACATTCAAATTTTAATGACCATAACCTTTAATAGTTTAGTTTTGGTGCTGATGTGACTACAGACACAGGATTTACCATAGTCATAAACTTTATAGTATAGTTCAGTGTAGTTTTTATGTACCTGTACTTTATTTTCATGACCCTGTATTTAATACAAATATCTCTGCCTTCTGCTGCTTACATTATCAAAACAGGGGGAGAATTTATGATCTTATTTTGCATAACAGTGTAACCTGATGACAACATCAACATTAACCCACTTATATTTAATGGACAATAAAACACACAAACGGAGATGTCCTTCACAAGTCTTTTACACAAGCAGCTCTACTTCCACTTGAGTCAATCGTGTGCGGACTTCTTCTGCCTCCGTCTAATGGCTGTCATATACTGTACATGTAATTTATGCAAGAAAGGGTCAGAACTAGACAGTACATTTCACAACCGCAACTACTGTCACAACAGGAAGTCGTCACGATTCCTTCAGAATATCCTCTTGTTTCCACTATTTGTCCTTCTCTTCATTAAAATTCCCCCAGACATTCTTTTAACCATTTGCATTTCCCTGCTTTTCTGTTCATCTTCACTGACGCTGACCTTTTACCCGTCCAGTAAAAAAAAAAAATCACTCCCTGCTCATATTAACACACACTCCCTTTCTTCACAGTTCATTAGGGTGCATTACTTTGTAGTTTTTCTTGTTTTTCTTTAATGATTCCATCTTTGGGGGATTTTTTTTTTCATGATGGACTGCTTTATTTTCATTTACTTCCTTTAATACATTCATTTTTATTCTCTGTGCTTGCAGAAGTCTGCATCTGGGTCCTCTATTTTCTCTGCTTTAAATAATAATAGAGCTCCAATACAAAATGCTGCCTAGGAAGAAAAATCACTTTGTTTTCATGAAATGCACCAACAACAAAGCCTCACGCTGGAGTCATTACTGTCAAAGTTCATGTAAAAAACATCATTATTGTGTTTGGCAGTTTGATACTCATTTGAAGGCTTCACTTAGCATCTAAAATATTGACGCAGGATCTTTCTGGACTGCACCGTTTGATGTGTTATTCTCAAGATGCTTGTGAAACATTTTATTTGCTATTCTGTACACACGTGCATGTGCATACAAACAAAATGATTGCAATTTTCCATTTGTCAAAATGATATTTCTGCTGGCATTCACTATCTACATATACCCGTGCAGCTATTTCTTGCCTAAACCAATATTTCCAATTAAGTCCGAGCTGTGTGGGTGCCAAGTGGTTAACACTGTCACCTCACAGAAAAAAACAGACATATGGATCAAACTGCCAACTTGACATAGTTTCCTGGCAACCTGTTGTTATCTGAGATATAGTCCAACATCCAGAGCTCCCAGTAAAGAACTGAACTTCCGCAGAACACATTTTTATTTGCACAGCAAAAGAATATGACGACTTGTCTCTTGTGTCAGATGTACTGGCAGGCAGATCTTGTTACTTTCAGATGTCGATTCTATATTAAGTAAAAGTTCCTTCAGACTGTTGGATGAAGCTTAAAACTTGTTGGCAGCCACAGTGAATCTGACACATGAAGGCTGTGTGATGATAAAATCCACTAGATATCACGTTAGGATGCAAGTGCCCTGTTGGCAATGGCAATATGAATTTATTTTTTATTTAACTGTATTTAAATAGACTAAAATAGATTAAAAATGTTTCTGTTGGCCAATATATGCAGCAATATAAACACATTTCAGGCTTGGCACTGAATATACATCATGATATGAAAAATGTACACAATTATATGAAAAATATACACAGTTATATGAAAAACAGGGCAAGTATATGCATTCATCCACTTTCTGAACCCCTTTATCTTTGTGAAGGTCACAGTGGGCCAAGTACATATACTTGGCTGAAAAAAAAATATACACAGCAGTATATCCCGAGTCCAGTGAGACCAGCTCACAGCCTTCAACTAATATGAATAGAAAACGATACCAAATTGAGGGGAAGGAAACAGTATGTAATGTGTTGCGACTCTGAAAAACAGAGGGGAACCTCAAATGACTTTGTAACAACTTGATGTTGGTAGTTGCAAGTGTATAAACGTGTGTTGATTGATATGTCACTTCTGTTGGTTTAGCAGCAGTCACAACTGTTACCTGAACACACACCGAAATCACGCCGTCTACCCAGACTTAACACACATCTTTGATTACACAAGCTTTAAACACACTTTGTGATGCAGAGCTGGGTTACCGAAAGAAAACCCAGGGAACAGAGTGTTTTGTGTGGCAGCAGCGTGATGCGCACACTCTCAATGTCACGAACCACCTGAGAGCCTTATGCTCCTCTCAGAGGACGAGCCCACAGCGCACAAGGACATGTTAGCGTAGCAAGAATGAATGCTTATTTATTGAGGTCCTTGGTGAGACTTGAACGCAATGTGCAATAAAAAAAAAAAAAAACAGAGTGATGAATAGAAGTGTTGTTGTGACCTCTTCTGTCGCAGAGTAATCCTGTGTGACCTGTACCTAATATACTGACTGCTGTCTAAAACGTACGCTGGTTACCAAGTCAAAACTGGGTACAACATTTTTGTTTTATTTTTTTTCATTCCAATGTTTCAATACTTTTTGTTTTGTAATGACTCTTTCAGGCCTGACAAGTGACGCAGACATTCAGATTTGTGTTCTTATTGTGACCTGGTGAAGGATGATTGCTGGCCGTCCTGACGCTGGAGTGCTCTGCAGCTCCTTTGGCAACAGTTTGCTTTACTTGTGTGGTGTCAGGGGGCACTGCTGCGGGTATTTTATTCTTCACGCTGTCTGGATTTTCTACCTTTCGCCTTGCAGGACAGAACAGCTGCCGGGCTACGAGCCAACAACACTATCAACCTGTCAAACATATCGCATTTACTTTACACTTTATTTTCCCAGCTACATGTGCAGTGGTGTTCACCCAGTCACCTGTTCATCCAGGAGCAACTGTCCTAGGCTACGTTCACACAGCAGAAAAAAAAACAGATTTTTTGGTCACAAGTGACCCATATCTAATTTTTTTGTGACAGTGTGAACATCACAGATCCAATTTTTTTCACACCAGACCCAGGCCGTTTTCATATGTGGTCCTAAATCGGATATGTACCTGATGTTTTTCCAACAACCGCAGTCTGAACGCTCATGTCGCATTTCATCCGACTTTTACGTCAGTGAAGTGAGAAGGGCATCACAATTCTGCGCCAGAGGAGGCGTGACGCGGCAAGATTTTTTTATTCTCAGCCTTTTTCTTCTCTTTATCATTTGCTCGTAATTTTGTCGGCTCTGATTGCACATCAACTTAAAAATTAATACGCACACACTGACTTGTGTTGCGCCCATATTTACTTCCGTAAACACAGCGTGCTGCCTGTGGCATCACGTCTTCTTCTGCGCATGCGGGTCACTTTAGAGCCACAGACTGTTCACACTGGAGTCTTATGGCGGTCGCATTGAAATTGTAGTGTGAACGACCATGCAAAAAGAATCGGATCTCAGCAAAAAATCAGAATTGAGCATCAAGACCTGCAGTGTGAACGTAGCCCTAGTCTGACCTGCTTCTATCCTCACCTTTGACACGCTCACTAGCATCATGAGGATCACCTGGTGCTGACAGGTGTGGTTAAACAGTGCACCAGCATGTAACCCACTCCAGCTCTACTACTGTCTGACAGGTTTTCAGTGGACTTTACTCAACTGCCCAGTGTCGTTTCTCACTCTGAATCGCTGTTGTTGAACAGCCTGTTTTCCTGACCATGTCTTCTGCCTCAGCTCTGGTCACCTGACCTGCTTTATGTCTGACCCTGAGCCACGTGTCCGCTAGGTTCTCCTGGGTCCTCAAGTACAAAACATGCGTAACCACGAAAACATGGCGCACAAACTTTTTCACGCTGATGTTCAGGTGTATCCAAAGTGAAGTGACTGTGCACGTGCGGTGCTCCACGGCAACTCCATAGCTGGCGTATGCATGTTTCTAATGCTTTTAATCCATTGGCGACACTTAAAGGCGATGATGGAAAATGATAATAATGTGAAAAAGGTCATTTCTCAGAGTAACGTGTGCAACAGAGGTCCACAGATGAACATACCGGCCAGGGTAGCACCTCCCCCACCACACCAACCAGACGCTGAACCCAAGGTTCCCATCCTGCCCGGGAGGTCATGACACGTGACAAATGCATTTAATGTAGTCATAACATCTGTCACAAAATTTTAATTCATGTGCTCATTGAAGCCACTGATTGCTGTCTGGATGTGACACTGCGGTTCTTGCGAGTCCTGCACAGCTGGGTGCGGACACAGTGGTGTCATCACCACCACAACAGGCATCGGCAGCTGGCTGCTGTCCGGGGGATTGGCTGAAGCAGGGAGGCTGGAGGTCTCCCCGTGTCTGTGACACGAGGCTTGTCCTGCTTACCTTCTTCTGCCTCATTGTGTGTTGTAAAATAATCAATTGTCTAATTAAATGAGAGGGGAAATCCCACCTGGAGACTCAGTTTAAACTAATTAGCATATTTAAATAGAGATGTGGAAGGGGTACTTTATGTATGCAGTCAATTCCACGCTGACTTATATGTATAAAAGAAATCTGCTTGGATTAAAGCGTACAAACAGTTTTGTTCATATGGATTTTTTTGTGCGTACAGAGTTTTTTGGATTTAAGTATACGTCGGTTTTCAGTATGAAATCCATGCAAGTATTAGTGCATGAGGCCTGTGGTTCTTTGTTGATGCCTGGCCCGACCACGTTCCTCTGTTCCACCCTGGTAAACCTTCACTGTTTTTCTGTCGCTGACTATGAGAATTGTGTTTGATAAATCTTCCTGATTGTGCTGGAGTCATACTGCACATGCATCTGATATGTACCTGTCACAGTAACACAGGGAATGACTTTTGATTTAATTCATAAATCATTTCCTACTAAATGAACATTTCCAAGGAGAATGTCATGGTTATGAATTATATGACTCATGGTTTTGAAGGCTGTTATGCAAACTAATCGGAAAAACTCCGATGCTTGTATTGTACAAGGTTAGTGCTTGCACGTAATGTTGAGTGACTCATTACAACTGCTGAGGCCCAGGAGAGAGAATGGAGACATCGATGTAACAAGCACCACTCACACGATGGGAAAGTGAAGTGGACACCAGAGGATAAGGATGAGGACAGGGCGAGTAAAAAAAACCTTGTCTCTGTGACTGAATGAAGGTAATTCGACTTAAAATTCTCCATCAGGTCCACATATCCTCTCCTCCTCCCAGACCTTCGTTCCTGGTAACCTGAGTGCACAAGAGAAACACGCCGTCTTACATGGTGTTTGTGATCCTTCAGGGAAATACAGGAACTGTGGTGTGTCACAGTTGAAAGAGTGAAACTGACAATATGCTTTCTGTTGCTACAGAGTGTGTCCCACAGTGCGTACGACTTAGTGTCTGCTACAGATGCCACTGTCGCCGTGAAATTCACCATGTAACTCTGCAGGAAGCTCACATTCTGTGCAAAGGAAATGAGTTCTTCTGATGTGGACAACAGGTAAAACCCATTCTGAATGCAGCGGCACAGGATTGGACTTTATGTTTTATTAGAATATTTGAAAAACAAGTTGCATACTGTGCGTTTGCTTATGGTCTGTATCTGCCACCTGTGGAACAATATGTGTTCTTCCTTGTACTGTTTGTTGTTGGCAACAAAACAACGATAAACAAGAAGTAGTATGACGTGCATTTTATAATCACCTGTAAATTGAAATTGTGTTCTAATGAGGCGCCAACGAGGATAAGAACGTCTTATTATGTCTGCTCTCAGCTCATCAGTGTGGTTTCCTGTAGCAGGTCGAGACTGACTTCCTGAGGCTGCTTTACAGGAACACAGTCCGTTTGTGTATTTGTATTATGACATCAATGCTGTAATTTCCAGGTGTATTCTTTCTGTGATATTCCAGTCTGTTCATTTTATTCTGTAGTGCATTTTCTCCCTCATTATTTTCCCTTCACTCTTATATCTCTGACTGCATATAATGGTTTGGAACAGTGCACCTGACAGCTGCAACTGACTCCAACAATAACCTCACAGATGAAATTCAACACATAGGTTATGCGTTGAATCAGAACGACTGCGATCTATGTTATGCACTTACAATTAATGTTTTATCAAAGAAAAGCAGTGATGTTAATGATGAATTCATATTGAATACCCGAACCTAACCTGATTGCAGATTTTCTGGACAGTTTAAACACTATTACTTGTTGTGTAAACTTCCAATAATGTCATCGACCAAAATGAAAACCCACATCCCAAAACACCTCTTTTGGCTCTAAATTCTGAACACAGACCCTTCATTTATCTGTCTGCACCATGTGCTCATTGACAAAAGCGCTGGCGTCAATATCATTAAGTCAAGTCAATACAAGTCGAGTACAATTATCACACCGTTCTCAGGCAGAGCGATAAAAGACACAGGGGTCACTTTTCTTTTAGGATTCACAAAGGCCTGGGGAGAGAGAGAGAGAATGAGAAAAGGAAGAGGGCAAATAGTTCCTAATGAGACTGTAATTGACTGTGCTCTCATCCATGGGATGTCAATGGAAGAAGTTAGACAAAGAGTGTATTCACACCTGAACTGCTCTAATCACTTCTATACAGAGGGAAATATGCAGATAATCTACAGTCTGGTCTGACGTGAGAGACAAGGCCCTCAGCTCCCGAACGAAATCAGTGTGGATGCATCTTATAGTTGTGACAAGACTGATGGACACTGGAGCCTAAGGCTGCCTCCTGCTGCCATAGACTTACACTTACACTAAAACTACTAAGTCAGTCATTGTCTTTGGCAGGAAAAGCTAGTCTGCAGTTAAGTCGACCCTTCACTGTTCCTGTTTATTTAATAAAATGTATTTTTCCTCCTAACAGGCATGGTGGTCTTTGGAAACAGGAGGAATTTAATTTCCAGTTTCTAAACCTCTTGAACAATGCAAGCGCAGATGAAAAGTTCATTATGACCCAGAGCAGACTAGATTGTGAAAGAGAATAAATATGATTTCTTTTTATTGCTACCAGTCTTTATTTTTGCATTTGTCTAACCCTAATCCCAACACAGAAAACTGTTTTTTTTTGCGTCCAGGCAAATGGAGAGCACGTTGCCATATCATATTTATACTTTTATTTTTTATATCTTGATTGTTAGTTTTTTATGGCACCTTTCTGACCATTGCACCTTCAATTTTGTTGTATTTGCAATGACAATAAATACATTATATTCACATTTTATTTCATGCTATTCTATTCTCTCTCCATATGTATTTATTTATTTATGGAACCAGGGGATGACTTCATGCTTTGTTTACAAACAGAGCAGGACATCTCTACCATTCTATTCCTATATCAGTGCTGGCACAGGGATCATCGCTCATGGCGTTGCCTCGGGGTCATTCCCATGGAGGACCGTGACTCACTGCACTGTCAGCTTGTTTTGTGTCCAATGTCATGTTTTTACAGCACTGGCGATTACATCTCAGAGACTCCTGCAGTTTTAAGTGAAGTGAATTGTGCAGATTCGTGATAGAATCATCATAAACACATTTTGTAGTGTTTAGTTTTAACAGTGATTCATGATGGCCCATGATGCATTGCTCCAGCAAAAGTTTTCATTTGAACACTTCAGCGGTTGTTCCCTTACAAACAGAGGAGTGTCGATCTGATTTCTGAATGCCCAAAACAAATTAACATTCACAGAGATAAAATCAAATCCAACAGAATGGTTGTTTTAGAATGATGATTATACCAATAAAATAAACACACTAAACCAGATAGACTTCAGCAGTGCTCCCCAATAAACACTGTATGACTTCAACTCGGAGTGTGTTACAGTTGATGTTACCAATTTCAGTTGCATTTTTACAGTGCTAGACTTTCAACCAGTACATTGTAAATCCGTTGTGTTTTACGAGAGTCAATATTAACTGAAGTAACAGGTTTTTACTGAAATAATTTCGCTTACTGTGTTTTTTTTATGGGCTTTCGGAATTGTGTTTTTTGGTAAGATAAGACCTGAGTGTGTGTGAGGTGAGTGTTTATTTTGGTTCCTGGAGCTTTGGGGATTGCGTATTGACTTCCAGGTGTGATATTTGTCTTGGCAATTGAGAAAAACTGTATATTAGACCCTTTTATGAGGAAAATTGGAAAACTTGTGTTGTGAGTGATAACTGTGATAATGTGGTTTTGATAGAAAGGTGAGAAGGGTTCATTTTGGCATTTGTTGACTTGGTACATTGAAAACACCAGGACCTATTATCGTTATTATACATATTTTCTGATCCAATTTAACTGGACATCTGGTTCTGGTGGAGATTAAAAAAAATAAAATAAATCAGGCTTTCCATCTCTTCTATCTGTCATTTCTAGTCAGCCATAGAACAGACTGATACACTGATGGACGTCAAACTAAAAGGAGTTGTCAGCGGTATCTTCCCTCGCGCCTTTTTGGAGAAACGCAATATTTGCAGATGTATGTGTGATGACTGGCCACATATTGATGAAGGAAAATAGACCCTCTCTGTTTGCAGTGTGGTTTCCATGGATACTCAGTGGCAAATTCAAAGGGATGTTGTTTTGGAGCAAATTACCCATTGATAGATCACATCATCCAGAGAGTGTTGAGTTCCCAGAACGGTCAACAGTTATTATTCATGACCAAGCAATATTGTGCATGGGAGCATCCAGCTTGTTAGTTGACGGAGAGGGGATGTTGAAGGTGACATGAGAGGTGATGAGAGGAAAGAAGAGGAGACGAGATGAGAATAGATGGCATAAGGAAATGAGAAATGAGAGACGGAGATGTGATGATGCGAGATGAGATGGGACAAGATGAGGAGAAAAGAATAAAGCAGAGGAGACCAAGGCAAAGCTATATTTACTATATCGAGAGCCAAACTAAATGGAGTCAGGCCAGTCAATGAAATTGCCCTTATTCGCTCTGATGACTCCACTAAACTACCTGTAATTACCACTGCACAGATTAGTTAAACATTCACATCCCTGTCTGTGTGCTGCAGACTGCTCCAAGACTCGCACGAAGAGACACTGTTGTTGATGTTGTTTTTTTTGCTGTGCTCTGCTGCAGCACTGATGCCTTTACTGTTATAGATACTGTGACATTTACTGAAAACCCTACAAAAGCTGGAATGGTGCCCCTATGAAATGAGACTGGTCATCCAGAAAACACAAACATTCCTTTCAGAATGTAAATTACAAGCAAAGTTTTCATTCTAATTTAAAGTATCTGAACAGTCTACAGGAATAGAATGAAAGTCAAGCCAATGAAAACTCCCCTCGGAGAAACTAACCAAAATCAATGCGCGTTGTGGAAGTGGAAGAGCCTGCTATCGTCAGCTCATTTAATTTTGTCTGCAGCCACAATCAGCATTTAATCCTATAGGACAGTATATTTACACAGAACAGAGCTTTCACGCTTTGGATGCTTTAATAATGCATTGTGCACATTGTTCTTGAGCTGTTGGAGCACATTGCTTTAATTATATTGTAAAGAGCAGCTTTAGGATATGAAAGCGCATTTTAATTTAGGACAGTGAGACAATGAACAGATTAGCTTTGTCTCAACAGTTTTCCAGTTCATTTTTCATATATAGGCGCAACATTATGAAAGTGATATTTTTTCTGCTGCTCAGCTCTAGGTCAGAATTACACCGTTCATTGATAAACATGTTAATGCTTACTGCAATACTGACTACAAATCATATGTTCTTAAAATTGTCTGGACTTTCCTGAACCGTACCACAGGTCCTTTCCACTCTTCACCACAGGCTCGGACGTGAACATCTTGGTTGTAGTCTGTATGCGTTTCCTGTCACTCAAGACTATTGCATAGTCACTAGGCAACTTAGAACTTACCCATCCTGTCTGAAGTTTCTCAGCAGGTGCATTAGTTCATCTTAGTGACAACATCATATATCATTTCATGTCGTGTCTACGACATCAGGCAGTGGGTGCAGTGCTGGCGTCGCGTACCGGGAGGAGGATTAATGTAATGGTGCAACCGGCGTACAACCGGGGTCTCCATCGGTTCATGTGTGTAACGGTTGAGTTACTCAGCCGCTCTACCAACCGTCTCAACCATCGTGATGGAGGCTAACAGCTATGGAACTGCAGCAGGTGTGCTAAGCTGTACGACTACTGGCTCATTGAACTACACTGGACTCTTTCGTTCTTTGGTTGTTTTTTCCACAGGGGACAGCAGACCGAAGGAGGAGAGGAGGGGGGGACTGTAGATGCATGTGAGTGAGTAATGTGTGATCTGTGTTTGCAGTTTTTTTTAACGGTTGTGTTTCAACTGTTAGCTGTTAGCAGCTGTGAGCGCTATGCTAATGGTGGCTGCTGACTTTTTCACTGCCGTTTCTCTCCGAAGGACACATTAACAGCCCTTCGTTATCATCTCTGGGACTTCAATCATGTCTCTGTGGTACATGTTGTGCAAGAATTCAATTTGTTGTGTATCTGTTCTGCTCTGTTCCTTTTTTCCTACTCTTTGTATTACGCTGCTGTGTGTGAAATTTCCCCCTCACGGGACTAATAAAGGTATATTCAATTCAATTCAACCAATCATATGTAAGCTTAGCACACACAAATACATAAATGTGACACATAAATGTGACTGACACCCTCGGGGGGGATCAGAACTTACTCCAGTGTTTTCCATGCACGTTAAATAAACTCCTGACTTCTTCAACCTTACTGAGAGTCCATATATCTATTCCATCAATATGAAGACTTCCACCACAGACCTTTCTGTTGTTGCCATAGTTATAAAGTTAAAGTAACAATGGCCTGTTGTAATCTTTCCTGAAGATGAAAATCTGCTGAAAATCAATCAACAGACCCTTCAGTCTGTGTTACAGTAATTCATTTGACATTGATGGTATGTTTGCACTTCATAAATTCAGGGGGGAAAAAAAACAACTTTGCTCAAAGCTGAAGGAACAGAAACCAGGGTTGAAAAGCCAAAAACGGAAAATCCACACCTTTCTTCGGCAGTTCTCCATTGAAATGATAAGACTATTGCGTTCCACAATAATGCATATATTTTGCAGAATGGTTATTTTATTGCAGAGCTTGTCATGTACATGTAAATGACCTTTTAATTATTGAAAATTTAGATCGGTTATACTCTGTATTTGTGTGTATCTACATGGAGAGAGAAAATTGAAAGACTGGATTAAAACCTCTGCATCTTCCATGTCCAGGTTTAAATCCTGCAGAAATTTTAGTGTACAGTATTTATAACTGTCCTATCAAGGAAGACGTATTGTAGATTTAAAAAAATAAAGATCCACTGGCAAACAGTAGACACAGGAGAATGATCTCCTCTGAATTGAATTATCTAATGAAAGGTGATTGTGGAATTTGTATCCTGTTACACTACAAAGCTTCATATTTTTCAGTCCAATACCAATCTTGATCCAACACCTTGGCAAGGATTTAAAAAGGTACAGGAATGAAACAGAAAATACATTTAATCCACCTGCACACATACACTGCTCACCTCTGGTCAAAGAGAGCAATGGTATGAACTGCCTGGAATTGCTACATATATACTTTTCTGTGAAAATGTGAGGCCAAAAGCAATTACAGGTTTAATAAATCCACACTGAACTGCACTGCAAAAATCATAACCTGCCTTTTGTTGTGCTGGTAATCTCGTGGTGTCAGAAGTGGGTTCAATCAGTGTAACAAAAGGTGGGGAACATCTGTTTTATAGAGTCAGTGATCAGTGTTGGTACTATAGACCGGGAAGGCTGCGGGTCCGGATGGCCTTGGTTCCAGGCTCCTCAGGTCCTGCTTAGATCAGCTGTGTGGGATTGTTGGACATCTGTTCAACTTGAGCCTGAAACTGGGGAGGGTCACACGTCTGTGGAAGATGTCCTGTGTGGTACCGGTGCCCAAGACCCCCCAAAGACCCTAGCTGCTACAGGCCGGTGGCTTTACCATCTCACTTTATGAAGGCCCTGGAGCGGCTGGTCCTGACCCACCTGTGCCCCCTGGTGAGTTTGTCCATGGGCTCGCTGCAGTTTGCATATCAGCCTGACATCGGAGTGGACGACGCCATCATTTTCCTCCTTCACAGTGCCTTGTCTCACGTGGAGTCACCTGGGAGCTCTGTTCGGATCCTCTTCCTGGACCTGAGCAGTGCTTTTAACACCATCAGGCCGGACATCTTGAGGGTAGACCACCACCTCACTAACTGGATTATGTGAGGACCTTGGGCTGTGTGTCAGATACGGTTCTCTGCAGTGTAGGTGCCCCCCAGGGAACGGTACTGGCACCTGTCTTCTTCACCCTCTACACTGCGGATTTCTCACATCAAACACTGTCATGTCACCTACAGAAGTTCTCTGATGACTCTGCCATCGTCGGCCTCATTAAAGATGGGGACGACACGTCATACA
>JAPTHA010000008.1:13488324-13515042 GCA_029814585.1 Gymnapogon annona
CCGGCCCTCCCTCGCGCCTCCCTCCCTCCCCGTGCTCCAATAAAGAACATTAAAAGTTAATGTTTGTTTCCATCTCAGTTCCTCATTCCTCATGCCAGTCTGTGTCTCGTCTTGCGTTGATCTCCATCTACCTCCCTGCCTGTCAGTTTTTCCTCCTTTCTCCGCTACTGAATCCGACTCCAGTCTTGCCTTTTCTCTGGTTGTCCTGTGCCTACGGTCTCCTGCGAGTGATGTAAGAGATGAGGAGGGTGCGGGATGAAGATGAGAGATCATTGTGTGGGAATATTCAGAATGCATCTTGTTTACAAACACTTGACATGTCCAGTTGCAGAAACATCATAACATTCAGTATGCCAGAATTATCCTACAGAAATTCAGATTTTTTTTTTGTTAAGACTGTGAGATATGCAACAACTGCACAATACTTTCTGCAAACTAAAGTCCACAAATAATCCATCATTTGTCTTACGTTACCACTCACATTTTCTACCTCTCTCCACCGTCAGCTTCCATCAAAAGTCTAAAATGCCCCCAAAATCATCTGTACAAAAAAAGACTGCACACGGGAATAAAATATTTATGTCACAGTAGAAGACTTGCACTTCAAATGTAATCTTTGCAATAATATGGGAGTTGATTTCTTTGATTAAATAGACAACACTGAATCAAGAGCCGCTCAGCCAACTGTGGCGCCGCAGTGACTGCTCAGTAATAAAAAATGATGGGGATATTAAATCCATACCAGATCGCAAGCATAACAACAGGAATATTTACATTGCTAAATAAATCAATATCCATAACAATAAATGAGAGATGTACTCTCTCGTTTTTTGTGGATCCTTATTGTGGAATAAATGACAGAGTACAAGGACTGAGAGGGGAAATCAGATTATGATTTTCTCTCTGTCTGTCAAACACACACATGAACATACTTCTTAAGGTCACAGTCACAGACAAGTGTTGGAACAGCTGCTCAGCACAGTAATAATTTAATCTGTGTGCTAGTGACTGTTCGATTTTGGGTGTCTCAGCTCACTACATAGCACCGTATGAGTCACAATTGAAAGTGCACAAAAACACAACCCTCACTCTGACATGTGTTTATTAAATTGTGATGACATACACACACGGGAGAGCTTTAATTTCCTGTCCTTCTTTATAAAGTGTATCTCGTTTTTTTTTAGCATGGTTCACCTGTGGAAAGAATCAGTGAGGCAGGACATTATAACAAAAAATTCTCATCACTTGTGTGTGTGTGCACGTGCGTGTGTGTGTGCATTTCAATTACTTTTGACATGAATCTTTCAACATGTGAAGTCTAAGCTCCCGTTAGACGACAATAAAAACAGGCTCCATGATTTGGTGACATTGTGATTCATTTGGACAATAGTGAGATCTGCACTGCTGATAAAAGAGGTGAAATCATGAGTCTGCTTCTTTGCTATCAAGGAAATTGTCACTCGATCCACAATATCACCATCTAGTAGATTATTTTTGGTTCACTGGCATCCGTGTGACCTGGTCCACACACCACATGATCATGTGATACGATCACATTATTATCTGATGTACACAAACTACATACAGAGATCCTTATCAGTCATTCTTCTACTCAGGGTACAAATAATATTGAGTCTGCTGTTATTGCCTTTCAGACATCTACGCCATTCATTTTATGTGCTCACTGTGAGAAATATGGTGAAGAATTTACAAATGGCAACCAACTGAAGTGACCATCATGGTGTGTGTTCATCTGTTTGTTAGATATACCTTTATTTGTCCCACTCAGGGAAATTTCAGAAATTTCAGTTTGGTCTGTTCTGAGCATTTAAGCTAAAGTGATCTTATCTATGATCCACATTCAGACATGTTTGATGATGACTATGTATAAATCCACCTAAATTTGACACATTACATATTTAATTTGGCTGTAGCCCTTTACTATGACATCGTTGCATAATGCGATATAGTGAGAATCACTTAGTGCAGCTCTGTCATTAACTTCTGCTGTTGATGCTGGTTGTACAGGAGGAGATTAGTTTGAGGTTACATTTGGGTGGGTAGATGGTTATGGTTAAGATTAGTCAATAATTCATTTAAGTTACTGCAGGGGTAAAATGAGATGATTAAACATGAGCACACTGGAAGAGAAAACAGACAACATTATCCCAACCATTAGGTTATTAAAGGTGCCATTGAGCAGGACCCTGATGAAGCTCTAAGGTCCTCTCCAATGGAGCCTAATGTGCAAAATGCTAATGTCACTACCACAGTGCCGTTAAACTCACGTCCAAGTCCAAACAGCACAGCAGAGTTCATTTACGATGAATTATTTCTTAAATGAGGCATCAGTCGGGGATCAAAAGGGGCTAAATTAATTCATTAAACTCAAGTAGAGTTATTAGTGAAATGATGTGAGTTCCTTGAATAGTGCAAAAGCTGCAGGTCCGTTTGTAGTCGTATGTCGCTTCATTTCGTGTTCAGTTGTGTGTTGATGGAAATCATTACTTTAATAACCATCGCCTGAACTGGACACACCAGATTAAGGCATTTTAAAACATAACGCAGGTTGTGAAAGACACCTAATAAGAGCCTTATTCAACCTCAGGGGAATCTTATGATTTACTGCTTCAACTGAAATTGGAGAGTATTAAACTGAATTGCCCCTTGTGGGATATAGTTGTGTACCTACCTACTGTATAGATCCATGTCCTTCCATTCAGCCTCTAACTTTACTTTAAGATTAAGACTTCACTAAACTTTACTTTTACCCTGCTCTGCTCTTCTTCTTCATCTTCATCATCATAGAAGGACAACTGGATGCGTGTTATGGACAGACTGAATACAGACTATTGAACAGGTTTGGACACAGATACAGGAAATGACATCATGATTCAAGCAGATTAGGGTCGAAGGCAATGACAGAACCTTCATACACAAATTCAACTTGAATTACATTTACCAGCTACATTTATGTCAACAATTCACCTCTTTCCTTTCATGTCCTTTTATTTTGCTATGCTCGGTGCTTGGTTTATTATTCCCTACCTCTTCTGACAATTTTTTCTCCACCAATAATCCATACAAACATTTAAAAGTGTAAAATGCTCTTCTTTTTTTTTTTTGCTACTAACACCTCTGGATATCACTGAATATTAAATTTCCATTAAGCACAAACGCTCACTCCGTACCCATGTACACAGCATTAACAGAGGCCGTGGAACTAATTGCTTGTATCCTGTTCATTTGCTCTTAAGGTGTCCCGGCAAATATTAATAGAGTTAAAGGTTTAGCAAGTAACCACGCATCGTTACTGATAGACAGATGGACGGGGAGAGAAGCAGAGAAAGTGAGACTTTGACTGGAGTTGCGGTCCAATGGAACGATTCACAACAAGCGAGAAGAGAAACAACTGGCTCATCAACTCCAACACCCACCCACACTAACACGCTATCGCACAAAAGAGACAACACAACTTGGCGGATGGAAAAAAAAAAACAAAAAACTTAGAGGCACCAGTATTTCACAAGGTCAGCTGGTAATGAAAAACGATGTGCAATCTTAGAGTCTTTTCGCACCATTAAATGTGAGAAAACACACACAATTCACTCAAGTACATCCAGAAAACTCCTCACTCAGTGCGGTTTACAAAGGAAGTACATAACTATTAAGGAAGACTTTTTAAAAATAAATAAGAAAAAGGGGCAGAGTTAAAATAAAAGCTTCACCGAATGATGGAAGAATTGGTTTTGGTCAGCCTTAACACTCAATTAAAACACACGTCAAACTAATGTACGCTTTGACAATGACATCTTCAGTTCCAGAAATCATGGTTTAACAGTATGTGACGTGAAGTGAAGACAGGCCGACTGTGACTTTTGGCTGTTCTACAAAAGGCTGAGGCTAAGACTGTGTGTGTGTGGGCGGCGAAAGGGGAAGGGCTGCTCTCTGCATTACAGTACATTTTAACAAGTAGTTATTTCAGACTAAAGGGGTCTGTAATCAATGTTATTTTGAGAAGAGCACCCACAAGCAGCGGCCCGACAATCCTCGCTCCTTTTCTCTTCTTCTGATTTTCCATCTGTCCTCTCCTCCTCCTTAATCACCCTGCCCTTTTTGCCTCGTCTTCTCTCTGTTACAGTGTCATAATTTACCCATTCCCATCAAACAGCCTCATTTGCCCTCTCCTCCTCTGCTTATTGCACCCAATTTTCCTCCTTTTTTTGCATCTTCTCTTGATGTGTGCATTGACTTAACATTAGTTAGCAGGAGAGACTTGGATGCAAAGAGACACAAACGTGCATTGTAATTCATCACGTTCTTTTCATGCTAAAGTCAAAGTCGAAACAGCACATGATTGTTCAATATAGCTGTAACTCAGACATTTATTTCTGCATTACCTCTACAATTCATGAGTTCTTTCAGCGTTTTCCCTTCCGGGGTCGCCACAGCGAATCCAATTCGCGTACTTGATTTGGCAGGAGTTTTTACGTCGGATGCCCTTCCAGACACAACCCTTGTATTGATCCAGGCTTGGGCCCAGCACAATGACATATTGAGGCTACAGTTGTAGACAGCAGTGTGAAGGGTCTTGCCCACCTGGGTCCCCTATGCACCAGTCGGTGCCTTACCAACTGAGCTATCCAGCCACTATAAATACAATACAATATACAATACAATTATTTCTCATTATTTACATTATATACCCAAAAGGTATTGCAGACGGGCAGAAAGGCATTGTATAGCCTACATATATATACTGTTACCTATGAAGTTAAACTAAAATATTTGTGGCTTTTCTCGAGAAATGATTGTATCAATATGATTTTTTCTTGGTAGATAAAGTGACACTGGGTCAAAGGAGATACTAATGTGTATAAATAGGAAGAAAAATAGTAATAAAAACATGACCGTGTCTAAAAACATAATTATTCCAACGTTATGGGCAAAAACAGTGTGTCTGCTGTGTTGAAGACATGTACTACATCTCCATGTGGTTGGTGCAATATAATGGTCACTGTTTTGTGGTCTTTTTATAAAGGTGTAGTAGCTCCCTCTGTTGTTTGACTCACAGCCTGAAATGTGTATCTCAGCTCCAAGCAAAGCGCAGGATACATCAAGACACACGAGGACAGACTTTCATTCTGTGTGAAGTGTATCCTTTAATAATCAAGTCCAGTTTAAACTTTCAAACCAATTCAAGACTAAGTGATGTTACTCTAAGACCATTCAAACCAGGAAGCTTCTTAAAGTCCAGATTGGCAGCTGATAAACACAACTGGGGAGATCTAACTTCTTCTGGCTCCACTGGTCGATTATTTCCTGTAATTGCAACTTCCTGTGTCTAAGCTAAACGACTGCAGTTGCTATTATTAGTAGTGCAGATTGTGCCTCTGTGTGCTCCAATAACTGAGACAACATTTTGTGCAGAAGCAGTACATGTTATACCTGCAGTGTGTGTCACACAAGGTAAAGGAGTTGAACTCATTGCTGCAGGCAGAGTTTTGGACTCTGGTGATAGGAAGTGGTTCTCACCACTGAAACAATGAATAGGTGTGTAAAGGCTACACAGTCAAATGTACATGCAGCAAAACAATGAGTGACATTTAAGAATGCCAAGGCAGAGAAGGTTTGACACACTGTGACAGGAAAGTAGGGTATTGATTTATATCTTTGAATTTTACCACGTTTGCTGCTTCACTTGGAGTCTATATGATGTTGGACATTAACCACAAGAAAAAGAAAATTAATACATAAACTATATTATCAATATCTATCCCCTTCAAATTGGCTTACCGTATAATAAATGTGCCGTTCTGTCATTTACACGTTTTACTGATTCAAAATGATCACCTGCATTGTGGGTATGTTTCAAACATACCCACAATAGCACATAATGAGTTAATGTTCCATAAATTTTCACATTTTAGTTAACCTTCCTGACACGAGCAAGGTGTAAATTAAAGCTCACTCACCATTATGGCAAAAAATAGCTTTGTTTGTGTCACTGTTGACACATCCATTCAAAGCGTGTGATAGTATCACAAATAAGTAAAATTTTCAGAGTGTGATGTCTACTTTGATTTATTCTATTAAATATTTTAGAATATTCATCACATGCCATTTGGGTGGGGGGGGGGCAGTTGAGATTTAAAGCATTTGGACCCTCGATAAACAGGAAATCTATTCTTAAACTGATAACCACATTGAAAGATCATCATGTGCATCTATGCAAAAGCATGAACACAAGTAGTGATGATTAAGGTGCAGGAATGTTAAAAAAGTGCCACTGTTGTGTTCTTTGAATTAAACACAGGAGATTGCAGTGCAAGTCTTTCTGTCTTCATTTTTTTTTGTTGCTGTTTGTTAAAAATTGAACTTAAACCAAAAATATATACTGTAATATGTACTACATCTCCTTTGTGAACACAGAGAAAAGAGAGAGAGAGGGTTAGTATTTAATGAGGAGAAGGTGTGGGAGCAGACTTCATTAGTCATCTGAAGATGTTGCCAGACAAGAAACCAGAATAACTTGTGGATCAAAGTTATTTTTTCTTTTTTATTTTAGATGCAAAGAGTCTGAGTTGAAAAGGACTAAAGGGTTGTCATCACTCGGCCTAGATGAATTCAAATCCTGAAACCAGTGGCTCACTGAGGTGTCGCAGGGTGTCCTTTTAGCAGCTGCAGTTTTTCTGGTCGACTGTGGAGAGGATGATCCTGTGTGGGTGAGACCTACCTGAACGGGCTCCCCGGAGCCTGAACAACACTCTGGAGCGGAATCCGGAAGTGTCACTCTGGGAGCGGAACCTGGGAAGAGGCCACGGCAGAGAAAATTGCTTCATCTCCAGGTGTGTGTCCCCCTCCTCCTCTTCCTCCTCCATCGTTGCCTCCTCAGTCAGAAACTAAAGCCACAGGACCACAGTGACAAGAAGTGTCATGAGCAGCGGCTGTTTGCTCACTCCGCCTCCTCTGCTCTACTTTCACAAACTTTCTTGTGCAGTCAGCCCTGTGTTTGTCACCGCCCATTGCCTTAACAACATACAAACTGGCTGAGGAATTATTTGAAAGAGATTAACTGCATTATAACTAGGTCTATGTCAAACCTGTCCTTAACAGATTTATTCCCAGCAGAGTTAATTATGTTTTCACATTGTATTTGGCCTGCATCAGTGTTGTCAAACACAAGGCCAAAACCGTCCTGGAAAAGGTTGCAATCTAGCCCCTGGGATGAAATTATTAATAGTCAAAAGTAACAAACTCATTTTAATTTGAAAGACATTATATGCATTACTAAAAATGTCTTTGTAGGGACTTTTTTCTTACTATTATTGTAATTTTTGTATGCATACATATTTTTTAACTGTATTTATGCATGCACATTTTCTTACACTTTATTCTGTTACGGCCTTGACCAGCAAATTTCCCTTTTGTGAGGTAATCTAATCTAATCTAATGTAAATCTTGTGCCACAACCACCTTTTTGGCACAAAGGTGTCCAGGGGTTCTTTACACTTGATGTCACGGGTTACAATGTCTGTAAATTGTCTGTGAAACTAATTCCATTTATTTCCTTAAAAACTCCTTGTAAACTTCAAACCAAGTTGGTCTGTGGTGTCTCATCTCTGTTTAACTGTCCATTACTTCTCTCTTTCGAACCGAGCAATTGATCCCGCATGCGGATTATATCATAAGTGCTACACATGGGATTTAAAAAAAAAAACGTAACAAAAAGAAATGTTTTTCCATAAATTCATACCACAAACTAACTCAGGCAAAATGATGACAAAATCAATAACACTGTGAAGGCGTAGATCAATATTCTTCTTACAATAGATTTTATGACTGCGTGCAAGACGATTGAAGAGGAAGATGCAGCCATGTTTCTGTGGTACTTGATGTCTTTGTTTTAAAAAGAGCGTGTACCACATCCAGTGCAGGTGTGCTATACCTGTTGATGTTGCTGTATAGAGAAGGTCATTGCATTTTTTCTACCTCTATTAGCCCATGTGTCCAACAGTAGAACCCTAAATGCTTTCTGTGCTTTACTGTATAAATGCGTGATTGCAGCAGGA
This sequence comes from Gymnapogon annona, assembly GCA_029814585.1. Taxonomy (NCBI): domain Eukaryota; kingdom Metazoa; phylum Chordata; class Actinopteri; order Kurtiformes; family Apogonidae; genus Gymnapogon; species Gymnapogon annona. Next base: position 13,496,397 of record JAPTHA010000008.1, read on the forward strand.
GAGCACATGTTGTCAGTGTATAGAGCGCATTTTATTTTTCCTTTTTCTTTTTTTTGAACTAGAGACCCTTTTGAGGGAAAAAATATGAATGAACCCTGATTTATGTGCATGGATGCATTCACTGTTTCGGGACAAATGACATTCAGTTTAGTAATATAGGATATAGGTGTTAAAAATACACACACAACCTGCCTGTTCTTTCAAAATAATAATTGTCAAATATCGCCTATTATATATATATATATATATATAGTGTATAGTTGGCAAAAGCCCGTAAAATACTTAGACTTAGACATCTTCTGTTGTCATTACACAAACACACACAATGAATCTAGCAACGAAATGCATATTGGCAACTGATAACCCAAAATAAAAATGGAAGATAGAAAAGTGCACAATCACTGAGTGAATCTAAATCCATGAGTGGCTGCAGTGCAAGGTGACAACAAAAAATCACACAGTCAATATAAATAAGAAATAAATAAGATGGACAGTAACAATGTAACAATGTAAACAGTACTATAAACAGTGGAAACACTGCACTTCAGTGTAAACAGTACTATAAACAGTGAAAGTACCACGCATCAATGTAAACAGTACTATAAAAAAGTGTAAATACTGCACAAGACGGAAAAAAACAGCATATTTTACGCACGCAATTTGCACTTTCAAAGCCCGCCGAATGAATGGATTAAAATGAACGAAACATGACGTTATGGGTGAAAGGACACGGACAATGTGCGGTAAAGACCGCTAGAGGTCGCAAATTCACCACTTTCCTGCTTGACTTCCACTCATTATGTCCCTATGTAAATGAAGAGCTCTCACTCTGCACGCCTCGTCTGAACATTAGAAAATGAGCGTGTTTGACAAAGAAGAAAGAAGTGTATGAGTTGCATATATTTATTTCACAATGTAAAGATGTTAACATCAATAATAGAAGTTGAATCTAATCGTAATTTCATTGAAGGGTTATTCATTATTACATTTTCTACCACACTAATCTTACTGTAAGATGTATCTTCTTGCTTACGGGATAGCTAAACAGAATAAAGTTCGGTATCAGGTGCAATGAACAACAGCAAACAAATAAACAAACAGATCACATTTTATCCAGCTTCCCTTCATGACAAAAGTAAATCAGAGACTGAGTGATCTTTTTTTTAGAGACGATCTTCGCTTCACACCCACCGGGCAGAGGCAGCATTGGAGCTGCTCCGTGTTCGATCAGTGGAGATGGGCTGAGGAGGCACCGGAGAACGAGTCGAAGCACACAGTAAAATCCGTTTTTCCCACACCTTAACCGCACAAGAGTTCGGTAAGAGTCTCCGTGTTATCTAGCGAAATAAGCGGGGTGATTACGTAGACTCAATGTTTGTCCAGTTGAAGTTGACAGTTAATGTTTAACGATGGCGAATAGCAGCAGTCGCCAGTGTTAGCTAGCGCCGATCGAGTGAATACTGTCCGTGGCAAAAACTTCTCTGCCGCCGGTGAAGCTAGATGTCATCGGCTAGCGGAGCGCCTTTTGGTTGTTGTGGGTGCTTTATGCTCAGTACTGGTGGGTTGTTTGTGTAATTAACTGTTAATATCGTTAGCTAGCTATGGCGAGTGTCGGTTTACATGTTTGGGGTGTGAGGTGGACCGTCTAGTTGCGTACAGTAGCGTAGTTAGCTATTAGCCGTGTCCCGGCTGGTATGAGGCTAACAAGACAGCACTGGTGACATAGCTAGCGTGCTTTTGACCGTTCCGTGACAACGTTAAAAGCCGTCTGAGCTCATGAATGTAACGTTAAATTTGTGCTGAAATGATCTTGGAGCATCGGTGTTGAGCTTTTGGTTAAATGAACATTGCTACGATTACTAACGTTACCAAGTGTGCATTTTCATTTATTTAAATCCACTGCCTTGGGACTTTAAAAGCCACCACATTATTATTCATATTATTATTATGACTATTACTATTATTATATTGTTTTCTGTAGTAGTCAGGATCCTGTCTGAATTGGACATTGTAAAGGCCTACTAAACCCGTAGGCCCTGCTGCTTTTATGACCAGACAGATGACTGCCAGATGAACTAGACTGACTAGAACTTGTGTGACCTGTCTCTCCTGTCTTTGACCTGTGCTGACTTTGCTCATGTGTCTTTCTGAAGTCAGGTGGATTTCTGTCACATGTAACATAAGTTGGAACTCTGTGGCCCACACTGCAATCCGGTGTTAAGTTAGTATGTGGTAGGCATTAAAACTGCTTTCTGTTGCATTTTTGATGATCCGGTAGAAGGCTGACATCATCAAAAGGAAAAGATACTAAGATACAGCTTTTAATCAGAATCAGCTTTATTGGCCAGGTTTGTACATACAAACAAGGAATTTGACTTCGGCTTGACTTCAGTCTCTCTGTACAGGCAGTATAAGAAGTAGAACAAAGTGCCAGAAAATAATTGACAGTAATTACAAATGGTGTGAAAATGGACATCAGCAGCAGCTCCAATGGCAGTATTTACAATTATTTACAATGTGTGCAAAGTGGCGCACATTGTATGTGTCTTGTATAATCTGATACAGCAGCTGGTGTATGTAGAAAATCAACAGACTGCTCAGTATAGTGTAGAGCAGAGTAACGGTGAACTCATAATGTAGTAGATGCTCCCTATACTTTACTAACAGTCTCAAAACTTCAACTCTGCGGTCTTCAAAAATATTTTGATGTTGTTAGATTTGATTATGTTATTGCAAGTAGACCTAATAAATCGAGCTCAGATTATGTTGACTATCACTGGGCTGTGCAGCTGGGCTTTACTGTTTTATGATCCATCCCGCATGGCCAGTTGCCTGCCATGTGATGACAGACAGAGCTCACCAAATGTAAAGTCTGAAGTGAGTTTGAACATCTAATATTTCATAATGCCTTATCAGAGCTCTGTCGGTGTCTGATCTCTCACCTATTGTTACATGTTTTCTTGTAGGTGGCATTTGCCGTTTTCGTTGAATTCATTCTCTTCCTCTTCCTAGTATGTTTCACATGTATTGTCTTTCCCATTTGTATTACTTGAAACAGCTGCACAGTCTAGTCTGTTATAGGTAAAATTACAGTTTTAATTTAGTCTGTATCCGTATTTAAAATCAAAGTGAAATACGGTTGCACAACACAAAGTGGCAAATTATGAGGTGTTTAGACCAAGTGACTAACTGAGCTGAAGCAGCTGACAAAACCCAACTCGCTGATATATGACCCCCATTAAATTTAAGTGTAAAAGTAACTTGAAACTTAACCAATGGGCTGTTAAAAAACACTGGAAAGTTAATAGTGTAAAATTGCAACAATCTATTGTTACATTAGTAGTGTTTGGCGTCAACGACCAAATAACGCTGATGTGTCAAGTAATGGATATTAAGTCCTATCTACTGTACTTTTAAATAGCTCCTACCTAGATGTCTTCATGGATGTTGTGATGTTCAGTCCCAGAGACATAAATGTATTAATGTGATCTTTAACTGAGCTCATTCTGTTGTCCAGTTCTTCAGTTTCTAATAAAGTAAGAGATGGTTCATTTCTGGTAGTGCAAATGTAAACCTGTTTTTATGCTCTACATTACTATTTTAATAGCTATTATTGCTTTTGATGTGTATCCATTATCTCTTGGCCTCTTATCCTGCTTGATGTTCTGTTTACAACCAAAAGTGTGACACTGTGAAAAATGCATATTAGTTAAAAACAATTATATTAAAATGTACTTGATCTAGTATTTCATTATGGACAGCACAGACACAGTATATCTCTTGTTTTATCTTTTGTCAAGTTAATTTGTAAATGTATATCTGTACTCAAGCCACAGCACCTCAAAAAAGTTATGAGATGGTTAAATTAATAATGGGCTAAAATAATCCAATTCTAATGTGATATGAAAGAGATGATAGTAACAGGTGTTTGTGAACATGATTTAGAAGAGAAACTGAATCTATGAATGGTCTAGCATTTGAGGGGCATAGATGGGCAGAGAGGATGGATAGTTTGTTTGAGAAAAGCAGTGAAGAGTTCAAAGAAAGACATGAAGGGTTTTGGATATTTCATTGCAGAATAGAATTAAACATTTCAGTGAAACTCATTGTATTTCAATGTGGGGAAGGGCATGATCCCCAGTCCCCTCAGAAGACGCATCAAGAACCGTCATTCATTTATAACTGATAGAACCACATGGGTTCACAATTACTGTAGCTCAAGCACTAAAATATCTAATTACATCCACAAGTGCCAGTGAAATCTTAACTGTGCTAAAAGAAAACTCTATACTAACTATGTCCAGTAACATTGTTGACTTCTCCAAACTTCTTGGATGGACCACCATAGAATGAAAACGGAGACTGTGGTCATATAGTCAGTGTTCAGTGTTCACAATATCACAATTCCAGGTCTTTTGACTAGAAATTGACCTTTTGTGCTGCAGGTGAAAAGGACTGTCGAGATTGTTACTAGTGACAAGTCCAGAAACCTGGGTCTGCCATGTTTGAGGTCGTTGTTGCCTAATTAATGGCACATTAAGAGAGAGAGGAGATTTTGGCTCACCACATACTTCAAGATGACGACATTTCCCATGACCCCTGTGCATACTATCACAAGATAATGCAAAATTTCGGCACACATTACAAGAGTGCGACTGAGGGAGGATGAAGGCGCAGTTGCTATATGGGATTGGAGCAGTCCCCACATGACCCCATTAGAAAATGGGTGGTGACGGCATAACTGTTGCACATTAAGATTTATTTTTAAAATGTTGTTTTCACTCTGTCTTTTTATTGATGTAATTTAAGCTCAAGAATTGCAGTAGAGGTAAATATATTTTTAAAACTGTAGATGTGTTCAAAGACGTTAAAAAATGTAAATGGGTCACCAGTTTACCTGTTCTGAAGAAAACAGTTACTTTATGTACTTTATATAGCCAGCCATTTCCTTCATTTGACACATACACCAGCAGCCGCGGTCATACTTGTACACGTTATGTGTATTTGCTGAATAACTAAACTCTAGAAGGACATCTTTCACTCTCATCTAACAATCAGTATTTGTTTACTGTTGAGATAGTTGGCTTTGACAGTGTTTTCACATGTCTGTGTGTTAAACGGGTAACAAGGGTTAGACGCAGGGGCCAACTGAGACGTCTCAGCCCAGAATCTATGCACAACAACCAGGCCTTTTGTCCCTGCTTTGCCCCCATCCACCCACTCAGTTCTCATAAAGCCCTGGAGAAAGAGTGTCTTTATCTGTTTCTCCAAAGACCTTTCTCTCTCACATATTTTAGGTTCAGTCTAAAATGACAGCAGCTTAAACAGCCTAATGCGACAGTATGCCTACAGATACACTACACCCACCCACATAGCGTTTGACATTGAAATCACACACCTTGAACTAACAGATGTAATCATTTACTTTTTGTGGATTCCTGGTGAACAGTGGACTACAGGGATCTGCCAGACATCTGCCAATTAAATGTTGTATATTTGCTCCCTCTCAGCCCAGAGGGTTGTCGGTATTTAGTGTAGTTTGTTCCCCCCACATTGAAAACATGGCTGAGCTCAGTAGCTTTTTATTTTTTGACCATGCTCCAGTGAGTGCTCAGCTGTGGAGGGAGGGAGGAGACAGAAGGGGCTGGCCAGAGGCTTGCCAAATCGGATCAGAGCAACTGGGAGGAGATAGAAAAGACAAGTGAGGAGGACAGGACTGCAAGAGGGGAGTGCCAGAGGTAGAAAGACAGAAAGCAAGCCACCGAGGGTGGGAGGAAGACAGAAGAGAGTGTGTCAGAGTGAAATGGGTGTTTGAGGAGAAAAAAGAGGAACGGAGAGACCAAAAGACGGAGAAAGAGAGAGAAAGAGTGGGTGAGGCTGATATAAAAGGATAAAGGCGGGGTTGTGGTTTGTGTCACATGATCCCCTGGCAGACGGTAGCATAGTGAGCTCCAGGTGGCAGAGGGGAGAGATACTGTAGATACAGAGAGAAAGAAAAAATCCAGCAGCGAGCCAGGCTCACCACAAACACAACGGAAGTTTCTCCTTTGCTCCCTCCCTCCTCGTGCATCACCCTTTTCTCCCTCTGTCCTTCAGGAATTGTTCCCGGTCCCTCTTGCCCCTGCTCTTCTTCCGATCCTCTCCTCTCCACGCCTGGCCCCAGTAGGCCAGGGAATGTCCCGGCGTCGAGATGCCTTACGTGGACCGGCAGAACCGCATCTGTGGCTTCCTGGACATAGAGGAAAATGAGAGCAGTGGCAAGTTCCTGCGCCGTTACTTCATACTGGACACGCAGCAGGGAAGCTTGGTGTGGTTTATGGACAACCCACAGGTAATTACACAGGGCCACGTTAGCTTAGCTCATAGCTTCCCACTCGGCAGAGTAAACCTTCCAGATAATTCCCCTGGCTAATGTTTAATTTCTATGCCAGAATGTAGAGGACAGGCTGCAGGTAGCATCAGATCAGAAGATGCTAACGATGGTAGCATGGACTATTAGGTCATATGGCAATTCATGTTTCTAATGGGTAATTGTAGCTGCAATGCATCTCAGTATACACCACAAAGTGTTAGCTTTAATGCACAGACCAGACAGTGATCATAGGATGGAAAATGTAGTCAATTGTTTTTGTAATTTACACTAAAGGGGTGCAAACTACAGGCACAGGAGGACGACTATTTGATTTTAGTTACTGCCAGACACGTGTAGACCTGTGTGGAAAAAAAGATGATTAGTTGGGGTTAGTTGTCTGAATGGGGTCACTCCAGCAAGCACTGAGCTGTACCAATGTGGTCACCCTTGTTTTTGCCCCATGATCCTCAGTGTCACTGTTATTACAGTGTTATTCTGTTCGTGTACTTCATGCTTTATTGGAGATACTGTATTTGTAAGTGTGCTGTTACATGAACTATTCATAAACCTTGTAGTGCATGGTCGATTTTTAAATAATTTAGAGGGTTCCTTTCTTTTTATAGATTAAAAACGTAAAATTTTAATGGTGTTAAATCTGGATCTGCTACTTTGAGATCTGCAGCAAAATGCAGGAATTAAGTGCTATGGAGTGCAGCCAAAGCATACTGCTAGCTCTATAATTTACCTCATTCCCATATCACATTCAGTTTAATCTAGAATTAAGGCTGCTGACTAAAATGGATTTATTTGTCTCTGCAGCTTAAGCTTCCTCTGTAAATAAATGGTTGATCGTATTTCTCATCACTTTCCCACAGAACTTACCTGTAGGTGCAGAAATTGTAGGCTCTCTCAAGCTCACCTACATCTCCAAGGTAAGCATAAAAACATTGGCAATGATCTTATCTGAACCCTAACATGATACGATTGTATATAAACAGCTGTTGAGTCCATTTATTTGAGTGAACAGTGAAGCTAACAATTGTGAGCTTTGTCTTCTTTTAGGTCAGCGATGCCACAAAGCTGCGGCCTAAGGCAGAGTTCTGCTTTGGTAAGAATACACAGATGAAACTTTTAAGTTCTCAGCAATAAACAAATCAGTGTTGTGGTTCAGAGAGATACAGGATTACTCACTATTGACAGATTTTTTTTTAATACAGAAAAAGTCAATGAAACCGCAGGCCCTCAAACAAGCACAAAGCAGCTGCAGTGTAGACATTGCTCACACACACACACACACACACACACACACACACACACACACACACACACACACACACACACACACACGTCAAAGTGTCTACAGCATGTTCACTGTAACCGTTTGCTGTCCTTGTCTACCCTTTTGACTCAGTGAAGCACTGTGTTCACCACTGAACCCAAGAAAGTGTTGTTAAACACTGTTTGTTTAGTCAACATAAGATGATGCAGGAGGTCGCTGTTAATGACCTGGGCTCACATTTACCAAACTAACTACTTTTCATTGTGGCTTTTCCTTTGAGGGAGGGACACAGTTAGTTTTGCACTTGAGAGATTATTTTGAGTGATATTTTATTCATTTAATTTTTTTTGTGGTTGTGCATGTAGAGCTTTTCCAAATTCCACCTCATTAAAGATGTTTTATTTGTCCTGTTTCAGTTTTTGGCTGTGCCACGTTATCTCTGAATGCTTTCACTGTTAATCTGCATCGGTTGTACCTGTATTTGTTTTCTAATTGTACTTTTTAGTCTTCTTTTTTTTGCTTAAAAGTATTTTTACTTATGTTTTGTTGAAAATGGATCTAATGACTAACTGGACCATAGAAGAACTCCCTTCAGTCAAGATTTAATACCTAAGACAAGGGTTCATAATAGCACAGTGTTTAGTTTGGTTTTATTTTTGTATTTGTTTGTGAGGGGAGCAACTTTATAAATTCTGTCTTATATTTATTTATAACTTTCAGTGGTTAAGAATCAAGTACTGCTTAGCGGTCAAACTGCATCGACTGACTTTTTAACAGTATTACTTGCCTCTACAAAGTTTTGTCAATCATTCATTCTTGTAAACCATTAGAGAAAAGAGTAAGCTGCTCAGTAAAACCATTACCATACATTACTATCCAGAAAGGCGAGTGTCTGTATAACGTTTCACAAAATTAAATTAATTATATCTTTGCTGACCTGCACGTTTTAGATTGCATGTTTCCTACAAGTAACTTGATCTATCTCAAGAGTGAAAATTTGACATGCGAGCAATAAGCTTTTTTTTTTCATTGGTTTTCAGCATCTTTCTATGCACAGTCAAGACTTACCGAAAAGTGTTGGATAAACACGAGCCATCATGTACAGTAATGGGAGTGTTATTTAGGAGTAAACGCTGTTGCTCAATATTGTTTATTTTTATCCACTCCTCCTTGCTTGTCTGCTTCAATAGCAGGAAAAATACAAACGTGATAAGAAGTTGACTACTGTTAACAGTGAGTGTGTCCACTTATGTGTGAACGCCAGTTGCCTTGTTGAGGTTTCAACAGGATGCTGACATCCTAATGGGAATCTGGTTTCAATTGTATGTTAAAGCTATTTTAAATGGCAGCTTGTAAGGCATGAGTTTTTGCTTGAGAAAAAAAACCCAAAAAACCTAATACTCCAAAGCTCAAGAAGCAATGCATATTATTTTGTGATGTGTACATATCAGATATCCCGTTCTTCTCGCAACGCACATTCATGCCTTTTGACAAATGTGACGATATTATCACTTCACAGCAGTCATCAGAAGGGAAACCAGACAGATTTATTTGCAGGGAAGTGGGAGTCGGCATGAGATTTCTCACACACACACACAGACCAGGAATAATGATCTTCATTGTTGACAGAGTTTGAGCTCTAAGTGCGTTTTACAGCTCACCCCTGCCAGATTTACCAGTTGAACTTTAATGTGATTTATTCCCATGTTAAAAGGAAATGGAAGACACACAGGGACGGTTCGAACTGCATCGAAGGATTTATGGCAGACCGAGAATGAGATACATGGGTTCTTTCAATTCCTGAATCCAGCTCCATGGCTAATCAGCGTTTGACCCAAAAATTTCTTTGTGATTGAAAAACAGTGTACAGCTCATGTTCACACGGGCGTGAAAATGTGTGTGAATATTTAGGGATAGCCATGGGCCTTTTCCTCCGTCATGGTTTGAAGTGGGTGGGTGGTTTGAGGCTAAAGCAGCTGAATCTAGCAGGGCCATCCAGTTGGAGAGAATATGTGGCGGAAAACCCCTGCGCTCTGTTATATTTCGCTTTCATGACAGTCAGTCTGTTGATCCAAATCGTCCTATTTGTTACATCAAAGGCTGAGTGTATAATTTGCTAACTCCATCCCCATAGCAGATTTTTCTTAATGTATTTTAGTGCTTATCTACAATGTTTCTCTACAGTGTTTTTTGCCAAAGAATAGATGAAGAGTGTTTTCTTTTCTCAAAATTTCACTCCAATCTTCCATTGTTGTCCTTGTAATGTGTTAGTCATCAACGCTGGGATGAGGAAGTTCTTCCTGCAAGCCAATGATCAGCAGGACCTTGTGGACTGGGTCAACGCTCTCAATAAAGCCACGAAGATCACTGTGAGTTAAACAGACACATGGACATTCTTGATTCAGCTATGCTAATCTCTTCCTTTGGCTCATGCTTTATCAGTGGGGGGATTTTTTTTTTTTATTTCTTCCTGTTCAAAAAAAATGTCCAGGACTAAAATGAAACTAGATAGGAATGAGTCATGGCATGACTAACAGGATGCTGTATTGTTGTGTTGCGTGCTTTCATATTCTGAGGCATGGAAGACTGTGCATTGTTCTGCAAGAAGCCTTAATCACCCAAAGAGGAAAGGGAAGAGTAAATATGGTGATACACTCTTAGCTACTACCTCTGTATTTCCAGGAATTCCTTTGGTCATATTTATATTACCTCAGATATATATATTTACCTCAGAAGTCAGTGACAGCTGGTATTACTGTACTGTATTTGAAAAGTGTCCTGTGATTACTTATATCTGTTGTTTGTGCTATTTTGTAAGGTGCCAAAGGCTTCTGATGTCCAGCAAAACTCAGAGAACCAGAAAAGTTTGCCGGACGTGGTAGGATCCAAGAAACAAGTCTCCTACAAGACAGAGATCATTGGCGGAGTCCCTATTGTCACCCAGACACAGGTAACAAACACACAGCACATGGTTTACAGAAATGATTGGATCTACGGAGTTTACATAATCTTATATCTGAAACATAATCTTTAACTTGTATTAAAAAATATGTACCTGAGTCTGAGTGTGCTTTTCCGCTGTGACTTTTAAGAATTAAGTGTGTAACGATATTGTTCATCCTCCAGCAGGAAGGGGGTGATGGTGCTGAGAGAGCAGAGCGAGAGGCCATGCAGCGCTCTCACAGCCAGCTGCCGTACTTCCTGGGAAGGCCAGCCCAGGAGCATACAGTCATCAAGTCTGGCTACTGTGTGAAGCAGGGAGCTGTGGTGAGTTCCTGTTGGTCATTGCTCTATGTCAGACCTTCAGCACAATGTGAGCTGGTATCATGTGAAGTAGGCTGTTGCAGTGGTTAGTATTAGACTAAACACTGTCAATACCTAGTTACACTGAGTTAATGTGTAAAGGCATCGAGTAAGTTTTACTGCACTACACAGTCATATATAGTCATTTTTGTATTTGTCACAGTTTAATTGGAATGAATGTAGGCACCGTAGATGTACATATTAGTGCGAGGCTCTCAAAGAACACCTATAAATGGACTCCAAGCAAAGAAGAGTGAACTAGATCATGTGTTTGGAGTCATTTTAGCTCCAAAACTACAGATAGTGGACCAACGGCATGTGCTAAGTGGGAGAATTTTGTACATTATGAACTTGCACTTAATTTTTGTCATCAGACTTAAAGTGTAATGACAAAGTAAATGAGTGAAAAGGAAGATAATAGCTTTTGGAATGTGGAATGTATATTTTAAACATGGTTTAGTAATTAAGTAGATGTGATAATCTCAGCTCTGTTATGTTTTCTCTGATGTAGCCAAATCAGAACCAATCTTTCATTTTGGTAGAAAATGAGCAATTCTTGCAAATCAGTTCAAACACTTATACAACAGATCTGGTGTCTTTTTTTTCAACAGATGAGGAACTGGAAACGACGATACTTTCTTCTGGAAGAAAATTCAATGAGTTACTTCAAATCAGATTTGGTAATTGATATATCTCAAGTTTTAAAAATGTTTTTATTCTCTCCATGTGTATTGGTGTCACTCCCTTATTCAAGAGTGAAAAATCTCCAGACTCACTGCACCAAGTTCTGACATGTTTGATTCACAGTCGGAGGAATTTGGGGCCTTCACTTTACATGTTATTTCATGCCTTGTTTTCAGCCTCTCTGCCTTTTCGTACACTTACACACACACACTCATCAGGATAGTGCATCACATCCCTTACTTAGACTTAGACTTCCTTTATTGTCATTACACAGACACACACAATGAATCTGGTAACGAAATGTCATACCCTGTCCTTGTCAGTGTCTGCCCTTATTTGACAGCTTTATCTGTCTTATTTGGCTATCAACAGGACCCAAGGACACACACTCTGTCTGTTGTATCAAATGACCAGGTCAGAAAACTTCTGACTACTGTGGTTTTTAGTCCAAAGTTAGCAGTTTTCTACTTCACAAAGAGTGTTAACGATCTGTTCTTCCTGTTGGCAGGAAAGAAATCTACAACAGACTCATTCCCAAAATATAGGTCTCTTTAGAAAGTATTTCTAATACATTGTCGTTTTTCAGTTTTGTTGTATCTCATCCATTATGTTTTGCTTTTAGGAGAAAGAACCTCTGAGAATGATTCCACTAAAGGAAGTTCACAAAGTCCAGGAGTGCAAACAGAGGTATTTAACAAGCCCCAGCAAATTCCCATTGTACAAAAATGCCTTTTGTTCAAGATGGTGTTTAGTTTTTACTGATTTAATCTTGTGATTTATGTGACAAGATAAATATGATCTGACGTGTTTTCCACTCTTGTTGTAGTGACATTATGATGAGAGATAATCTATTTGAAGTCGTCACCACATCAAGGACTTTTTACATACAGGTATGATGTTGAAAATAGAAAATAATGTCACTGTAATATTCATAAATACACTGAACCAGTCGCGCTCCTGCTTGCTGTATAACAGTTTTTGAGCTTATATTTCCTGACACCACTCTGATTTCCTGTCCAACCCCGTCTCTCTTTGCTTGTCTCAGCATTCACTGTCATTGTCTGCATCTCCTCTAGGCGGACAGTCCAGAAGAGATGCATAGCTGGATCAAGGCAGTCTCAGGGGCCATTGTAGCCCAGCGCGGACCTGGAAGGTCTGCTGCTACGGTATGTATCAGCCGGCACAGTAAAAACAACTTAAACCACTGGAACGGACATCAGTCTGTTTATAAACCCTTAGTTGGACTGCTTTTACAAAATAGGACAAGAGAAATGTACTCAGATATAAGGTAGTGTTAAAGTTGCCCTGTAACTACTTTTATTTTCACTGTATTAACTCTATTCCCTGCAGTATGCAGTTATACTAGAGTTTCCCTGACATTAGATGCAGAATTCACAACATCTACCCTGAGTGAAATGGCTAAAATATTTTTAGACATGGCATGTTTTGCTGCCATTTGTGATTAATCACAGTTTAATTCTCTTCACCATATCCATTCTTTATTTGGTATTATTACTTTACATGAAATGTAAAGTGAGGGTTATTTGAGTGCAACATAGGTCAGTATAATCATATATTCCATATTTTTTTGCTGTGTTAATATCACAATATAATGAGAATCTCCAGTCTTATGTTTTTTAATTGCTATTTTCTAAATAAAATCTAAATATTTACTGAAAATGCACAGTTGTTACTTGAGTAATATCAAACTCCTCATAACCAATGACCACATGACTTCCTGACTACAATCACATCATCTTAGCCTCCAGAAACTTGGGGAAAACCTTTGACATACTGCTGTTACGGGACATATGTACATGTAGATGAGTAGAGTGGGTTTATTGTTAACTTGGTGAATACTTTGAATATTACAACATTACTTTTGTGTGGTTTGCCTTCATTTAGTCTGTTGATTCTGAATCTAAAGATTTGGACTTGCTTGACTAAAACTGTAGCCTTTTGATAAAGCTCTGGCTCCCCTCAGTGAATTTCTGGGGAGGAGGATACTGCATGTACACTTTTTTTTCTTACACTTTGTTCCGTCTTCATTGTGCTGTCACATTTGTGTGTGGTGTTTTTGTCCACAAAACGTTCACACCTTAGATTGTGACATATTTTATACAGAGCGGCTGAACCAGTCCTATTAGCAGTCTGCATACACACTGACGGCCAGCTAGAGTTGGCAGGTGAGGATAGAGGCAAACCAGTTCCATAACGCTGACCACAGAGGGAGGACAGGTCTGTCCTGGTTAGATGGCTATCATTCTCAACACCTGTGCTCTCCCTTTTTCTACACTGGGCTCTTTCTTCTTTCCACTGTCTTTCTTTCTCTCATGCTTGTTTTCCTTTCACCTTCTGTTTCCTCTTCTTCCCATGTTGGATTTTCCCTCCAGTCTTTCATTGTCACATTCTCTCCACCTCCTGTTCTGGTGGGCAGACAGCCCATCTGCTCTAATCCTGCTTTGCACTGTGTTGTTGCAGATGCGGCAGGCCAGACGGCTGTCAAACCCCTGTATACAGAGGTATACGTCCCGAATCGGGGAGTGCAGCAGCACGTATGTCAGCTCCTATAATCCCCCCCCCTTAAACTTAAGTTCACTTTTAAACACTACCTTCCACTCACTGGCTGGCCCTTTGTGGTTGTAGAGATTGTGGGAGCAGATCGGATCTAATGACACCTCTCATGTTCCTTTTTCTAAGAACCACATCCTGACTATGGCTGCGATAACCCAAGAAGCGCTCTGCCCTTCACACCACTCCCTTGCTGCTTCTTTCATCCTGTTTTCTTTCTCTCTTTTTGCTCAATGTCACCTGTTATGTTGAGCTTGAACTGTAGTCTACTGCATTCTGTATTAGAGGTACAGTAAATTCTTGTTTCAGACTTATCGAAACACACAAGGTGTGCTTGATTTGTCTCCTCTTGCATGTGATGAATCGCCACAAGGATGCCGCCGGAAATCAAGCACACCATGAGTGTGTTCCGATCCCGGGATGACTTCCATCTAAACGTTTCCCCAGTGCAGAATGACTCTGAACCTCTCTAATGTGACCATCTAACTGTTGGCAAAACCTGCAGTCACAGCCTCCATCCCATCATATGGCTCCACTTACATAACTTTCACCTGCCCTCACCATTACTGCCAACTTATCTGTGTCAAAACAATTTGACAAATATTCAAACACTGAGTACAGATGTACAGTACACCCTCAGACAAACTCCATCGTTGCATGGACAGCCTGACCAGCTGAGCTCTGAATACCTTGACCCTGTTTGTTTCTGTGTCTGTATTACCTGGTACATGTGTCTTTCACTCGTTCTGTTTTTCTTCCCTTCATGCCCTGTTATCTCTGCAGCCTGCTGCAGCTGTGTACCTGTCTTAGATGTGTGACATCCTGCTTGTCTCTCCTCCTTCCTCCTGTTCGCTGCCTGTATGTTTTTCTCTCTTTCTCATACACATGCCAATAAAATTAATTGTTTGTATAAACTTACTATACCTTTGTGTCCTGTATGTTAAATAATATCATTGAAATGCATTCACTTCAGTGCTCATTCATATGTCTGGAGTTAAAGGCTTGTATTGATTGTATAGACTTATGTTATTATGTTTACAGTGAAAGTATTAATGGAATTGACTGTTATCATGTAACAGTGCAGTGTTACTACAGAAAGAACCTGCTCTGTGATTGGAGTAGATTGTGTAAATCCTTTTAAGTACTGACTGGACTGTTCAGTAACGTACATAAGGTATTTGCAGACTGTAAAGTCACAGGATGTGACTTGTTGTACATGACACTATGGGAGACCATTCGTGCAGAGGACTTGATATTTGACTTGAGTCTTTTTTACACAGGGTTTCTGCAGATCCTTCATATAACACTCACATAAAAGGGCACTGTCAGTCATCTACCGTTCTTTAATATTACACATTACTTACATCAACAAAATCTGGTGGCACCAACAACTAGTGGTGAAATCAGTTTTAAGTCACATTCATGAAGGTGTTTAAATTAAGTCATGGAAACCTGTAGAAGCCCTGTTCCGGTTTTAAGTTATACGTGCTGATCTAACCATCATTTCACCATCCTCACAGTGCTGCTTTTCTGTTTTTTGTAGTTCCTTTTTTCTATCTTTTCTCTCTCCCATGCATCTGTTTTTGTGTTTCAGAGATTGAAATGTGACAGTGAAAAGCTGTGAACTAATGAGCACGGCAACAACCAACCACTGCTTCCTAAGGCACCCTGCTCTTCCATTGCAACCTGTTGAGACTTCCAAACCTAAAACCTGCTGACACTGCTACTACTACTCCCACCACCAACACCACCACTACTACTACTACCACTACTCCCTCTAATACTTCTGCTTCTATTACTACCTTTACTACTACTACTACTACTGCTACTACCACCATCTCCACTCTGTCAGTGTTTCTTTCTTCCAACACCTACAACCGTATCCACCTTCAGTCTTCGGTACCAACTCCGCTAAAGCTGCATCAGGCCCCACATGCCGATGCTAATCCAAGTCTGTACAGTACTTTTGCTTTTTACAAATAAACCTCAGATGACATTACATCATTTTACTAATCTATGACCTTGTCTTGTCACCTTGATTCATGCTTTTCTGTGCCCTGTGGATCTCTCTACCACAGGAACACGGTGGCCGTTCCGCATTCTACCGCAGCCACTCGGGTCCCCCCGTCCCTCGCTCGCCCATATCTCCAATGCCACCATGTTACCCCGAGTGGGGGCCTGCTGTCACGTGCGGCACACGCACACAGCCTGGCGTGGGACAGCGAGCACTTCATGAGCCTGCTGCCACGGCCCAGTCACAACCATGCGCCAGCACGCCTGTCCTTGCAGGAGACGCGCCTGGCAAAGTGACATGCAAGCCACCTGTGACCGCTACCACCATCGCGTACTCAGAGGAGTCACCATGGCGACGGCGGAGCAGCTTTGAGCCACATTCACCTGAACCGCCCCTAGACCTGGATGACGCTGACCTGCCGGTAAGCCAGGTCTGAGCCTCAAATGCGAAGGAAAAAAGGCGTTAAAATTAAAAAATAAATAAAAGGGCGAGCTGTTGGTGGATGACAGCGTAAACCCATCACAACTGCTCCTGCCTTTGAAATGCCGTCAGTGTGGAGGAGAAAGAGTCGACTCGCCCCTGAACTGCACTCTCAACCCAATGAGACAACCCCACCTACGCCTCCAAGCTTGCCTGCTCATGCATTTAAAAGTGTGTATTTATTTCCTTAGAGTTGGTGTTGTCAAACAAATTACACTTTTGCATTTCCGTGTGCCAACTAGAATGCAGCAAGAGACACTTCATCTACCCTGCGTCGGCACAGCAGTGTTCAACAGTATTTGTGGGCCTTTGGGGTTTTTGTAAACTACTTTTGTGCCAAGTCAATGAGGGAGCTTTCAAGGATGCAACCCAACTATTTTCCTTTTTGTAAACAGAGAAACTTTCCCGGGATAGACTCTGTTCACCATCACACACTCGCACATGGACGACAGTCAGGAAAAACTCCAGTCTGGTCTGATGTCCAATGAGCAGCTCCACCATGGACAGTTTCCCTCATATGTCCCTATACTTGCTACTTATCACCTCTGTAATCTCTGTACTAATTTAAAGTGTGTGGTCCGTTCATAAACTCACTGTTGTAGCACTGGATCCGTCTGATATGGTCGGCCAGTGTCAAGTGTACGTTTGGGGTCAAGTTTGACGTCAGCTATTTGTTCCACTGCAAATTGGATAATCTAGGACTGGATGCAAAGTCAAACTATTTCTGTGATGAAGCGTGCGTATTCAAATGCTAACAATGCCAAAAAATATCACTCATTTTTCCTGCGACGTACCCACCCACTGCATTTGTTTTCAGACCTTTGCATAGATAAAAGATGGTTATTGGTTTAATCGGTTAATCGCTTTCATGTTTGGTTGAGTACATCCTAAACTAGGACTGGATTTTTACAGTGAATTTTCTACTGTCGGAGAAGTGAAATTGTTCTGTGGAAGTACAAAAGAAAATGAAACCGATTTCTTCACTCTCTTCAGTGTACCAGGAGACTTGTGGGGTGAACGAGTATTGTCGATACTGGATAAAGTGGGAAGATTCAGTGCGATACCTAAGCTTGTTGTCTTTTTTTGTTTTTTTGTATGAATACCATCTTAATAATTTAACTGAAAAAACTCTCGGACACTTCATGTTGATATTTTAGTGATTCCTTATTTGTTAGTTACTGTGTTTGCAGATCAGAGCTGTGTTCAAGTCTGTGCAGTCGAGTGTTTTGTTTTGTTGTTTTTTCCCTTTTGCTTTTATGTGTGTATTCCACAGGGTTCACCCAGTAGCAGGCAGCAGCCTCACTGTCTAGTACAGAACTACTCCACTGTAATCTCGCAAAATAATATACACTAATATTTTTTTAAGTGCCTGCTTTATTTTTATCCCGACAAAAGCTAAGCTGTTTCAATACCCTTTCAGTCTCAACGTAATTGGTTTGAATTGTCTTCTGTATTTATTATGTGGATGACTTGAAAGAAAATAAACACTGAAAATGTGCTGGGGTTTTCCTCAAATGTCATTTAGCATCATGATAAGCTGTGGCTGTGAACTCACTCAGACTGTGGAGGGAAAATCACACTTTTACAAATGATACAAAGACAGAAATGCAGTCATGTTGGGAGTGTGTCTTCTGCCTCTGGCTCTTCAGTCAACACAGCTCCCTCTGCCCTCTTGTGGTGACAGATGAAGCTTCACTCTGTCTTCAATGTGCCATGGAATGAATGAACACAAACCGGAGTCATTTGTGTGTCGTTCAGCAAATTCCTGCGTAGTACTAATATGTCAGGGCTTGAAAAATACACCTCATACGTATCTACACGCTATAAATGACAGGATATGCAGCTAATTGTTAAAAAAAACTGATAAGCATTTAATGTTGGGAATATAGACTTAGACTTCCTTTATTGTCATTACACACACACACACAATGAATCTGGTAACAAAATGTCATAGAATTGTCAG
>JAPTHA010000008.1:13541222-13559632 GCA_029814585.1 Gymnapogon annona
CTGTGGCCCGGCGCTAAATGTTTTGGCAGTGACTCACATCCACCTGACGTCCTCTCTCTCTCTCTCTCTCTCTCTCTTTCTCTCTCTAGCTCTCTCTCAACTGCGTGTGTTTCACTTGCTTCCTCCCTCCATCTGGTTAGACCCTTATCTCACATGCAGAGAGGAGGAGGAGGAGGAGGAGAGGAAGCGGCTTGAACTTTACGCAGATTGAGACTCAGGTGTCTGTTTGTGTTTGCATGTACCAAATGCGTGTTACAATGCTTGTGCACACACTGCTGCAACAACTACTTCTCTGCCAGAAATCAAAAAGCGTGACACATATATTGGCATATTGATCTGCATGCATTCAATTAAGTTGTGATGGAAACTTGGAAAAAAAAAAAGGACCACAGAGGGTTAAAACATTGGAACAGACACAAACAAATTTTTTAAAACAAAATTCACTGAAGGAATGGAAAAAAGCTGTGGGTATTATTAGCATTGAAACACATTTATTCGAAACAGCCTAAATATTATTAGGATGAGAAGTAGTGCAAGTGGTAACACTTAAAATAAAGGAAATTGTATTCTTCTGCAGGGATGTTATGTTAAGGCCGTGGTTTAGATTGTTTCCGTGAAGTGGTGCTCAACTTTATCAAAAGTAAACGTGTTTCCTTCAGAGGATGTTTATAATAAAAACATGGCTATTTTTCACTTAGAAAAAAAGTCTGATTTGACAGCTTGTATTGAGCCATATTTCCTTATTTTCTGCACTGTGATTATACCTATCCTTTCCATTGTTTCATGAAAAATTTCTCCTCAAGAACCACATGTATTCCCAGTACATGTAGACGCGTGTGGTGTGCGCAAACGTCCAGCGGATCCTTTTGTCTGTGCCTTCTGACTTGTGTCGTCTCAGTTACTCGCAGGCTCTCCTGGCTCTATTTATAACCCTGAGTAAGCAAAACGGATATGCAGGAGGAACACTCAGGACAGGTCTTTTTTCTCAGATAGCGCTCCCTCACCAACGGGAGCATTGGATTGAGTCTGAACACAAGCTCAAACCGATGTGGTAGTGCGTGGGCTTTGACCGCGGGTTACCCATAAGAGATCATTTCATTCGGGAAAAGCGGAAACTGTCACTGCAGATGGATAAATATATCCATTCTGAAAGCAGCTCTGACGACTCAGCCTTCAGCCAAGGCTTAAGTTAGTCATTGTTTACTGTATATCAGTCGGTTTTCCAGCCTCTGTGGTTTGTTGGCATATGAATACCATTAGGAACCATGTGTCAACTGGGCCGCGCATTGAATCCAACGACTAAACATTTGATCTTTATCTTCGGGGTTTTGAGTTGAGTTGTTTGGCATTAACGTCACATCTTCCTGCCGTGGAATATAAGTCATTGCTATTGTGTGGGAGCAGTGCCGTTCAGTGTTGTGGATAGCGTTTAGAAGTCTAGTGGTTTTCGGGTAATTGTTTTCCAACTCTCTGCTCATAAAACACATGATCACGGGGCGTCTTTTAAGCTCACCAGAAAATTTGTACTTGAAAAGAAACACTGAGTTATGGTTATCGCTCGGCTTAATTTAATAGAGCCTATGAATCTCTGTACCTTTATTTTGAAACACACAGGCACTATTTCGAAATCTGTTTTTAATGTAGCGAATATGACTCAGTGTTGTTTGTTTCAATATTTTTTTTTTCTCTTGCCTTTCTTCAAATCTAGGAGGCCACTCAATCTCAAAAGGACTTCAAATACATGAAAAGAAAAATCAGCAGATTGTGTTCCATTTTTCACATTGATTGATTGATCTGTTGTTTACTTACTTCTGATATTAAAATAGAACAAGAAAAATGTATATAAAAGAAAAGAACACGTACATAAAAAGGGCAGATCCCATAATTTAACAAAACAAACGCTGTCCATTTCATACAGTAATGCCCAAATCAAACGTAAACTTTGTTCCTTTCTAAAAATAAATCAACTTTGTCATCTCGTAGCCATAGACATATCAAAATAAACTCTGTCCATCACACCAGTTTTAGAGGCTCTTGTATGTTTCTGAATAGGCAGTGGAGTTCTACTAGGAATCATGCTATTCTCCTGTATTTTGTTTTTATCACTCTGTGAAAAATGAGCATAAAATAGCAACACCAACCACAACTGAACTCGTTACATTCACAAGTACTTGATTAGAACATTTGTATTATTAATGCCTTGTTTAAGGATTTATTTAACCATAATATGGACTGTTGTTCATGTGATGACTTATAGAAGTTTCAGTCATAGATATTTGGCAACACATACTGATAATGACCCTTCACATTTAAAACATAGAAAACACCACACACTACAATGGGGAGCTAGTGCGGGGATCAAAATCTCCAACCTTCTAGGCCACCGCTGCCCCTCAGAATGGAATATGTCATGACTAATTACAAATATCCAGTTATTATACAGAATGAGGTGCTGTGAGAGGCAATTCCTTAAGTCACTTCTAATATGAAGTAAGTTTAAGCATCATATGTGAACAGTGGGTCGTTCTTCATTGACTTCACATCTGCACCATCTCCTCATGTGTTCAGACTAAGCTTCCTGTGATGTTATTGGGGCGTTCGTCAGACCTGAGACCGGGCGAGTTTGTGGTCGCCATCGGGAGCCCCTTTTCCCTCCAGAACACAGTCACAACAGGAATCGTCAGCACCACACAGCGAGGGGGCAGAGAGCTGGGGCTTCGCAACTCCGACATGGATTACATCCAGACTGATGCCATTATCAATGTAAGTGGAGCCATTATCCAGCATTAAGCACAAATGATCATTACACAGACTGACGTGTATTCTAATGTGCATCTTTCCTGGTTGGCAGTATGGAAACTCCGGAGGGCCTCTAGTAAATCTGGTAGGAATGGCTTAAAATTAAAAAAAATTTTAAAAAGCACCATAATGAGATTTGTTGATTTGTTCTAAAACACTAAGCTGACTCTGTTTCTGTAGGACGGTGAGGTAATTGGGATCAACACATTGAAAGTGACAGCTGGCATCTCTTTCGCCATACCCTCAGACAAGATTCGACAGTTCCTGGCAGAATCCTACGACAGGCAGGCCAGAGGTATGAGCTCCTGCTGACACATCTGATTATCGCTGTCATTTTGTTGCTTTCATTGAGTCACAGAGACAAAATGTGGGAGGCAAATGTGTTGGAAATTGGCTGTGAAAGTTGGATCCAAAACCCACTGGCGAGTGCACTGCAGCACGGCTTTCAGAACATCACATTCACCACGCCATCTCTGCTGCAATTGTTTTTATCTCTGCTGGATTTATTTACTCATTTCTTCGCCGTATGAATGTGTGCCCAGCATTACCTAACAACATTATGACACTGCAAATAAACTATAAAGGGCGGATGCCAGGACGCACCAGGTAGTTTGTTATTTTTATAGCTTTTTCCACTTGACAGTATTTGTAAAAAAAAAAAACACAAAAAAATACCGCACACATGTATTTTAACTGTGATGGGCAACTTGACACCTGGGTTTGATTTGTGTATGTGAGGAGATCTCTAAAAACAACTTTTATTTAATTTATGAAAAAAAAGGAAGATGGAGTACGCACACATGCAAGACATGTGCAAGACTTGTGAGATGATCCCTGATTTACTGTCAGTTTTAGGTAATATATCTTTGATTCACATATTGGATAAAAATGTGCTAGAAAAGCATGGAGGTCAATAAACAGCGTCATAAATCTGAGAGCCACAGCCACTCCGTATGAGGTCACCGATGGCATCTTATTGTGTTTTCATCCATTTCTAGGGGGAGGGAGGACAGCTGCTAAGAAGAAGTACATTGGCGTGAGGATGATGACTCTCACTCCGGCGTAAGTAGGACATTTCATGTGGATTACCACTGAATTATGATCTCACAGTTGATGCTTGAGGATAGACTAATTTGAAGATTGATTGCCGGTTTATTGGTCTCTTTTACCTACAGGCTGGCCAAAGAGCTGAAGACCCGACACCGAGACTTCCCTGACATCACATCTGGAGCTTATGTTATGGAAGTCATCGCAAAGACACCGGCCGCAGTGTAAGGGTTAAATACAACCATCAAATATATGGGCTAAAGTACAGACAAAAACACACTGTCTCAAATGTATGGGCTAAAGTACAGACAAAAACACACTGTCCCAGACTTATTCTCAGCAGTGTGTGATTGTTAAGCAGTTTTAAAGTAACGCAGTCACAATGTGATAAACGTACAGGTGAATGCAGTTGCCTTCATCTCTAGAAACACCGAAGAATATAGAATTTGCTCCATTGTGTTGCATCTGTTTGCATCTGCCTTCTTTTGGTTCTGCAACAAGCAAGCCGTGAGCTTTTGGAAGGGAATGAAATGGGATGTTCTTCTGTGGTCGCGTCAGTCACCTGATCTCAACTCAACAGAGCAGCTTTTCAGTGACTGAAGACTAAACTAAAGGCAGAAAGGCCCACAAGCAAGCATGAACTGTAGGCGCGGATGTAGTCAGGGCCAAGCAAAGCATCTCCAGGGAGGAGGCCGTGCCGCGTCCATGTTCCAGACGTCAGACAGTCAGCGGTCACAAAGGGTTTTCATGTGTTTTCAAGTATTGACATGCTATCCTGACAGCTGAGCTTAGTGTGGCCAATTATTTTTTATCCTACTAGAATAGTTTAAAACGGTGGCATTTCCTAAAGGGTTAAAGGATTTTGTTAAACCCCTTGAATTAAAACTGAAGGTCCACACTTCAGTCACCTCCTGATTGCTTCATTTCACATCCACTGTGGTAAGTAGAGGCAAATGTGTATCACCGTTCAAACACACATGGACCTGACTGTATTCCAAGAGAGTGTGAGTCAACAAAGCAGTAAAAACAAGTCATTCAAATACACTGTTTCCCATTAAGTTCAAATAAAACAGTTTTCCCTCTTCTCATGAAATGATCCTAACGATGTCATTTTTTTTCTTGATAGATAAAGTATAACTGCGACTCTGTATGTAATCATTAGACTGGGTCACAAAGTATTCCTACTGTATAGTTACTTTACTTTTCACATTTTAAGAGGACGGCATGTAATCTACGACCCATTTCAAAAGTTTTGTTACACACACGCACTGATTTCACACAAACCGTTCTGCTTCCAATACAAATACACATAATACATTTAATTTCCTACCTCCTTTCACTGTCAGGCGCGTACACTCTGACACATACATAGCCTCCTACACAACTGTCTTTGTAGAACATAAATTCACAGCTCACTCTGCGTGCCTGGAGTGCCTGGCCCTCTAAAATACCCCCCACACTCCACCCACTCCACCCACAATCACAGCCCACTCCAATCAGCCTTCACCACAGCTCCAGCAGAGCAGGGCTTGGGAGACGCTGAGGTCAGCTGTTTCCTTCAAACCTCATGGAAGGAGGTTACTCGCTGCTCTGTGGTTTTCCTACCCCTACTCCATGCGAGGCCATGTAAGAGTGAGCCTTTACTCGTTGCCTAATTCTCCCATCTTTTTGCATAATAACATTTCTGCGGTTCCTTTTTATATTATTTTCTGTTCTGCAGTTTCATGTGTTTGATCTCACTCTATTTTTCTGTTATTTATGGCCTTTGGAAATCTTCACCCCAAAAATCCTCTATACGCTCTGTTGGAAGTGTTGGAGGAGCTGAATATAATGAGGCATATTCAGAGCTGCAGCTGAATTAAAGGAGATTGGTGTAAGCCAAGATGTGGTGGCACTTGTTTACATGTGGCTCTAATTACACAGCAGAGAGCGTTTGATACCCCAGCTTATAAATGCTTTGGCCTGTGTACGATTTCAGGTTTACTAGTTTGTTTTCTTTATTATGCCTGGGTGTTTGCCCACTCTGTTTTATGTTTGTAGCACTTTGCCCTCACTTTGCTATGACCCCACCATCATCATAGTGCCATTAAAATGTTTACAACGTATTTTAGATCCAGGCCTATAAAGAAATGTGGACAAAACCTGGGTTTACCGTGCCTATAGGGAATACCATGTCATGTGATCACTTTATTTTAATTGATTTTATTGTGAGTAAAGTGTTGCTTTGTGAGCCGTTACATCTGTAGGCCGAGCACCGAGGCCATGAAGCAACTTGTTGTTTTATGGTTTTACATAAAGTATTCTGTCAATGTAAATAGGGAAGTAGGGTTACAATTAAACAAGCATAAGGGCAAATACAAGCATTTAAAATAAATAATTATCCATAATGGAATGTAACTTTGTACTTCCATATGACTGAGGTATTTGTACTTGAATATTTCCTTTTCTTTTTTTTTTTTTACAACTTTATATTTCTAAGATGCAAATTATTTTTCTCCAATGTTAAACAGTTGATAATTCTTATGTACATTGTCATGAGGTTTTGAGAATAGAATGTGCTGTGGAGTATTTCCAAGGTGGCATTTCATTTACACAAATGCTTAGAGTACTTCTTCCATCACAGCTCAGACATGGATGTGCAGACAATACTATGTCAGTATAAATGTGAGTAAACCAATAGCATCGCTGGAGCGCACTGAGGCTGTGTTAAATAAGAGCTGTAACATATTGTTGGTGATCATGCATTCCGGACTTGTCGTTTGTGAGGCCTTCATGTTGCTTTTCGGTTTTTTTTCCCCTCCAGTGCTGGACTGAAAGAGCATGACGTCATCATCTCAATCAACGGTCAGAGGATCTCGTCAGCAACAGACGTCAGCGCTGCCATCAAGAGGGATGACAGCTTGAGGGTAGTTGTGCGCCGCGGAAATGAAGACGCCATCCTCACTGTTGTTCCCATGGAGATCGACCCTTGACCCTCCATGACAATTAGCACAGGAGCTGGAACTAGTTTTTACTTATCACCAGTGGACCTTATATAATCACCTGGAGGGGGGGAGGGGGCTCTACTGACACACCTTCCCCCTGTGGCCAAAGGCCAGTTGTGCCGCACATCCAGGAAAGTTCTGGCTTTGTCTTGAAAGAAACAACCGTACGGATGCTCTAACAGCATTTCTGTACTGTTGAGTGTTTTCACTTTTAGTCGTTAATGCTTTGATCAATGCTACTGTTTGGATCTCAAACTAAGAAGTTGGTTATTAGCATATTGATTTTTGTTTTGTTTTGTTTTGTTTTGCTTCCTCTTGTTTGTTGTTTTTCTAATGTGGGATTTGTTCAGTCAGGCCTTCCACTGCAATTTTAAGCAATTTTGAGACTCACTGGGTAAATCTGATTTGTATAATTGTTGTTTTCTAAACTCCGTTTTTAAAGTACTGTAGATTTTTTGTTGATTATGTGATGCATACTGAGAAGAAAATAAAGGGTTTACCTTCTTTTGTTTTGACATTGACGACTTGCTTTTTCATTTTCTTTCCATTTTGTATTCGACTCTGTGTCACATAAACAGAGACACATACATACACACACTGAGATGGAAAGCATTCAGGCTGACACTACACTATTTTCTTTGTGTGTGTGCCGTGTTTGCTTAAGCATTGCTCATGCGCACATGCAAATACACACACACACACAGGGACATAAAACCAAATGGGATCTGGTTTAGATTTGATTTTATTGCCTTCATATGGGCTTGATAGTGGTCTGGTGTGATTGTTGGGCCAGGGGCTCTGGAGACTGACCTCAGAGACAGGAGACCGAGCCAAACAGAGATCCGACCCACGATGCAGTGGCCGCAGATGAGGGCCTTGTATGAAAACACTCAATGTCTTGGTGCAACATTTTCATACCGCATGCATTTTGGATGAAGGCTATGAAGATGTTGAACTCATGAGAACAAGAGAAGCTACGAGGTGAAAAAACTGTATGAACATAAACGAGAAAGTATGTGACGTTTTAAAAAAGTAATTGAATTTGAATTTTGTCATGGAAAAAAACAGAGAAGCCTTTGTTTTTTAAATTATACCCAGTCATAACTCAGAACAAAAGGTTTATTATAATCCAATGTAAACTTTACCTGCTAAAAGGGATTATCTACAGTTCTTTCATTCTTGTTCTTTCTTTTCCTGATGTAATCTCTCAGTAATGAGGAAAAGGCAAACTGTCTTATGCACTGAGGTGCTCCACCGCCTGGTCGTACACAAACACATCTGCTAACAACATTGTTTCTGTTTTTTATCACAGGTGTATGTAAGCTGCACAGCAAAACAACAAAAGTGAAAACTGGTAAACCTTTTGTTATCTGGAAGTGTATCAAAACATGCATATTAGTTCAAACTGCTAGTGAGACATTCATTTTTCAATATTTTCAGCATGAAAACACACTCACATACATATTAAAATGGTGCTTGCGGGGGGAGGAGGGAGTGGGTAAATGAAGTCCTAACTTTCATATGAGATTCTGTCATCCGCCACTGCAGCTAAGCAATCATCTGAATTGCAGAGCATTGCCTTAACAACCAGGGGATGTTTATCTTCACCCCCTTTTTTCCATTCCTACACACCACATGGAAGCTGCATTACAGAAAAATGTTTTACCGTAATGCTAACTGGCCCACAGGCATCCACTATAATCATCCATTCAGTGCACTGAAAAAACACATTTTATTTGGTAAAATATTATCACAAACCCCACTGACAGATGTGTACACTCACTTCCAAAGGTTAAAGGGGATGTTATTTGGAGAAAAAACACCAACTTCCAAATTCTACGCAGAAAAAAAAAGTAGGACACATATTATATCCTACCTAACTGTTGCTGCCATCTCATGGTTCTCGATCAGTGTTGCATTTGCTCATCTTATTTACTCTTCGTAAATAGGGAGAAAAATTACTTATGTCATAGCAGTGACCTATTCAGTCGTTTAAACATTTGGGGAAACTGTTCGTACAATCTTGAAGCACACTCGTACCCTTGGATTTGAAACACACTTCTGGCAGGTTTATTCTTGCACAAGAGTTGAAAAGATGACAGAATACATATTACTGGACTTTGCGTTAAGGGCCAGTGTTTATTCATGAAGTCATGACATCCAAACTGCCAAGGCCTGAGCTAAAAACCATCAGTCATCTGGGGCACGACAGCATTACCTCACCACCTTTTAGGCTTGATTGGAGTGACTATCTCTGTATCAAGTGCATACAGATGCCAAAATTGTGTATGCACATTATGTTCACTGGCTAAATGCACTGTGCATATTTCATAATCTAATCTAGTTCCAAATGTCCCATAATAACAGGATAAACTGAGTGAGGGTGAAACCTTTTTGTTGTCTGCTTTATTAAGATCTTAAACAAAGTTAAAGGTTTAGGGTTATCTCAAATTTGTTATGCAGTCTGAATTCACAAAGTGACTAAATAAAAATGGACAAATTACAGAAAAAAAGTATGTAGGAAAGGAAATGGAAACATGAAATTAACTCATTTGTCCATTTTCTATAACAGCTTAATCTCCCGGCAGATCATGTGGCACTGGAGTCTTTCCAATCTCAGACTGTGCAAAGTCACTCTGGACATGTCGCTAGCTCAACAAAGGCCTGAGTTATACAGACATTCAACCGCACATTCACTCCTACGGGTGATTTTGATGGACCCACTGCACTGTTATGGTGTACATTTCTGGACAGCGGGGAAAAACCAGAGAATATTGAGAGAAGGCACACAAACAAGGGGAGAACATGCAAACACCCCAAAGAGGCCACCGTCGAAGAAAGAACTGCATATGTAGACACTTTACTATTTGAGACCATAGGAACACGTACTGTGCGACATACTTTAGCATTTAACCTAGGACCATATTTCATGAAGAACAACTACACAGCTATTACTTTGATATTGCATTTACAGGTTTTGGCCATAAATACAAACTTTCTAGCAGTTCCAAGAAAACTGTCCCCTTGACCCAGATATATGAGGATGTCCAGGGCTTTAAAGATGTTGTATCCATGTCTTTACGGAACAGTGGCCATTTGTATCATGGTCAGATTTCTCATACTGCACAGTTTATTATTATGCACAATGATATTAAAGTATGGCATATGTACCCATGTTATTGATGAACTATGTGTGTCATATTTTAAGATGAATGAGGCATGTCTAAACAGGCATGCATTAAATAGACAGAAAATAAAGGCATTTTAAATTATTAAAAAGAAAGTGCCTTGAGAGTTTCTTGGAATTTCATGTCTCCATGTGTCCATTATCTTAGCAAACTGAGAATTGTTCTTTCACAATAACCAAGTGACCTTTCTGAGTTTTATTGGGAAATGCATCATGCATTCCCAATCATGCTCCATGCATCCAGTCATCTGACTGCTGCTTATCACGATGCCTCAACCCTTATAATCACCCTTATAATTTTCATTATTCTGAGATGAACATCAAACAAGATTGATTTGTCTCAGTCTGTGCCATATGAAACACTGGATTTATTGATTTATAAAGCTATTACACGACTTACCTCCTTGTGTTACTTTGTTTTACTATGGGCACCTGTAGATTCAAATGATGTGTAGTGTGTTTTATTCGGTTTTCACCACCACTGATCTTGAAAATGTATATTAATGTGTTTTCTCAGTTATATTTTATAAAGGCATTTAGGTTAATGTGCACTTAGATTGAATATGGTCAGAATAATTATATTTGTTTAGGGGAAATAACAGATTGGGGGCAACATTGCAGCCGTCGCAAACCCCTTCAGAGCCAAACTGCTCCTCCCCTTCAAACCTTTTGGCACTTTTTCAAATTGGAAGCAAATGGTACTCTGCTGCCCCCTGTTGTTTATTTTGATGTCACATTTCTAACCAATCAGGGGCACTCATACTAATCAAGTATTCGCACGCCTTGAAACGTCCGCTCTTGTGATTGGTTACTTCCTACCTAGAGCTGCAACGACACGGGGGTCTTGCCAGGGAACGAGGAGGGAGGGGATATTTTAATGGCCGTCAAGTAGCGCTACAAAATGCAAAAAGTCCGGATTATGAACTATATTTAAAGTACAGTAGTGACGGAAACGTTTAGATTGCATTTGTTTCGCTCCGTATACATTCATGTTAATATATTCTATGTAAAGATGTGTTTCTAGTGGTGTTTTGGCTGCGCTGAACGGACTTTACCCGCTTGATTTGTGCGCGAGTGGGAGATCAGGCCTAGCCGGCTGGCTAAAAAACAAGCGGACGGTTAGCTACTCGCCGGAGTTGAAAGGTAATACTCAAAGAGCTGTTGTTCGTTTGAATGTACGACGAGCTTTATAGCTGCACGTGCCTGTATATGTATTTCTTTAATCAACTTGAAATCATTGAAACGCCTGAGTTCTAACATCCGGTGCATTAAACGTGCAATGTAAACACCGGACTTATGTTAGCATAGTTTAGCAGCGCCAAAGCTAACGGCTAACTTTATAATAACTTTACAAGCAAGAACGGGCCTAGCTAGAGTTCATAGACGTATACGTGTTAACTGTGATGTTGAGCACACAAAACACATGTACAGTTATGGCACAGAGTGCTGTTAATCCCCAGTTTGCAAAAAGTTGCACTGAAGGGTTTTAGCTTCTTGATGTGGATCATTTACGTCTGACCGATACGATGTTACAAAAGTATGGTCGTTCGAGTTAGCAAGATAGCTATGCTAACTTGTGTGCGGTTAGCCAAAAGTTAACACCTTGTGTGCAACCTCATAATTAAACAATCAGCTCTGCAGTAATGATAATTATTAACACAAGAAAACTGTCCTCTTGGGCACTACTAGATTGCCGTTACTTCTAGCCTAATTGCACAATCTGTACAGTTCAACATTTCTAGACAGTCTGTAGTGGCAAGCAAGTTTTCGACAAATGTTTTTACTCCCGTACGATCTGTAGATAGAGGTATAGATTTACTAGGATACCAATTGCTGTAATTTCATTGGAAACAATTAACAGATAGCCGTCTATTTATATTAAAAGATAACAGTAATACTAATACTGTATTAATAGATTTAAAATTTGTAATCATGGATTCTTCTTGCCTGTGTCTGAATAGCAGTCATTCAACTTTATTTGCATAGCGCCTACTCATAACAGAAGTTACCTCGGCGCTTTACGCGAAGAGCTGGTCTAAACCAGGTTCTGAGATTAGTTGTACAGAAACCCAGCAGAATCCTCCAGGAACAAACACTTGATGATGATGATGGTGGTATTGCTTTTAAAAGTAAATTCAGGACACAATGTGCATTTCCCTGGGTTTGTGTATATAGTTTAACACTTGTATGCTGTGATTAACGATGAATTTGATCTGCTTTTGTTATAGGGAATATGTAACAGAAAGCAACATGACATCCAGATTTGGTAAAACGTACAACCGCAAGGGAGGAGAGGCCAATTCAAAATTTGAAGAGGTTTTTTCCAATAGAAAACCCACTCTGACCACCAAATGGGGG
The DNA here is from genome assembly GCA_029814585.1 of Gymnapogon annona. Taxonomy (NCBI): domain Eukaryota; kingdom Metazoa; phylum Chordata; class Actinopteri; order Kurtiformes; family Apogonidae; genus Gymnapogon; species Gymnapogon annona. Next base: position 13,553,598 of record JAPTHA010000008.1, read on the forward strand.
GAGACGACCTACAAGGCTAAGCTTGGAGCCAAAAGGCCTGTTTTAAAACCTGATGTTTCTGAAACGTCTAAGAGACCTAGGCTAGAGGACAGCGACAGTGATGATGATCCATTTGGGTTTGATAGCGATGATGAGTCCAAGACAGAAGTCTCTCACAGTGAGCCTGAGCCAAAAGTCAATGAAAAGGATGTGACAAAAGCAACACCAGTGCAGGGCAGTGGGCCAGCATCTGTGGTTACTTATTCACAGGGCACCGCAAGCTCGACAGCTGCAATGACAAGTAAGTAACAAATGGTTAAATGGAGCTTACTGTATAATTTAATTGAGAAATAATGTTACAGTATTTGTAAATTGTATCTTAGTTAATTTGCATTGTCAGCTTTTGTATGTAACCATATGTGATATATTTTTTTTCTTCATTCTTAGGTAAAATTACACCTGAAGTGAAGGTTGTGAAGAACAACCAGCCCTGGTACAAAAATGCATCTAATAGCAACCAGAAACCCACAGTGTCGTCTTTTTCAAGCACAGTCCGATCAGATGATCATAACTCGTTAGGGACGCAGAAGACCATCTTCTCCTTATCTAGCACAGACGGCACCCTTTACAGTAAACAGTCCTCTAATGCACCAGGTGGTAGTGGAGACTTCCAGACTGCTTCTTCCTATGATGGACTGCCATCAGAAGAGACTACAAATACTGAGCTGGAAGCATCTGCAGATCCCCCACCAGAACCAGTGGACAATATTCCCCCATCCCCATTTACCCTTAGGGCCTCAAACTGCAAGAAATACCAGCGGCCTAATCGGCCTGACAAAATGTCCTCTGAATCTGCTGAAAACAACAATGACAACAAGCTTCCTGAAACGGCGAGTGTACAAGATAAATCAAACAGCGTCCTCTCAGCCAGTTCAAGTAGTACTGCTGCCAAAGCTAGTACTGCAGCCAAGCCTGCAGGCAGGGGTGGTGGGAGGGTACGGGACTACACGGTTTTGCATCCCTCCTGCCTGTCAGTATGCAATGTCACCATCCAGGACTCAATGGAACGCAGCATGGATGAACTGGTCACTCCAGCTACGCCTGCTGACCTTGGGGTTTCTGGTCAGATGAAGAAGAAATCAGATCCTCCTCCACCTAAACATAGTCGGTAAGTGAATTTTATTTGTCATATCAGTTGCAGTTCTGACTATGCTAATGTTAACTTGCTTAGTTGTAGGGTTAGAAACTTACAGTTTCAATAAAAGGAGTATCGTGCCTTACTCTCATACGTCACTATGTTCATTAATACTTGCATATTAATTGCCAAGATGCATGTATGTTTGTTATAACCCATCATAATAAAACTTAATTTGGCTTAGTGATAAGATGTAACAGATAATTATTTCAGAATACATTTTTACTTTCCGAGTCATCTTTCTCCTTCCAGTCTTTTCCCTCTTTCCCCATTCAAAGAAAAAAAACATAACAAAAGTACAACAAAAGTAAAGTACTCATTATGTGTCTTTCAAGTTTCAGGCCCACACAGACAAAAACCAAGAAGACTAAGACAGAGACCAAGCTGGAGTTCTTTGGCTTTGAGGACAAAGAGGATCAGGAGGGGCAGGAGGGCGCTGAAAGTGGCCTGGCAGGAAAAAGTAGTTACAAGATCAAGTACTTTGGGTTTGATGACCTCAGTGAGAGTGACAGTGATGAGGAAAGCTCCCAGGCCAAAGAGAAGAAGAAAAAGAAGGCAGCTGCCGCCTTGGCCACATTGACCTCCAGTGTGGACAGCCCCCACACCAGTGACTCTCAGGACAGCCAAGCCAGCAGTAACACAGGTAAGCCAGTTGTTGCCAAATGAACAAGTGGTAAAGAAATTATGGCAATATTTTTGACTGATGCAAGTTTCAGTTCTTCGCTGCTGTTCAGTAAATTGCTTCCTGACCATGTGGTGACTCTCTAAACCCACATTTTGCCACTCCATTTACATTTTCATTGTAGAGTCTTGCCATTAACAGTCTGGTTTCTACAACAGATGCTTTTGAGTTCTCTGATGACTCAAGTCCTGGTGGCACAGAGGGACAAAAAGGACGCTCAGGGAAGTCAAGTGAGAAATCCAAGGAGCCTGGAAGTGGAACCAAAAAGATCTTCAGTGGACCTAAAAAGGTAGGGGAATCATTCAGATTTTCTATATTGATTTTCTGAGTCTTCTGTCACCAAAAAAATTTCATTGTTATTTGAGTGATTTTAAGTGTTAATCAGTCTGTTTTGTGATCACTCAAAGTGTGATTTGAGAACAAAGTTTGATCTGTGCTGAATGAAGCAGATTTGATTGTAGGCTGTGATCAGGCAGAGCAGGAGTGTCTATTCTATCCGGAAGTTAAATTCCCAATTCCAAATTTTAAGGTGACCTAGTTGATAAACTGGATCATGCCTTTATTTTATGCTCTGCACCTGAATGGTGATGAACATGGGCTATTCCGTGGCAGCTTGCAATTATTGCCTCTCAGTCCAACTGGAATTTTTTTATTAGGATTATTCATGGTTTTTTAGTAATGCCTGTGTTTGGTCTTGCAATTTGGATTATATGTTGTCATTGCTTTTGTTTATTTGTGGAATTGTCATTTAATTCCATAAGTTTACTCTTTCTTCATCATCAACACACCCTTGCATATTGTCTTTGGGTTGTATCATTGAATAGCATGGTGTGTCCCTTTGGATACTGTTTTGTACTGCTTGAGGACTACTGTGTTCCACACCAGGGCTGCTCTTGTCTCACTCCATTATCATTTTCTGCACTTCCTTTTATTTTCTTTGTGCTAAATTTCAACAATAAGTTGAGTTTTTTGTTAGAATGGTTTATGGAGACAAAGAAGGCAGTGTAGTCTCTCTGAATAGACATTCATTTGTGCATGAATGGAGATCTGAGGTGTAGTGTTGGTGTGTTGAAGGTTAAAAATATTGAAAGATGTATTCACTTTTCATTTTCTTTTCCCTGTCATCACAGATATTTTGGCTATTCTATTGCACTCATTCTTTCCAATAATAGTTACTTTTTTTTGCCAAATTCTAGTCTCCTGCTAAAGCTGTGTACAATGCTCGCCACTGGAACCAACCTGAACCAGAAGAGGTACCTGTGCCTCCACTGTCCCGGTCTCAAACTGCTCCGGTAAGATGTGACTGTATCAGCAACTCTACTAATATATTGATCGGAGTACTATGGGACTTGTTAGTGGGTGGGACATATTAGGCAGCAAGTGAACAGGCCTTGAAGTTGATGTACTGGAAAGTGCAAAAACGGCAAGAATAAGGATCTGAGCAACTTCGTCAAGGGTGAAATTGTGATGATCAAATCACTGGTTCTGGGCATCTCCAGAGTAAACCAAAAGTGGTCTAAAAAAACAGCAACCACATATCAATGGCAGAACATTATCAACTGTCTGATATGGTGTAGGTTCCCCTTTTCCACTGACCTGAGGTTTTTATTCCATGAGACTTCTGAAGATGTGCTATGGTGTCTGACAACAAAACATAAGCGGCAATTCCCTGAAGTCCTGGAAATGCATGGATCAGATGTGTTTGTTCAATATCTCCCACAGGTGATTCATTGTACTCAGGTGATCGGATGTCCTTCCTTAGTCCTTTTTATTTATTTATTTTTTTGTTCTAACCACTACAGACCAGGAACACCCAACAAGACCTGCAGTTCTGGAGATGGTCTGATCCAGTCGTTACCATATTAAATATGGCCATTGAGAAAATCACTCAGTTCTTTGTTACTCACTTTACTTGTTCTGGGACATAAGATATGACCGTGGGGAAATTGAAGTCTTTATACCAGCAAAATTCAAGTCAGAGAATTCGAGAGGGAAATGGGAAATATAAAAGTGAATGTATTTAAATTACTTGTTCTTGACTTGCATATTATGTACATATTTGCAAAATAGTTGCATATAATATTGATTTGATATGAGGGGGATTACTGCCAGCTGATATCAGCTTCAATGACAAAATGTTCACTTTCTGCTTGATCAATTCAACAGTAAAAGGTTCATTGTATTGAAATAATCAATATTGTTACTGTTGCTCTTGTAAGTAGCCACACTGTTAGATCTGATTAATACATTCTGATGAACATGCACAACTGCGATGAGGGAATGTAGAAATTGTAGTCCTATAGAGGAAATTAACAACTGGAGCATTTTGGATACCAATACTCAGTCCGGTTTGTCGTAAATTGTTCTTTTGATAGTCAAAAGTTGTGTATAAATGGCTTTAATATGTCTCTTCATTGAAGTGGAGCTATTTTCCAGTCAACAGAAGCTTTCTATTTATTTTCTATTTATCATCAGCACATGTAAATTAGTGTTTGCATAGAGGCAAGCTAATCACAATCAACTGGGATTTTTAAAGTTGTTAAGTTTGTGCTACCTCATCTGGCATCTGTTAACAACACTTATTAAAGGCTTGTGTGCTTAACAGACTGTTCAGTTGTGGTAAATCTCCCAGACATGTCATTAAGCAGATTTTGTTACTTTGGTATAAGCCCATTTCTCCTCCTCCTTCCTCAGGCTATTTTATCGAGCAGCAGCAAAGACAGCAACTCCCATAAAGATGATGGCTTGTTCAAAGCCCCTCCACCACCGCCCAAAGTCATTAAGACAGAGACCATCCCTACGCGACCCAACCAGGATATTGTCACAGCACTCAAATGCAGGAAGGAGCACAAAGAGGTGAGTCCAAAGATATATCGGTTTTGGATTCACACTAAAGATGCTAAAACTAGGTCACAATTGCAGGTGGGATGCTGCATCTTTTGCAGATAAATGATTTGTGTGCAATTTTCACTACATTTACTTGCATGCTGTGAAGAATTAATCTGTCGTTATACCCAGCCAAGATGCGCTTAGCGATTTAATGCAGACTATCAAGGGTTAGCATTCAATGGAGCATAGTGTCAAGCTTACCGTTGTTCAATTTAAACCCAATGTGGGTTTGCAGGCTGCATTGAGTGCTGTTTTTAATTTAAACTCTCCTGCAGTTCACATCAGTCTGCATACAGCATGACCGCTGATACCGACAAATATACAGTGGGAACTGCTGATTAAGCCAAAGCTCCACATGCTGAGCTATTATTGATGAGGTGTATTAGCACAGTCAGCCATTGGTCCTAATGGAACCAATAGAGTGGAATTTAACAATAAGTGCAATTCTGTAACACTTTATGTGTGAGATTGCGCTTCTGGACAGATGCATTGCTCTGCAATTAGCCACAATTAACCCAATTCCCCTTCCACCAGCTGTACACAGTGGTGCAGCATGTGAAACACTTCAATGACGTGGTGGAGTTTGGGGAAAATCAAGAGTTCACAGATGACTTCGAGTACTTGGAGACCGGGCTGAAAAGTAGTCAGCCACTCAACACAAGATGCCTTAGGTAAGTGGAACAAGATTCCTAATGATTCCGCCTTAATGCCTTTTTGACAAGTGGCGCTCAGTCTGCTATGGAAAATATTCTTCCACATATTCTTTTTGTCACAGGGATCAGATACAAATGAAATTTGAAGAAACCGAGTACTTGTCGATCACTAAATCCTTTTCATGCTTCTTTTCTCTTATTTCTGAAGAAAGTAGAAGAGCCTTTTCAGTTGTTGAAAATATATTTTTGTTCTTTTTTGGAAGAAGCACTAAATTAAGCAAATTATGAGAGGGTAGTAGAAAGTAGTAATTCGTTCACTTCATTTGGGAAGAGTTAAATCAACAGCTCCCTGAAACAGTTTCAACAAAGTCTTAGTCATTAAATAAATGAATAAATAAACGATACATTTTTATTTATTTTTGAGTCATTCCACTTGGAGTCATCAAATGCTCCCCACTTGACTGACTTAGATTTGCCTGAAAAAAATATGAGATGGGAAATATTTTTGTTAGACAACATCCAAAATTTCAGAGCTCTACATTGCATAGTTTTCTCCATAGTATCTCACAATCCATGACACATATGTACCTGATATTGCAGAATATTGAGGACATGGTCCATGTCAAAACATCTATAA
>JAPTHA010000008.1:13571201-13584995 GCA_029814585.1 Gymnapogon annona
TCTTTTTTTTTCCCCAGCAACAGAATTTTAAAAGAAGCGCAACGCGACTGATGAAAGTTTAGGTGGGTGAACACCTGAAGCCTGAAGACTCTCCGGTCTGCGCCTTCTGTCAGCGACGGCTGTTTTAACGCGGTGCTTTCATGTGTGAGGTTCATTTTAGGATATGCATCTGGAGGATTTGTTTTTGATGGAGTGCACTCAGTGTTCCATCGCCGAGTCTCGCGCTCTTCAATTTGTGCGTCAGAGGTAAAGGATGGAGCCGAACGTTGCGCGTCTCCTCCCCGAGCTTCACACCGGAGCGCGGCGGCAGCAGAGCCCGCGTCCATTGATTTGTGTTGTAACCTGACAGTATTATGCTTTCACCGCAAGGGATTTATTCAACCCCTTTGTCCACTAGCAGTGCTTTATTCTGCTATCACAGCAGCAGCCTAAATGGAAATGCTTTCACTGCTGTCCCTGTTTACGCACACATACACACACGTTACATATTTGTAGCTATACACACACACAGGTGCCCAAGCCGAGTGGGGGTGGGGTGGGGGTACACACAGGCCTGCCAGTGTTAACAATAAACAGCAAAAAAGTGAACAAGGTCTGGACTGTAGGTACATATGCACAGAGTCCAACCTATAAACACAAATACAACATGGACGTGTGTGTGTCCGCTCTCTCTCTCACACACACACACACACACATGCAGGTAGCTCCTCTTGTTTAATCTCACCCCTTAAATCATTGAGTGGCAGGGTAGAAAGTCTCACAGGCCAATCTGTATTCCTGCGTGTGCGTGACCTGCACTCTAAAGGATGGGCTTTGTCCACAGGCGAGGAGCAGAGCACAGTGCAAGTGTTACTACTGCCTCTGTCTTTCTCCATCCCTCACCTTCATCCTCTGGCTGTTTCCTTTCTATGTATGTGCGGTGACAGGATGGAGGCTGATGAGTGTTATGTGGAGTCAGCAGGAGTGACTTTTTTTTTTTTGTTTGTTTGTCTCTGCGCGGTGTTTCTGTCTACCTGTGTTTGAGGAGGGGTAAAGACTGTGTGTGTGTGTGTGTGTGTGTGTGTGTGTGGATGCAAAAGAACTGAGCTTCATTTGTCAAAATACTTCATCTGCTCCTGTGGGGAAGGTCCTGGGCCAAACGGACAGGTTGTTTAATTTGAATGCAGTGGCAAAAATCAGCGGCAAATACACAACTCCTCGTTTTTTTGCAGCGAAAGACAAAAAAAAAAGTCGTTCACACATCAAGGGCAATAGATAGAGAAACACCAATCAGTATTTTCTTTGCGTGTTTGTTTTTTCTTCTCTATGTAAGTGATGTCTGGCTCTGAATGGTGGCTAAGCGTGGGGGTTGGGGTATAAGAACAGTGTAAGGAGCTGGTGGGAACTTGTATATCTGTGCGAGTGTCTGTCTGCAGGATCAGAAGATCAAGGGAGAAATTAGTCAAAGTGAAAGAATATATTAAATTTCCCTTTTCTTTCCACAAGTGGTACTGGAAATGAACAGTCTCACTGCAGCCACAGTGATATTGTGTGATATATTGTGTGAAGAGTGTGATGCTTTGGCCTTTTTCCTCTCATATTTACCTTATAATTGTGATTGACAGCAGCTATTGATAAGAAGAGAATGCCACTCCGCTGCTCTTTTATCTTATCTGTGACGCATTATCTCTAAAGGCAGTAGTGGTGTCATTTATTTTCTATACACTTTGTTTTAAGGGCATTGGTGCAGGATACTGAACTGGAATCAAACAAGATGACAGACTCTCAAGAAATAATTCAAAATTGATACAGCAAAGACATTAGAATGAGCCAGAAACACACACACACAGTTTCTTCATAACTTCCTCTGTATTTTTTTTTGGTTTTTTCACTGAAGTTACATTCTAACACTGATGATGTCATCCAGCATCATTTATAGAATAGGATATAGAAAAAGTCTCCACTCCCACAGATGCTATTATACATTTTCACAGCGGGAGGTGATTTTGATTGGAAGTTACTCACAGTTGGAGCGTTTTCATGACTGGAACGAACTAAATTCTTCGGGTTGAATCATCAGGATAAAAAAAAAAAAAAGAGGTCCAAGAAATGACTACTTCTTTGAGCCAGGAGACTTGAAGGCAAGTGGTGAAATGAGAACCATTCTAGTAAAAAGCATTCACCTACACTTGAATGACCTGCTCACACTGGGCAGGTCCTTGAAGATTTCTGTTTTTAGAACCCGTTTTACAGTTTGTCGCCATTGTAAAAACAGCATCAGAGTCGTGTTGAGACCACGGGTGAGTCCGGTCAGTGATACTGGGAATGTGAGGGACAAACCAGTTCCATGAAAAATGACAACGATGAGCCTGTGACAGAATTAACCCTTCATACTCTTACAGTCTTCATGCATCTAAAGCACTGGACTGCAGACATCACTCACATATCTATTAGATGCAATTACTGCTTGTTAAAAGCTCCTGTTGTTGTTAATATAACTGAAATGTTTCTCAGCAAACATCCTATTGCCTGAGCTAGCACTGTCATTCATTCATTGATGGTATAGTTTAATCCTGGAGGAGGTCATGCAGGTGCTGCGGTGTGTCACGCTCCCACTGGGCAAAGGCTGGCGTAAACCCCGGACACGTCCTCGAGGTTGAATATAGAGTGTCCTTAAAGTCGCTTTACAATTTCTAACAAATATTACAAAGGCAGTTGATGAGATATCTTAACCATATTTGTTTCACTTTAGTCAGTGTTTATGGACGTTTTTATTCACATTAAAATTTGGGGTTTCAGATACTTCAGTTTTTATCCATTAGTTCCTCAATCAATCATTTCCAGACCGATGGATTGGAAGGGATGGGTCAATTCCATGGCCACCACATTTCCAAGATATCACTCCCCTGGACTTGTTTTTATGGGGTTATGTAAAAGCTATTGTGTATCGAACAAAGATATGGGACGTTGCTGACTTGAAGCAGTGAACATGGCAAGGAATCCAGTACCATCTTGATGTGCTTTGTGCAACAAATGGTGTCCATATAGAAGTCTATTAACTGTCCGGCTGGATAGCTCAGTTGGTAATGCACTGGGCTGGTGCATAGAGGACCTGGGTTCGATTCTCAGGATGAGCATCTGGTGGGTTGTGTCAGGAAGGGCATCTGACATAAAAACTCCTACCAAATCAAATATGTGAATTGGATTCTCTGTGGTGACCCCAGAAAGGAAAAAGCCCAAATAAATCATCATAGAGATCTGTCTATTAAATAGTTAAAAAAAACAAAAACTTTAGTAAACACTGATTAAAATAAAATAAATCTAGTTAAAATATTTCAACAACTACTATTGTAATAAAGTGTTTTAATTCTAAAGAGACTTTATGGACATCTTGTACATCATTCATTGTCACATCAGTATGATTTAGATTAAACTGTTGCAAACTAGCCTCATGGAATTGCATTGAATCACATGCTAGTTCTTTGCCGTTTGCTGCGCTATATGTGAATATATGTACGGATGTGTAAACTCCACAAATAGGCCCCTGCTGAAAATGGAACTGATAAATATCACTTAAAACCCCTTATCTAGTTGTATCTAGTACTGACCTATGGAAAACAAATGCAGGTGTTACATAAAAATACAGGTTTAAATTGTGAAGTTAAAGAGTAGGAGCGGTAATGATGTGACTCCACAGTAGCGTCACCAGGTAATCTGGTGTGACAGAGGTGTGCTGGTGGAATAACGCTGGCAGCAGGATGTTATCATTCTCCTCACACCACTTTGAAAATGTACTTTTGCAGCATCCTGTACTTCCTGAGAGCTAAACAAACAACCCAGACACCATGCACCACTATTCCAGAAAGAAGGCAGACAGACCCACACCCATCCACAGTGCTGGCACGGAGCGACAGAAGCAGCAGGTATCCCACTTAATCCCCCCCCACCCCCCTCACCCCACGCTGCCACATACTGAGACAATGCGACGCATTTAGATTGAGAAGGAAACACATTCAAACAAATGACCGAGGTTTCCATCTGAATGTACTGTATGACAGATGTTAGACACATTTCCAGAGCATCAGCAAAACAGAATATGAATGAATGTGCATTTCTATCAACTTTCTGCATCTCTTTTTTTTCTCTCTCTGCAAACCTTGAATCTTTACCTTCAGTTTGTGCCCTCTCTGGTATTTACTAACATAAGAGTTGGAATAGTTGCAGTTGAATAACACCTATAATTTGTAGAGTCTATTGAGCCACAGACATTCTGTCTGGATCGTTCAGTTGGTGAGGCACCGGGCTGGTGCATATGGGGACCCGGGTTTGATTCCTGGGGTGAGTGTCCAGTGGGTTGTGTCAGGAAGGGCATCCAACGTAAAAACTCCTGCCAAATCAAAAATGCGAATTGGATTTGTTGTGGTGACCCTGGAAGGGATAAAGCTGAAAGAAATCATCATCATTGAGCCACAGACATTCTGTCAACCTTATGGAACACCTCTGCATTGGTCATGTGACTGTAGGTGTCATAAAGCAGATTTTTATGAAGAAACAGATTCAAGATGAGTATGTAAATAGTAGCTATTACTTTTTTTCAGTGTTTACACACTTTTTTTTCCCAGTTGACCCTTCTCCTCAATCAAGGCGTCTCCACTTTTCTGTCATTTTCCTTCATCTCTCATATATTTCTTTTACACTTGGTCTGGCCAGTTTTGTTGCTGTAGATCTAAGTGATTAACTGCCAGTGTGAGGCATTTGAGGGCATGCCAGCCCAACTAGCAAAGACCCCTGTGACTCCAGAAAAGCAAACCAAAACATCAGCAGCGCGAGCCTCTAAACGCCGTTTGAAGACCTCCTTTTTTTTCCCGATCTAATGGTCCCTGTGATACTTCCCCGGAGGCAGGCGCTCGGCTAGGCAAAAGTTTCAATGCAGCGCAGAGAGATGACAAGGTGGAAAGGCCTCTCGATACTGAAGAGACATTTGAAGGCAAAGTTTTAGTTGCATTATACATTAAAACTGACAACGTCTCCCAGACGTGGCTACCCTCATGCTCTGACACGGCGTTGGACACTGAAGGTGACAATAAGAAGAGACATAATAAGAGGCAGTGGTTCCATTGATTTCCTCTTTTGTCTTGTGCGTGTAGGTGGGTCATGAAGTAGACTTAAAACACTGGGCATTTGCATTATCTTGCATAATTGAACCTCTGGGAATGAACGTTAATCCTTTGCTTTTGCTGTAGAAGGGGTTTTGGTGGTGATGGTGTATGTGTGTGGGGAGTGAATGGTGTGTGTGTGTGTGTGTGTGTGTGTGTGTGTATGTGTGTGTAAGAGCCCAGAGGAGAACATCAGCTGCACATGGTGAGAACATGTCCAAACCAGGCGTGTCTAAATCATTCAGTAACAGCAGTGTGTTTTAACGCTGATTTACGAGGTCCCTGGTGAAGACTCGGTGTTGTGGAAGGTGACGTTCTCCTTATGTCCTTTAAAGGACTTTGGTTTTTCCGTCTGAGTGCCTTGGATTTGGTTTGGAATATTTACTTTCAGAACATTGATAATCTTTTTTTTTCCCCCCCACAACAGTCTAGTTTTGCCCTTTAGTTTTTCAAGCATTCAGCCGCTGTCCTTGATGAATACCTGATTCTTTCATACACATTAACATTCTGCTCTGAGACCCAGTCACGCACCTAAAACCAATTACCAACTAAAGTGAGAGAAAAAAAATTTACTCTTGTGATAAAGACTTTTTTTTTTTCTTTCTTTCAGTGATCAGTGAAATCTGAAGTGCTATGAGTCTGTGGGGTTGCAACAAAATTAAACATTAAACCATTCCTCAAACTGTCTGCTTTGAGTTAGACCTGGGGTCTCTAAATCCGGTCCTCGATGGCCGGTGTCCTGCATGTTTTAGATATTTCCCTCTTCCATCACACCTGATCCAATTAATGATCAGTTCATCACCAAGCCTGATAATGATGTGATGGCGCCCAGATGTGATGGACTTTGTCTGTCCTTTGTCAGATCGTACAATGTCTTGTCTTGTGCAGTGTTCCTCGTCCCTGTCTAGTGCTGAATTTAAAACAGTCTGTGAGTTTACTAGTACTAGTTTTTTGTTGTTTGTCTTAGATTCTAGTCTTTGTTTTGTACCTTGTTGTACTTTTGGTTATTTTTTGTAAATTGTATTTTTCCTCCTAGTGAGTGAGTTTTCATATAGTTTTGTATTTATTATTTACCCTTGTGGGAATTTTTAGTTAATTAATATTAACATGATTTTGAAACATCACTTTTTGTTTAAATTATTTACATAGATTTGAATCATTAATTGTAATTATCTTAATAAAATTAAAATAAATATTTTATTTTTGAAACCAAGTTTGTCTGCGTCTGGGTCCCTGTCTCGAATGTTCAGCATAAAAGATTTTAGTTATTTTATTTTATGTTGGTTTTCATTTGTGTAGTTTTAGTATTCTGTAGTTTATTTTCTGCACTTATCAGTCTGTACTTAGTTTAACCTTTATTGCCTTGCTGTCTTTTCTCTGTTTTTGTATTTTATGCTTCTTTGTTGTAGTGTGCAGCGCTTTGTGTCAGCTGGGGCTGTTTTAAGGTGCTTTTATAAATAAAGTTGGTATGGTATAATGAAATTAGTATTAGATTGTATGAAGACTTCAAAGGCTAGAAATGGCCAAATCCTTTAGTAACACCAAAAAATAACTAAAAAATAGTGCCTCTCATCACAAGAGTAACGTTTTCATAGAAACGTGTTGTTAAAAGAAAAATGGAAACGCAATGACAAAACTTTAACCCCTTCACTGCACAAATATATATACAATTATATTAATGCATCATTAATGCTGTTGCTCTGGAGCAGATGCTGAGTTTAGTGACCTGATGCTGCCACAGCGATCACTTCCTCCAGTCAACAAAACAAACAGAACACAACAAAAGGATCCAAAATCTATGGAATGTCATGAAATCAATCACACCCATAATGAAACCAGTCCATGAATGTCAGGGGTCAAAGGTAACCAGGTGACATGTGTATGTGTGTTTACAAAGAGCAGAACCTCATTACAAAAACACTGCAATGTTGAAATCACAACAACAATCCAATAGGAGCCAAAACGTCAATGTATGTTTTTAACAGAACTCCAATGTAGTGTTTGTCTTCTCCAGACGTGTACTTGCATCAGCTGACACATCAGCACACCAGCAGTCCTGTGGATGAGCAGCTCCGCTAAAGGCAGGGCAGGATCCCACCGGAGAGCACATAAAGAGCTCATCTGTGTGTGGATGCAGCCTCGGGTCGCGTCGACTCGGCTCACGGACGCCCAGTGTGAAGCCAATGTACTGGGTGCTGAGAGTCTGATCTCAGAAAGATTGCACGGTTATGGCGCGTAACATCTTGAACTTGGAAGACCAGGATCTGATGTTGAAAACGAATGCAGAGAAAGAGCAGAAACTCCGAAAGGTGGATGAGGCGATTGCATATAATCAGTACAGGTGTTTAATACTTATGCGAAACCCTATGTTTCCCTTCGCGAATGAAACGCATTCCCCAGGTTTTGAGTCAACAGTCCTCGCTCTATAAGAAACACCTTTTATGTGTCTACTCTGGAAATATAGGTAAAGCCATCCCTTGTTGGTCTGGGGACAGCGATCCTCCAGAGACACACATCCTGTCGACTACAGAGCTAGGAGAACAAAGATGAGGGAAGTCTAAGTAGGAAAGAAAGTGTGAAACTTTTTCTGTGAGAATAGATAACTAAAATAAATAAATAAATAAATAAATACAAGTAGTTTAACCCCTGAGGGTGAGGAAAGTTTGCTGTTGTCTTTCCATCAAAGACCAGCATCGATTTGGGAATGATTCGTCTCTAAATGGAATACGTTTTGCATTTTTATTTTGACTGAACTGATTCACCGCTGGATTTCCTAAAGATTTTTTTTTTTCACATTAAACCGAACTAACCTGCTAAGAGCATTTATTTGCCGTGAAAACAAAAAAAAGACATTTTTACCGGGATCCAGTTTTGAATTTCACTCTTCTAAGTTGATGACACTTGCACATGAGCAGTGAAGTCCCTGTGCGAGTGTGAACAGTTTAGAGCGATGCAGACTTTAAGGCCAGTATCTCCCATGTGCAGTGTTTTTGCTTCCAGTCTTAACGATTATAACAACTCAGCTTCATGAGAACATTCAAATGTATTCGTGTGAGCGTTTCCACCATCACTTCATCTGAGCTTTGCAAACAGCTTACTTCTCTGTCTGTGCACTCATCAGTATTCAGGATGTCTGGCATAATAAAGAATGCAGGGAGTATGTGCCATGTCTTCCTTAATTAACGGAAACCCCATTGTTGTACTCACTGTGAATTTATGCCTCCGACATCAAATGTGCGTTGAGATAGATGACAAAAAGTTATATAAAGTTTCGTCTGGTTTTGTTACTAGATTCTGGATGAAGTGAAGAGACGAGGGTACCTTCCAGACAAGTATCCTGCACAGTTCAGCATGGTTACCTTTTCTGGCTTTAGGTGAGTGAGTTTTCAGTCTCCAGCTGAAATTCAACATTTGCTAGCGAGAGCTCTTCCATCATCAAATTTAAAGCACAACTGCATTATAAATAAGAATAACCCCTGTATCTTGAATCGCCTGAGGCTTTCAGGTTGGAATTCAGATTTGTAAACATGACTGACTGTCCTCGAGGCTGGAAATCAAAGATTTAAATGTCTTCTCTGTGATGCCAGTTCAAGGCCAACACAATAACTCAGGAGACTAATCAATCCGTAATTGAAAAGATGTTTGCGCTTGACAGATTATTACTTATTCAACTCCACATATACATTTTAAGTGAGAGAATCTTTACCTCAGTCTTTGTTAAAGCTTAATGCAGTGTTAAGGAGGGTTTGTTTTTTGTGCATCTTGGAGCTTTGTTGAACTTGTCTGGCTCCTGGTCTCACCACCACTATCAGACTTGTTTACAGGAGCAGCTGCCAGCTGTTTGCAGCTAAAAGCTCTGGTGAACCCACTGCCTGCCCAGCACCAGACAGACAAAGTTAACGACTAGGTGAACACAGGAACGTGTACACTCAACATAATTGCCCCAGGAGGAAATGGAAGTGGAAATGGAACAAAAATAAATGCTGAACTTGGAACAACAGTTATGTTGCGGTGTATGTGGCGGCTGTGTGAAGCAGCTGTTAGGTGTATTAACTTCAAGCTTGTTGTGTTGCCTACCAGAAGCCAACAACCTAAATATTACTGTAATTTTAGTAATGATATAGAAGACAAATGCGGTTCATTTGTAAGGGGATTTAAGTGGATGTAACTTCAGAAAAACAACATTAGAGTTATAAGGTTTTCAGCAGTCTGTGACCAGATACTACTTTTCTACTGATGGTATCTGGTCACGTCACTCAGACTCAGTTTTGGCACTGCTCCGCTGCATTTACACTGCAGGTATAGCTCTGCAGTGGTTGTCATAGTGATGTAATATAAATGCCGGTACATCATCTTCAGCATGACAAGCAATGCAACAATAAAGGAGGACAAAACCTAAAAACAGTTAGTTATGATTTTACAAAATGTCATATTATTTCTCTCTACCTCAATTTGGCGTCGTGTCATCATGACATGATGTAGTTGTACATAGGGGTCCTTGGTTTCACATCAAAAAAAAATGCCAAGACGAGTCGGTGAGTTCAGCTGCTGCGTGAGTGAAAAGGCAGCGTTTAAGTGAACCATATAGATCGACAGAGGAAACAGACGCCCGTGTCTCTACAGTGGCTCACAATAGTCCTGGTCTCTGTTGCACATGAGGTCTGTGGGGGGGACACAGGAGACTCCATACACTCACCTACAATGCTCACAGTCATCCTCTCGACCAAAGAAGCCCAGACTGGACAAAAAAAAACAAAACAAAAAAAAACATCCTCTAATGAGGGACTTTCTGTGTTTTATAGGAGTTTAGGGGAAATTTTTTAGATTTTTTTCCCCGGCTGCAACTTCACTGCTCGATGTCACTAAATATCACACACTGGGCCTTTAAAGAAACTGTACCTTTACATTTATTCACCCATTACTGTCACACCATATCCATGTGAAACAGGAGGCCTACAAAAAACATAAATAAATTATTCAGAAAAGCACAAACACTTGGTTCTCGCCAGTTTTTCTGCTTGAAAACATACAAAAAAAAAAAAAAGAGTGGACACTGCAAAATGTATTCCATGAATTTTCCAAATTAGGCTTTTAATTTTTTTTATTATATACCTAAAAAGGAACCATGTTAGATATATCAGACATGTGACATATGTTGATATTATTTGGGTGCATTTGGAAAGTGCGTCTCATGTGAGCTGTGGCCTCTTGCCTGTTAACAGTCAGCTCCATGTGTTGTGTTCAAACCAACCATAGTCATATATTATATTTACAACATGATCTGTGGTTGGAAGGAGAAGCATGCATACTTTTAAACATCATAACTTTGACAGTAAGATCTAGACGTGTTTTTGCTTGTGACTTTTTCCTTTAACAATAGCTGAAGAAATAAAAGAGGATGGCTGTGTCTGCCACCAGCGCAACGGTGCAAAAAAAAAAAAAATCCCATTTTGATGTAAAGAAGCAAAATAGCACGAGCAATTGCAGCCACTGTTCCATATTTTGAGGCGAGAAACAAAACACACTTACAAAGCTGCTAGTAAAAGGGAATGATGTTCATTTTTACTAACCATATTGTTGTTGTTATTGAAAGTGAAGGCATAAAGAATATTTGGTGCATGTAAATGGCTGATGGAAATCATTTCATATGGCAAATTTTCCAGGTTTTTAGGTTAGTTTACCGCAGCTGTCAATAACATGACATTAATAAACCCACTATAGCAGTAGACGTCTATGAGAGAACATTCAAGACACTGAGATGTCAGTTCCTCCTCCACCAGCAGCAGCGGCGGTGCTTTATTGTACACCATGATGCAAGTGCAAGACACATGGGTTTCAATTAAAACACTTTTGTCGCCGTTTCCTTTCTGCCTGTCAGTTTTATTTAAGAGGCAGCTTAGTTCAATTCACTCTCAGAAGAAAATGTGCCTGTGAAAAGTAGACACACAGAAAGTGTAACCTTCTTAGCACCACAAAACTCCTGATGTCTAACAAAGCTTCAAGTGTCTGCCACTGTCATCCTCCGCTCTGGTGGAAGAGCATCAGATCCACTCGCACCATTCACCGCAAACGACAGACGCAGAAGTTGGGGATCAGACTGTCACTCTGTGTGCATCGTTAAACAGGGATGTTGGAAATCCTGCCCCGTTACATCTGTGAGCAGATGCATAAGTGTGTCTTCTGACTATGAAAGAATATTCATCCATGCTGAATCAACCCGTTTTGCTGCGTGTGTTTCTCATTCTGATGGATGCTGTATATCTGCGGTCAACAAGCTTTTTTTTGTGCCACGGTCCAGTTTATCTGACAGTATTTTCACAAACCAGCCTTTAAGTTGTGGCTGACAAATACAATAAATAATAAGGGTGACTCCACTGGGTATGTAACTTTATTAGCAACGTCTTTGTAACATAACACCAACAACACAACATGAGTAACGTCTTTTACCTTGAGCAAAGAAACTTCACAAAGACGCTTGTTTTTTGTTCATTTTTCTCACCAGGGGAATTATATTTAGCGCTAATATATTCTGTGTTACAGTTCAAACAGCTGTTTTTTAAAGGTAGTGGATGTAGGTAACGCATGTGACCGAGGCAACATCTGGATATGCGTTTGTGAATCCAGTAGTTTTCACAAAATAAGACATTATTCACAACCAGATTCTAAAAAAAAACAATGTAAATAATGTCATGACGCAAGTAATCAGCATGGACCCAGATGAAGACACAAACGCAAGGAAAATGATTAACAAATAACTATTTTATTTTCGGTTCACACAGAACTTACAAGGATACTTCAATTACAAAATGATTATCTTATATAAATATAGAATTTTAGAGTAGAATTTATCAATAGAATTGATCAAAAAACCTACGACAGGAAAATCACGACACTAAACTATAACGAAAAATCACACTACGTAGCAAAAGGTTACAATTTAGAAGGGAACAAATTAATCTCAAATTTAGAACCAAGAACAATGATCAAAACTAAACTATCTACTATCTACTATACTTACTACAAAAGTCTCACGGACAAACAGGACAATGCAGGATGATCGGACTGGAAGTGCATAGACATTCAACGGTCTGACAACAGACAACGGCTGCACACAGATTTTTATACACAAAAGGAAAGACCAGGTGAGAAACCTCAGGGTGATTAGACATTAGACCCAGGTGGGAAGGGATCTGGGGAAGCAAAACTAACTGACACAGAAGGAGATCGACGCAGACCCGACAGGAATTAACAAAATAAAACCAGAACTAAACATCACCTAAACTAAAACCATGAACCCTGACAAATAATGTAATAATGAAATAATATAAGTCGTGTATTCTTTCTGTGCGGACCAATACCAGCCCACGGCCTGGGGGTCGGGGACCACCGCTGTATTAAACTCGTATTAACCCGTATGCAGCAGACTGAGACTGAGATACGACAGTATGAAGTGTCTCTTCATACCAAAGATTACAGAAAAATCTGCTGGCATTCAGCAGATATGCAGCTTTTATGTTCCAAACCAAGAGTGTAAGTGACCTTTTCAGCTCTTAAGTCTGAGTCACGAGCTGATGAATTGTAACAGTGGCCTCTTCCATGAACACTCTGAAAAATGAAGTGTCTGCGGTCACAAAACATATCACAATATTTTATTATTCACCACGGACAAAGAAACAAATGCACTCAGGCCGATGACAAATGCCAATGGCTTAAATGTGTTTATTTTTGTTTCTTGTTATATTTAAGAAAAGCACAAAGGTGAATCAAAGCACAGAATTTGTTTAGCATGGGTTTAAATTCTGTTTTCTTCTTAAACGTGCAATGACAATAAAGTTGAATTGGATTGAATAGAATAAATTCTCTGTAAGGCATTGGTTCAGGAGAGTTTGTTTTATTATATACTTCCTTTAAAAAGAAAGCTTTTAAAATCCATGTGTGCATGTTTGTATTTAGCAATTCAATGAAAAAGTCACTTACGCATGTATATGCATACATTAAAAATGCAGTTATGCACAAGAATATGTCTAAAGAAAGGCTTCCTGGGTGTATTCAGCACATCGTCCTCATGTCATTTATTATTGCTGTTTCCAAACTGTCCCTGTTTATTCACCTAATCTGAGGTGATCCACATTCATCTCATTTATCTCTCCACCCACGTGGGATATAGAGTCCACATTAAACAGTGGGATACTGTTTGTTAAAAGAAATATATCCTCTCTACATAGAGATCCCCTCTACATTAGAGTTTTGTATTTTTTTTTTTTGCAGATTATGACAAAAAAAAAAAAACAAAAACCAAAAAAACTGAAGTAACTTACCAGTCATTCATACTGAAACTAAGAATTGTCTGCTCCCTCCTTCTCTACCTCTGCGATGAAGGTGTTAATTAATATGATTCTGAGCCAACAGCTCCGGGGGCAAAGGGAATGGCAAGTTAGTCTATTTTACATCCTGATCATATCTCTGAATAGAAATACCAGAGAAAATTGCCTTCAGAGAGTTAAGTGTTCATTAATGTGGAGAGAAAGAGTGAGGCTCTGACTCCACCATCCAGGAGGGACTCTGCGCTTAGAAAAGGCATCGGTCTATCTATCTATCTATCTATCTATCTATCTATCTATCTATCTATCTATCTATCTATCTATCTATCTATCTATCT
>JAPTHA010000008.1:13688920-13703543 GCA_029814585.1 Gymnapogon annona
AAACATATATTGACAAAGGAAGAGTGGGACACGCGTCGCAGTGAGGTGATGTGGAGAATTAACCAATCTGGTGGTGTGTGTGTGTGTGTGTGTGTGGGGGGGGTGCAGTGTTGTGTTTGTCCTTATTTGGTCTCTCTCTCTCTCTCTGCCCTTGCACTGGTGAAACACGCATTAACGAGGATGTCACGAAGACACCAAGCACACAGAAACATTCACCTATTCAGTCCTCCCACACTTTTATCGTTTAAAGATGACAGCTCAAGGCTGACTAGATATACTGCCTGACCACACAACTGGCAGATGCTGCTGCTATTTTTAGGCCGCGGCAACACGAAAGAATGAATATGGCAATTCTATCACATAGGAAGGGGAAAAAAAAATATCTGTGGAATGCCAATGCACATCTTGACAATAATAGCATTTAAATGCCACCAGTTTGTCAAAGGGCAAGGAAAACAAAATGTGTGGTCAACACCGTATGAAAAACTCCCCCTCGCTTCATCCAACCTGCAGCTGCTGGATTTCCCCCTTGTTTACATTACTGTTTGTTTACATTACAGGAACAAAAGTGGCAAAGAAGAAATTATGGACATTTTTTATTGGTGGGAAGGAAGCATAATGCAATTTCCTTAACCAGGCTGGCAGGGTTCAGATAACACAGCCGTGCACTTTTTACCTCCGTGTACTTCTGATTAAGTCAACCACTAATGCTCCACTTATCTCATAACAGTCAGTCATCGTTCCAGAGGGACAGCCGGAGGTCCGTAGAGATGTGAGCGTCAGCAAAGTCAGTAATAACCATAGGAATCTGCTTCCAGTCCACCAAAGTCCAAGTTTAGAAAGTGACTGTAGCGTACGGAAACTCTAACCCACTCACTCCCAAAATACAACCAGGATTTTTCTTTGATTTTGCAAAGATTTCTCATTAATATAACATGTGTGTTGAATAATTACATCAGTGTACATTCAGAGTGTGAGTGAGCAAACACAACAGAAGCAGGACTGCACCGACCTTCATCGTCTTGTTTTATGCAGAGGAAGTGCAGCCGTTACCCTTTTTTTGTCTGATTATGTAAATCCAATTCTACACATATTTAAAAATAAATGTGGCTTCCTGTGAGTCTATGCTGCTGTTGCTCAGCCGACGCCATGACACAATCTTCACATAAATCACCCAATATATGGGTGTTTCTATTGTAGCAGCACAAAGTTATGTTATCTCTAAGAGCGTGTGGGAGGAGAGGGTGACGTTGGGGTTAAACCATTTAGTTTTTGAACATGATAGGATTTTATTTGTATTTTTTTTTATTTTTCTCTTAACGGAACATTTAGAGAATGAACAAAAGCATATAACACATGTTATGTTCCAGCACTCTCACTGTGAAGAAGATGACCTTTTTTTTTATTTTTTTTCCAAAAATACATTTACTGAAAGAGCGAAAAGAAATCAGGAGCATATGTCTGGCGTGTAGGGTGGGTGTTCAGCTCCTCTGATGTGCCGTCATTTGTTGAGTGTTTTGGCCCACTGAGTCCTCTTCACTTCCTGACCCTCCATTTTCATCCAACCCCTGCCAAGGTAACGTCAAGGAGGATTTAATTCTTTGCCCTCCGTATCTCTGTAAAGCCAAGGGAGTCGCAAGAACTCCGTGGTCCGTGGTATTTATTTATTTTTTTTTGCCTGTGGCCAATCAGTTGTGGCAAAACTTGATCTAATGGTTTCTTTCCAAGCGTTGGGATGGTCGTCGTGTTATCCTTCATCGGAGTCTCTGCTTATGACAACTCCATTCGCCCCATGCTTGAGCAATGATGGAACGCTGCCCTTTCCACTCTTATTGTCCCAGTCTATTTAATAATGCAGCATGAATCTTTGTAATGGATTTGTTTGTATTAGCGTGTCTTTTTTTTTACCAGCTCAATACTGTGTGTGGATGTGTGTGTGTGTGTGTGGGGGGGGGGTGATCAGGCCGTTTTTACCGGCCCCTGTTAATTACCCAACGGTTATTTTAATCCGTCATAAGCTCCTCAATGGGCTGTATAAAGGCCTGCTGGTACCTTAATCAGCTAAGTGATGTTGCGGCAGAGGTATACCTTTCACCGTTTAATCCCTTCACTATGTAAAGCCTACTACTCAGCATCTTAGCCTGGTTAACCTTTAGCAGAATGGTTTCTGAATAATGCTTGTATGGCGATACACAAACACTGCAAGGGTTCATAATAGAGAAAGTCATTCCGTAGGAAGAACGCAACAGCCCGGGTTCACAAGGGCTGTTATTTCTTGATAAGAATTAATGTGAAGTAAATAGCGAAGCATTCACCATTGAAGCTGTTTTGTGGCAGATTTTGTGTGAATGAGGGTAGACACACACACATAAAAACAAAAACCCCGTCCTGCCTGGTGTCATCTTGGATCGAACCACAGCTCCGTCCTGTCTGGTTTGAGCTTTGAAAGCACAAAGAGATGTGCTGTCTTTGGACTTGTGTGAAGGTTTGTATAACATGAGACACTGTATGGAGTTCTTGTACTCCTCTGTCATACAATATTATTTCCTGTGCGTCAGAGGACTTTGTTGTGGATGTGCCGTGAGGATTTTACTCGCTTGTTTGTCTTTTTTTTTTTTTTTTTTCTTCCTGGTTGATATTCATGCAGTGTGCACACCATAGTGATTGTGTCCTTTCCTGGTTGGTGTTGCTATACTTATTCTTCATCCTATATGTCCTTTCAACACCTCACTGGACAACCCCAGGCCAATTGCAAAGACAAAATATGCCTACTTTTGTAACACGGGTCACGTGTCTAGGTTCATAGCTATTATCACAGTAAAGGTGCAGTTTTATATGGATTACACAGAGCTTCACTTGTCCCTCCGCACCGCTCACACCAGAGACTGGGATGGCACAGGGGAGGTCTAGTGAGACCCACAGTCCACTAGGGTCTGACTGACACTAAGAGAATATGTATTCTCCCAGCTTTTCTTTAGAATAGCTGGAGTCAGCACTGTCTGGCGAACGCTCAGCATCACCTGCCATAGAGGGAACAGAGGGAACAGAGGCGTGGGGAGTGGGGGGGTGGTTTGACAGAGACAGTAAGAGAGGTCACTGCTGCTAAACACTGGATCTGCTTAGTACAGGCCTACGGTTTTCGTCCTCTGTGCTCCACCGAAGCAGCACAGACGGTCAGTTTTCCTCTCCTGCAGTGGGATAACTCTGCGTCATGTCGTCTTGACATCTATACCAGATGTCTCTTCTGGCAGTTGTTGGGGATCTCCACTCAGGACCAATTCTGCTGGTGCTTAAAATGTGAGGATTTCATAGCTCATTTTACCTTTTGCAGTAGAAGTGCACCATCTGTTGAGTGATTTAAAGAAAAGTTTCAATTGATGCAAATGCCACGTATGATCTGTATTCCAAAGATGCATCAGCAGCCTTGTTAAATGTCACCATGAGCCGTGGATTTAGTGATCATTTAATTTGAGTAAACAGGGCCATCCTTTGGAAGCATGGAAGCAAGTGGTTGTGCACTCTCAGACATAAATAATTAAGAAAATGTGTTTCTCTGTTTTGCTTGTTTAATCTATTAGTGTTTTGTTTTTTGTTTGTGGGAAATTAAGAAGTTACGTTTGGTCTGAAATGGAAAAAAAAAGATTTACTGTTTGGTGCTAATTAGGGAGAGTGGCACACACATTTAGCCTTTGTGCATTTATGTATTCATCATATTCCTTGTGCTGTTTCAATGGAAGAATAATTCACTGGTTTTAAAGCACTGATAACACATATACTTGATGGAAGATCTTATTTGAAAAATTCTAATGGCTCTAAATATCAGTGTATATTTATAGTACGACTCATTTATCTGATCCAATTTTTCATTAGTTGCAGCTGCTAAGAATGACATTAAACTAACACTGAGTAGATGTACACAGGCTTATTTTTCAGTTTTTTTTTTTAAGGAATATTTAACACCTTTACTAATGTACTAATATGAGAGATAGCGGTGCCCAATGTGTGATAAATGGTTCAAATATCAAAAATGTATGGCTATCTGAACACCTGTGCACCTGCCACAAATAACTCATCGAGCTGTCTGTTATCTACACACAAATACACAACATATGTTTCCCCTATTACAGGTCCCAATGTCTTATTCATGTTCTTGTCTTCTTTGGTCTGACAGATTTATAATGAGCTGTAGAGAACACTGTGACAGATGTTAGTGCTTTGCCACGACCCCAAACAGCCCCTAACCACCGCTGGGGATTGGCCATCAATACTACTCTACCTGTTAGAAGGGAGGTGGGGGCTGGGGGGGGGGTAAGTGAGACTGAGACACAAAGGAAGAGAGAGAGAAAGGTGGCCCAGAGGAGATGTCCTGTCCAATCAGATTGATGCTGATGAGGCCCTCGGCCTCCATTCGTTGTAATACATCGCAGTCCCATATGTTACTTGTGTCATTTCTCTTTGTATACACAGTTATGCTTCGACTTTATTGAGCTGCCCAAAGTGTGCTGAGAAATGACAGCGATGGGGAGGGTGACGGCGGTAGAATGCATGTATGAATGTGGCGAGTGGGATTGTTTGTTTGTTTGTTTGTTGGTGTATGAATATCTCCCTTTGTGCTTGTGGTTTTATACTGCAACATTTGTGATATTTTCAGGGTGTTCTGCTGCGGTTTGCTGAGAGGCTGCAGTGGAAGTGGTAACACTAGAGGACTGCAGCCCCCCCTTCCCCACTTCGGTTGCTCACTAGCTCAGGGGGGAAGTGTGTATAATTTACTACCCACCACCTGCACCATTGGCGTCGAGAAGACTTCATTCCAGGATGGAAGACAAGGCGCGGAAAATCAGCCCCCAAGTAAATCCTATTAGAGGCTAAAGAGGAGTCAGCCAAAGAAACGCCGGTCGGCTATCTCTGACTTCAGACTGGGTGCAGACGGGGGGGGAAAGAGGTGAAGGGGAGGGGGTGGGGTGCAACAGGAGTCTTATCACAGGAGTGTACTGGTGAAGAGACGTGATGACGTGGCAGAAAGTGGGTTGATGTCGATGTCGGGGGGGTGGGGGGTGTTGTAAGATAAGGCGAGGGAAAACAGGAGCAAAGGCTGTGAAAGCTGAGGCCGTATGGAAGACAAGAGGGGCAAAGTCACTGGAAACTGTGGACTCGGCTCACTACCCTCATTGATGAAGAGATGCCAAAATGTATTTGGGAGCCATTGTTTGCATTACTGCCCACAGACACTGATGCCGAGTGGGACCATCTGTCACAAGGATCTCTCCTCGTCCGTCCTCGCTGTTTCTCTGACTCTGTCTCTCTCTCTCTGCCATGGGTCCTCTACCGTGCCCAGGCAACATGGATTTTATCCAAAGATGAGGCTAAGCTAGTGTGTAAGCCCTCTCAGAGTGAAATCAAAACCCAGCTTAAACCTCATGAACGAAAGCCTAAAAGAGTAGAGAGGGTGAGACGTGGAGGCGTCGCTGCAAAGTGGGTCAGATGGCTTTGAGTATAAAGATACATCAAAAACGTGGCGTAATGAAACATTTACTTCATTGTGCTGCTCCAATCAGTACAGCCCCCGCACGATCCTTCTGGTTTTTGAGACTCCTTTGTTCCCCTCTGGGTGTGTGTTCGTTGTTTGTATTTCTTCATCATATGTCACAACTAAGAGCAAGCTGTTACTCTCTTAACATGCAACATTTAACATTATATTGCCTGTAAATGGAGAAATGCACTTCTGCGGCTAATTGGGGCGATAAAAAGCACATGTGCCACAGTAGCGAAGATCAGCCTGTCTAACTGTCTGCGCTGTAGATAAATCTCGGATAAATAATTGAAATGGCATTGTTTGTAAAATGAGCAGAGTATGTTATCTAATCCATGACATTAACACAACGAGACAAATCATTCTGGGATTTGTATACTTCTAAGGCATTACAAGTACATAAGCTCTGACAAGAGACGTATCAAAGCAACTTTGCCTTGTTGGCTGTTTGTCATGTGTAGTACGAGCTACTGGAACGCAGCACTGCTCATCGAATCTGATCCCTTTTTTTGGTCTTAAATAGTGTCAATATCAAGAGCATCTGACACAGGCTCCTTCAGCAAAATTATACCGTCAATAATATCCGACCTATGATTTCTGTCACTGTTATCCACAGCTTTCATCAGTTTATATAATTTATTATAACATTCCAAATGGGTCAGAAATGTAGATTAGGTTAAGAAATGACATTTTCTATTTCCTATTAATTATATCTGAAACTGTACTATATCAGGCATCAAACCTATTGGTTAGACTAGTAAAGAAAACACTTTTTTTTTTGTCGGTAAAATATTTAATTAGGCAAATTAGCCTGGTTGCATCTGATTCTGAGGATTAAAGGACCCCACTATGCATGACTACATGACATCTGTAGAACCCAATGGGCTGTTAATCTTCACTGTCTACAGTATGAATTGAAATAGTGTCCATGCGACATAGTAGGTGGTCCGATAAAAGCCCCTTAACAGGCTAAAAGCTACAGGTAGTGAGTATCAGGGAGAAAAAAAGAAAGCAAAGGATTAAATGGAAGATCAATGACCTGAGACCCTTTCCACAGTGAAGCCAAAAATACAGTTTCCAAGAGATACCATGTTGCAAATAGAGCAGCAGTTACGCCTGGGGGATATTAACAATGATCAATAATTAAGGCACATTTAACACTCCTACTCCTGCATCTCCCGTCACCTGGTATATTTTTTTATAGTCGATAAACTGAACAAAGCCAAGGTGTAAACATCTAGTTATGTTTAAACCACTGACATGATACAATAACAGGTTTGAGAGCATTTTGGCACCAAAAAGTGGTGAGTGCTAAATTCTACAACTCGTTGGACCATTTGAACTGCTCTTTTAGGATGCAGTGAATACACTTCAATGTGTTTTGACATCTTTATCCCCAAATGAACCAACGACACATGCTGCTTTATTGACAGTGTAATTTCACTGCTGAAAAATCACATTATAGGCACGAAACTGGAATTAGAGAAAAGTGAGACTTCACAGCTTGCCCAGTGACGTGGAAGACACTAAAATGTGTATTATGGGATTTTTAACGTGAGGAAAGTTTGCATTTATCTTGTATAACATATATTCTGATGCAGAATGAAATCACATACTCCTACATTGTAATATTTTGTATGTGAATAAGCATTAGGTGGCACACCTGAGCACTTCCTGTTGAGCTGGAGCTGAGGAGGAACAGGAGACTGATGTTGACATTGTGCCTGTATCTGTAAGACCTTTTTATCCGTAGACAATGTAAATAATCCTCCTTTTCACTTACAAAAAGAGTTTGTTCTTTATTTAATTTGTCATCTCACTTTCAGTCTTGTATTGTGAGGTTTGTCTCAGATTCCACATACCTTCAAATTGTTCTGAAGTATTGTTTTTTTTCTTCCGCATATATACTTTTTCTTTTACATGAATAAAAGGCACATACAACATTAGCCTTTATAGCATCCTCTGCTTGTAAGAATTGCTTTTGTGTAAGTGTCTCATACTTGTCATGCTAGTTTGGTAGATGCTAGTTTAGTGATTAGATTTTGCATAATAATGCAGTATAAAATTTAGACCACTTCCCAACAAAGACTACAATAAAATGACCAGACTCTTACATACATGTGGTTTCACTGAAATAGAAACACGTCTTCATGATGCATAGTATTTACTGGACTGACGGAAATAGAAATGTTCCTTTTTTTTTTCCTTGTCACAACCCTAAATACTTCATTGACTTAAACTGGTATGCAACTGACCCTTTACTGGCCTCAAACAGATCATTGATTGTCGGGATTAAATTTAATGGTTTCCTCAGAGGCTGCATCCCACGTTGCTTGTGAGGCAGGTCGGGGTCAGCCGTGCCCTCTAGACAAATGCATACATTAAAATGTACATTTCTGACACTTTTTTTGTCAGGGCAGCTAATAATCTGAGAGCTAGAGCCAAGTGGGTTTAATTATGAGCAATATGCTGCATTCCATATGGTACACTGCATAATGAACACCACCCTGCATCATATGGTAATATATCAGCCATTACCATAGTTGAGCCTCTGGAAACCTTCATTCAACACAATGACCTGAGCATTTTTTTTTAAGTATGGAAATGATAAATTGCCAGCAGAAAAGCATTTTAAAAGACATCGATTTAGCATTTTTTTTGCAAACAAATAAAACTTTTATGCATTGAGTCAATTTTCATATTGTGTACCTTACAAAACATGATACATTCAATAACAGGTCGAACCAAACTGGATAAAGTCACACATGAAAATCCACATAGGAGGGAGAAAAAAAAAAACCCCGCACAAAAACAACACAAATCCAAACAAACAAAAAAACTAAAATAAAAGGCAAACCCCTGGGCAAAAACAATATTAGCTGTGGTGATTTCCAACCACTTGGAGGTGAGGTTTTCAATATCCTTACCACCGCCACACGGCGAGAAAAATTGCACCACGAGCCAAACAGAAAAGAGTGTAACGAGGTGCTCAGAGAGACACTGTGTGATGAGGTCAAATACGAGGATGTTGATCACGGCGGCAACTATGTGTGTGCGAAGGATTAGCGCTCCTATACAGTACAGTATTACAATCAGTAAAAAAAGACGCCTTGAAGGCAAGATGAAAATATACAAAAGAGATGAGTAGGAAGAGAAGAACAGAAGCAGATTGCCTCCAGGGGAGAAGTGGAGGAAGAGTGGGAGGTGGCACCATTTCACTTCATCTCTCTATCTTTTTCTCCTTTTTTCTTTCGGACAGCGGGAGGATGTCCATCAAGGCAATACCATCATTTCTGGCCGTGCCAATTTCTTCCTAGCAACGACCTGGCAGGCAGTGCAACCAGGAAGACAGGGCAGAAACACGAAGCATCTCCCCATTCAATAGTTGTCCCTCTCTGATTTTAACGCATGCCCACTCGCTGGCGTAACAAAGCCTCTTTAGAGCGGCACAGAAATGGAAACTCTTGGACACAGTTGCGCTTATTCCGGCAGAAACAGTGTGAGTGCATTTGTTAGAGGCTTGTATGTGGTCTGTGGCTTTATCTGCTGTTTTTTGTGTGTTGCAGTGCAGCGGCTGCCATGTCGCTGATCAAAATAATAATTTATTATTTTTTAAGATTATTCCATTTGTCACTTGACAGACGTGCTATACGATGAACACCCGTTGCATTTCCATCATGTTAAAAATGATGCACCGTATTTAAAAATAGTCTTTTTATCATCTAATGCCTTGAGTCAATGGACTGGTTGATATGGCAACGGTTCTCTACTCGGAAGAATACATTTTCTCCGTCCACCTGTTGGCCAGAGAAACACGCACAGCTGCTCTTGAAGGGGCCATTGTGTGTGTCTGCATTCATATGTGCAATGTGTTTCCTCTCTGATGTTCTGAGCGGCAGATAATGTTTGTTACTTCTTCTCTAGAGATGAGTGATTGAGAGCCA
The DNA here is from genome assembly GCA_029814585.1 of Gymnapogon annona. Classification (NCBI taxonomy): domain Eukaryota; kingdom Metazoa; phylum Chordata; class Actinopteri; order Kurtiformes; family Apogonidae; genus Gymnapogon; species Gymnapogon annona. The sequence goes on from JAPTHA010000008.1 coordinate 13,698,395, forward strand.
GATTCAGTAAGCAGCACAAATTAGCATGCGGCCATAATCTAGAGAAAGCACTGATGGGAGTAGCGGCTTCTACAGGTGATTTATTTATGAGCACAGATGCAGCCAGATCATTCACATAATGGAATCTACCGAGGGTGGAGCAAATTAAGCACCAGATTGCACATCGACACACCTGATGGGCTGCAGCCATTCTCTAACAACAGACAAGTAGGTTCCATTGCATGTGTTTCTCTTGCGGAATAGAAGGTGACTCAGACTAAGGAGATGCATGGAAAGGGGGAGTTTTCTGATTGTAGAAACAGACTTTAAAATATTTTAAAATTGCAATGTGCAATCTTTTTGCAAAAAGGGAATCGGAGCACTACTGATGTCAAGGACAGGAAGGTGGAGGAGAGATGTGTTCCGAAGTGGAAAAAAGTCACATGATCCATGACACAAACAAACATAACACTGAATTTTTATGTATTCATGTTTTTTTATATTTTATTTTATTAGTGTGCATTAATGCATCCAAAATAATGAAGTTGTTTCAGTACAAAACAGACCTTTGTCACACCTCTTCATTTTTTTCCATACAGAAAGAAACGCATTTAAAACCAATGCAAAATATATTAGTTCAAACAGAATTTGGAATGGATCCGAAATGCTTCCATATAAACACCGTGTTGTGCATTAGCTGTACAGCACAGAGATAATGGCGTTTCCAAATTAAACAAAGCAAAAAGAAAGCAAAAGAAAAATAAGTAGTGAAGGAAAGAGAAGAAAGACTGAAAACTTTGTTATTTGGAGTGAAAGATGCCATGTATCCACGCAGATATGTAGATTTCTAGTAGAGACTCCAGGCCATCTGCTAAAGTTGAATATCAATTTGCATAGACATTCTGAAAAACTATGAAAAATCAGGTAAAAATGTTGCGATTGCAGCGTGTATCTTCTCACAAAATCACACAAATAGAGGAAGATCTTTTACTTTCTTTTTTCAAAATATTTTATTTTTTAATTTTTCATTAGACAACATTACATTACATCACACAACTGTCACATTTGTTCACCACAAGCCCCCCCCCCCCACACACACATTAACAAGGCCAGAGGCGACAGCCAAAACAAATCCAAAACAAAACCAAATAGCATGAGACAAGACGAGACAAACGAAGACAGACAAGACAAGACCAGACGCTGACAATACGAACTACACAGTACGCAGAGAGACACATGTCAACCTCACAGCTCCTCCATCACACATGTTCAACTCCGGTATATGGAGCTGAGTCCATGCGGTGTATATATGTTTATATGTATATGGAACTGAGTTCAAATGGTGTAAATCAGACTCACGAAGCTGAGTCCATTTGGTGTACTGGTACATTTCTTTCTTTTCCTTTCTACCAGTTCTGTCGTCTCTGTAGCACCATCCTGACACGCTGTCATAGCTGTGCCATGAGCAGAATGGCATTTTCCTCACTATAATATTATACTGCAATTGCCTTCTGCACACCTTAGTTAATTACGTTGCACAAATCATTGAAACTCTCTAAAAGGAAAGTCCTGCAGACACACTCACAGCATTTCCAAAATGACTTTCCGGCCCTCAGTCATTGTTTCACCTCTTAAAGCAGCTTAGTGGCTTTTCATATATAATAGGTCAGATTTCCTAACGCTGGTAAAGCTTTCCGGTTGTTAAAGCTGGCGGGCGTTTCCAGATTTAATGTGGACAATATTAATGCCATTAACCGTGTCCATGTTTGTCTTTACAGTCCACCTTGACCTTTACCACCACAGCTAACAGTCCTGATCCATTTGAGTCCACATCTCCAAATTCAACACATCATGCTGGTTTAATAGTTTCTACGGGCAGATCATCATAGTTGATTGTCTGAGTATGTGATTCACCTTCAGAGTGTGCTGAGGCAAGCTGTTCTCACTGCTTTCAAATATTTTGGAGGGATTTGTGTTTTTTTTTTTTTATGTTGAAAATCCCTGACTACCATTAAGACCTTTGATTTAGGCTAATGACAGCTTTTGTTATAAGCCAGATCAGGATCATGCCTCCGTTTGTTCTCATTAATTTGTTTGCAAATATTAATACAAGATTGCACGTGTGTGTTTGCGCCGTGTGCACATGTGTGCACGTTACCCATTGTTATCCCTGTCAGTGAGGAAGAGGCACGCACAATTGACGCCGCGTAGCAGGGTTTTACTTTAAATACTGTAAATCTCTGATTATGTGTTCCTGTATCACAAAGATCGGTCTCAATAGAAGGAAAAGCTCTTGGAATGTGTCACCAACAATCTCAGTAGTCCTTTAATGCCTCCACTCCTCAATTTTCAGAGCTGTCAATGCCATTTTAGATTTTGCCAACCCTCTAAACTAACATGCTACAGCTTCCCCGTCTCACACAGCAGCGTCAGTGTCTTTTACAGCTGTTTACTGCCACTCTTTTATAGTGCATGTGTGCTATGAGTAGAGGTTATGCTGCTGCTGTGTTGCTGAGGAGAGAAAAAAAAAAGGGGGCATTAAAACTTTCTGTTTGCTGCTGTCAGCAGAAATGGATTACGCTTGCAACGGTGTTGGTAGGGATCAATGTCGTTCTTGAAATAAGAAGAAAATACATGGACTGAGCTGTGTTTCCTTTGAAGGTTGTCCATTTGTAGACCAGTTCGGCAGTGTTTACCATTGATTAGGGTTGATCTCTACATGCACGTAGACCTTGAAATATAGTGGAGTGTATATTTTGTTCTTAAAAATAAAGTCACCTTGATAAATAAGATAGTAGAGGAAATATAGTGTCAATGAATATAGTGTCAATAATGTAGAGTGCATAACATTTGCTTCGGACCAAGGCCAGATGTATTTATAAAGTTTTGAATTATGATTCTTTACTTTAATATTAGATTATGATGATTTCTTTTCGGCTTCTTCCCTTCCGGGGTCGCCACACTGAATCCAATTCGTATATGTGATTTGGCAGTTATTATGTCAGATGCCCTTCCTGACACAACCCTTGTATTTATCGGGGCTTGGGACCGGCACAGTGAGACATTGAGGCTACAGGTGTAGGCAGCTGTGCATGGTCTTGCCCAAGGACCCACACCGGACCCTCACCCCACGAATCGAACCCGGGTCCCCTATGACCAACCCGGTGCCTTACCGACTGAGCTATCCAGCCGTCTCTGCAAACATTAAATAGACATTAATATAGTCTAATGCTCAGTATTAGACTATATTAATGTCTATTTAATGTTTGCTGAGAAGTGCCTCTTTTCAACAAAGTGCTTCCTGTAACTGTAGATTCAGTGTATTCCTTCTTAATGTTGGTCACTACCTTTAGGGAAGCTGATAATACTCGGATATTATTGAACCATCCATTTTCAGGCTTACACAATGCTCACTCCTCAACCTTAATGATAAAAGTCATGTTAGTTGCTGTTGCTTTTGCAGTGAAGTAGACCCACTTTCATCTGCTTTTTCTGCCCAAGGATTTTATCTTATGAGCTCCCCTGTTGAACCTTGAGGCAACCGTCGACTCTCTAATGATGTGTGCATTTGCTCTTTGTAGACAGAGTAGGTTAAGAGTATAGGTCTCTGTACACAGAGGGAAAACTCACTCCCCGGAGACTTTGGAGAGTGAAGGTCTGCTCATGTTTCTGTCGAGCTGTTGTTAAGCATTTGTATGGATGTCGTGTCAGTCGAAGGCTCATCTTTGAACTTATTAATGGCACAGAATGCAGCAATCTCATGATGAAGTCTGATCAGTGACGTCTGAGCAACAGGGTTTGACCACACTGTCTAAGCTGATCAATTGGTAGTTTAGCTCCCCACAGGGATCTAGCATCTAAATGACCCCACCTCCCTCCCCCCCAAAAGCTATAATGATCAAAGGGAAGGATATCTTTCTATCCACTCAGCAGAAATCACTGGAGCCCAGAGTTCAGGCCACACAATTAATAAAGACCCTTTGTAGAAGCCTTTTATCATATACAGCGTTTCAGTCACAGATTAGAGCTTTCCATAAATGTCAATTTTCAAGTTGGACACACACAGAAATACACCCTCTACTTTATATATATGCTACGGCAGTTACGTATGCTCAATTCTGTGTCTGATATGTGAGTTCCACAAGCAAAATATCTGAATTAAACAAGAATTGAAATAATAATAATAATTATACAGTCATAAATTAGCCTAAAATAAATGTTCTTAATACATTTCTTGTCACATTGTTAATTTTTTTTTTTTTTAAAGCTTGATGACACTATAATTTGATATTACTAGCAAAAATTTGAGAATTGGAATTCCTCCACAAAAACAAACAAACAAACTGTATTGATTGCACTTTACAGTTTGATCCTCTTTCAATTATGTAACTATACCAATTTTTTTTTTGGTTTGGCTCCCATTGAGTTCAAACAATCATTGCTAATGGTTATAAATCTCATTCCTGATTATGAGACCGTACCGTGTGCCACTGGTCTTACCTCAAACAAGGATGTCTTCCACTTCAAAACCACATTCAGACCTCTTCGATTAATTGAAATTCGTCTTCACTTCCCAACACCAAATGTACATTTCACACAAACAAGATCAACAAACAATCCTATTCCCAACTATGCCTAATGTGACAATATAATAGAAACAATTCAGTAATTCAGCTATTTAGGAATCTGGTTAGATTAGAAATTAAACTGCAAAACTCACATGCACTATAGAGATGGATTATTTTACATAACAGAGTGTATTTCTCTTTTGGAAACCGAAAAACCACAATACAATCCACCCAGTGTTAGACCATGGGGACACCTGACACTCCTGTGCGTACTGCCATTCAAGCCTTTGCTATCATCCTCGTGGCATTTTCAGTTCTGATTAGAAAGTACATAACACATCTCATGTAACATAAGCTTGCAGTGTAAAAATATGTAATATGATATGATACAATAAGCCTTTAATTTGCAAAACTAACAGACAGAGGTGCGCAGTGAACATCGTTTATGACTTATTAACCAAACAGCCTTTACTTGCTGAGCTCCTGCAATGACAATGTGCTGGCATTACCCAGACCTTTCCTTTCAATAAACACACACACACACACACACACACACACACACACACACACACACACACACACACACACACACACACACACAC
>JAPTHA010000008.1:13734390-13747083 GCA_029814585.1 Gymnapogon annona
TCCAGTGACTGGTCAGACCGACTGTCAATCAAGTGACAAATTTCATTGACTTCAGGATGATAGGCTGATGCCTACATATTAATCTCATGCGATCTACCCACAATACCTTCATGCGATCTACCCACAATACTTTCACGATCGACTAGTAGATCGCGATCAACGTATTGGGCATCCCTGAATATTAGGTGAAACCTGACGGTCTCTCACGGCACACTAGTGTACAGCGGCACAGTCGTTGAAAAATGCTAGCATTGAGCATCAATGTAAATATCCCGGGATTAGCACAGAGGCTATTTTTCATCTGTTGTCCTAAGGCAGGTAAGAACATTCAATCTTCAAACCACCATACATCAAAGAACCATACGGAAAAGAAAACATGTACACACTCTCGAAACAATACACCACCAACAACTGACCACAAGACTCCTCTGAATTTCTGGGTCTGCAGAAACGACGGCGATGACACTATTCTTCCAGTTCTGATTCATTTTGCACCAATGTCTCCTTTATCCCTGTTCACATGGAGTTACTATTACCTGTGGGCCTCTGGTCATTTGTAATAACTGTGTAGGTCGAGCATCATGTGAATCTGTAACATCTGCAATTCATAAAGTAGAAATTGTACTGCAAACCGCTCGCATTATTTCAGCAAACACAGAGGCCCTGTGATATGATTTGTCCACATCTCTGAGGGTTTCTGGTATTTGCAACAGCTCTAATTTCCGCAGTGCGTTCATTTTACCCATTTCTTGCCTGAAGACTATGGAGACTGGGTGATAAGGTAGTTTCAAAAGTGTGTTATGTGGAAGTTTGAGGGGCTGGTGTTAAGATAACAACATGGATATTCGTTCCCTAAAGAGAACGACGTCTCAAAAGATGATGGGATGGTGATGAGGAGCAGGAAATATACAGAAGAGGAGCATTTTTATGTCTTTGAGTGTTTTTCAGTAAGTGCTGAGCCTTGACACCGAAACCAGGGAATAATGTCGGGGAATTAATTAGCGCCAGACTTTGTTTATCTGTTGTGAATGCGTCACATGAAACCCAGTTGTTGGGGGTTAATGTCTAAATTACTGGAGTCGCACAGGTTATTACTAGTTCTGTACCAATTAATCTTATGACTTGTATTTTTTTCTTTGGAGTATTCTCATAGTTTTTTAATCCTTTTTCCGTCATCAGAACTTGCTCAAGATGTCCGAGTCCAAAACACCCATATTTAATACTTTCACTTCAACTTCACTGAGACATCACAATGATGATTCTACTCTGGAAAATGACTCTTTGTTGGTCATTTTTCAGTGTCATGAATCAGAAACAGCTGTCGCAGAGCAGGTGTAGAGGGTTATCTGAGACAACTCCTCTCTGTTGCTCTGCCTCCACACTGTCCACACTCTGGCCCCGTCACCTCACTGGCCTTGTGTCCAAATCCAAGACTTGATGTCACTGCCGCAATGAAAAGAACACAGCCCTGGCTACTATAGACAGAGGATCTGTCATTTGTGATAAAGCTACTATGGTCCTGCCCATATTTACATCTAAATCAAAGTAATTTCATTTTATTATACAACCCAGATCCATTTGTGCCACGTCCACTTAATCTTCAATATTTTAGCATTTTATTTGCATTATTTATCATCACACAGCATTGTCTCGAGGTCATTTTGGGTAAAGCTCATGAATGGTGCCGCAGGTGCAGATGGTGTGCTGTGATTTTAAAATATATAACACTAAAGCCGAGTTACATCTCGAGTTTCACAACATATTTATGTGAATGTTTTGCATATTGAGTAGAAGGGGAAAAAAACGGTAAAGTGAGAGACCAAACAAAAAATAACAAAGGCCTATGTAAAAAGCACTGACCTGAAATGTTGCCATGGCGAACACAGCAGGGATATGCCACCCACTTAAGCTCTTTAAATGTTTTCTTGGCTTAAGCGTCATCTATTGTGCCGGCCTTATCTTTAAACTAAAAAAGAAGATAGGCTCTATGGTTACCACTCCGCTTCATGGGATGCCTGCTTCGTGCATGAGTGTCATTTGGCTGTGGTGCTGCACCTTTTCTCTTAAGGCTCTTCAAATTCCACAACCCACTCCACGTTCATCCAAGAGGGGTTCAAGTAGGTAGAACTAGTCATTGTACCACAGACAAACATGCATTTATTCCATCTGATTAGTATAATCTCCTGTAACAGGTTCCCAGTAATTGCTCTTCATTGCATTACAGTCTTTAATTGGACTCAGACATGTTTTTAATTCTTACTCATTTGTTTAATGTTTGTTAAGAAAACATGTATGTTTAGTATGGCTGTAAATAATCACTAATGTTCCACAACTCCTCCAACATTTCAGATGTTAATTAGCATTTATTTACCTCTCTGTCAAACAGACATAAATCTACCGTAACTACAGAATTCTCAAATGAATTCAACAGCAGCATAATTACATTTTTAATCTGTTTCTCTTTGTGTGGGCGTGATATATACGTCATCTTAAGACAAATACAAGGCTCTGTTTTTGAAGAAGCCAGTGTTGTAAATCCGTGTTTTCCCCTCCAACTTTCATTTCTCTGTTTTTGCTCCGAATGACTTATCACAAAGACGTCCTGTAAAATGCAAATACATAACCTTATTCCATAATAACAAATATACACGTAAACGTATATCTCCCGCTGTCAACTAGGAGTGCAGCTGTGCTGGGGATTCATCTTGGCTGCTATGATGAAGAAACAACAAGGTTGTGTAGAGTCACCTTTCATTTGTCATATATGCAGAAGTGCCACTCACATGCCTAAGGCTTTCTGCCGTGTTGTTTCTCACAAATGGCAATTATACCATTTGCATGAAAATAACCCTCTCAAAGGAGCTGAGGAACGTTGCCATTAATTTGACGAAAGATTCAGTCACTTATGAGCGCGCTGCACAAACAAATAGGCAGTTTCATGCTCCACTAATATATTGATTAGAACATAACAAGCAAATTGAAAGTGACCACCTCCAAATCTTAGCATTGATGAAATAAAACAACACGAGTAAAAGCAAGATGGAGATTGAGGAGGTGTGATGATTTTTTTTTCTTTCTCGACATCCAAACTTTCGATTGTGCCAGAATTCAGATAAAAGGCCGAAAGGCTCAAATTGCGGGGATGTAATTCTTTGAAGCTGGAATGCATGGAATGAAGGGAGATGGCAGCAGACAGTGAATATACCAAATAAGGATGGCGCTGGTGTGATGCCAGCGACAGATGAAGATCCAGGCTTTCGGAGAGGGACAGGCTGGGATGAATGGGCTGGCGAGGATTAGGAAAGAGGAGGCCAGCGCTTACGGCGAACAGGGACGGACCTTGGGGAGCTTCTGCAGGAGAGCACCAACAGGAAGCCGGGATGTCGCTGTGCTGAAAGATGACGTCAACACCCTTGAGAGTTTGGAAGAGACAGTAAAAAAGATCCGTTCAGGAAACCAACTTTTCCAATGATCTAATGATGAATTAGTTCGGCTCAATTTGGTACCAGGTTGCTGCGTTATTTTGAACACCACTAGTCATTTCAGTGGCACAAAATAAATACTCTGCAACATCATCATCAATGCAAGTGTAGCTACAAGCGACTGTTACTTACCATTTTATCATACTGAGGTTTTTGTCCATGAAAAAAAGGAAGATTTAAATTTGTGCCCTTGAACCCAATGTTCAGGGCATCTTCATTATCCCTGTGGACAACAAACCATCAATCATCCTACAATATAAGTGTTTTCAGTGTTGCAACATGATGCAAATAAATATTGACGAGGCAATGATTATGATCAGAGTCAACCAATATATGATCTGCTTTTTTAGTATCGCCTTAGATTGCTTTGGAACCTGGGTGGTAATAATATCTGATCTAGTGTCAGTGGGAAAAAAACCCCTGCAAAAGTCAAAGGTTGTACAAACACCAAGAGTCATGTTGGAGTGATCCAATGAAATTATGCTGGGGAGATCCCTGCTGGGGAAAAACAAGGCTGGAGGAGGAGGAAATTCATAAAACATTCAGTAACCTCCTGCAGCCTCATTATAGGCTGATGTATATATTTTTAATGAGAGGTATCGTCTCTTTGGCTGTTTGGCGCTTTTACTTCAAGGTGTGATCACATTAGTCTTCAGCCGCATAAAACTGTTTTTCCCCCCATCAACATAATGTTTGCCCCTTGGACACAGACAGAGTGAGGAGAGTTAAAGCTTTATTTATCAATAAACTTCCCATTTGGGTTATAAAATATCACTTAGATCTCGATTATTGAATTTAAGGATATAGATGAGATTAAATGGTGGTTGTTACCATATGCAGGAGGCCCACACTAACTAAAGGTGATTTATTGTGTTTGGTGCTAAACTGAACCCATACTGATCTGAGAGACTGATAAGCCACTGTGTGATAAAGTGCATTCTATCACCAGTTTATCACTACTGATTACCCCCCCCCCCCCTCCAAATAGACCCGGGCACACAAAAAAATGTTTGTTGTAATATTACAATATATTGTAATGTATTTTTTTTTTAAGTTGATAGAAGTTTAAGTTCATAAAACATTCGGGAGGAATTTAAGGGTTTGTTTTAAGGGAAAACTGTCCTATAGAGTCAGTGTCACCTGATGTCACAAGGAAAAAAAGAAAGTGATAATTGAAGGGTTAAGCATCACTTTTTGCAGCCAAAGAGATTAAAAGCCCATTGCCGGGTTGACGGTCATCACCGATGGGATTCGTTTTAAAACCACTGGCTCCGCGCCTGGTCTGTTGCAGTATTGGAACGCTTGGCCATTCACTTTCAGTGTTTACTTGTTATCCCTCCAGAGGCGTAACTTGTGTCCGACGTTAGTACTTTCATTACCTGGGACCATAGGAGAGTGTGTGTGATTGATGTGTGTGAGTGTGACTGTTTGGTGTGATTGGCATTAAGCTCCTCTCGCCACACCAACTCTCCCGTGGTCCATTTGAGTCTGACGGGTGCAGATTGGGTTCAAGTGCTGCTCAACTGCAGATGTCATTTGAAGATTACTTTCATCCCCCTTGAAACACAAGAAAAGATAAGAAACAACCGTTTTGTTTAGTTTTTTTTTCATTTACAATTTGAAATGTTGACGGCTATATAAACACAAATACACATATGCGCGATGCAAGTTTTTTTTACTTGGTTTCATTGTTTCTGTGATTGGTTTTGTCTTCTTGTAAATGAGTATGTATGCACACACACACATGCAAGCAAAGAGGAATGTTATGAATTGTATTTGCTTAGTCCGAGGCAATTCCTTTCAAAAGAAGGAAAGATGTTGAGTACGATTGGTGTTGAGAACCCTTTTAACTCCCCAGACTTCCACCACTCCTACATTCCGTCTTATCTTCCACATGCAGCATACTAATCAAACGCTGTCACGCTCGCCTATCTAGTCCTGGAATCAGCGGCTTTAAGTTCTTACTACGAATGCCTTCTAAGCAACACCTTTATATTAGCGCAGGTGTTGTGTCGACTTAGTTCATTTCCAACACACACCGGTGCATAACCAAAATGGCCAACAAAGTCATGAAATGGTGTTTTCTAGATGTGGAAACCGCGACCATTTTGTCAAATGTGCTGGTTTTCTGTCAGGCTGTAATCTCCATTAACAATGCTGCCTTTGGTTTTCAGTGAGATTAAAAGGTGACTCAAATAAATCAAATACATGTACTAAATCATATTTTCCTTTTGACACAACTAAACGAACATTACCATTACTACTACTTGCTATGTTTTTTCTACTTCGAATTTGTTTGTATCTTTTTTTCCCCACAACATCTCATACAGAGTGCTCAACTGATGAAGCGCGACATGCATTTCTTTGACAAATTTGTAATAGAAAACTTTGCAACCTCCACAACTTTCAAATCTTGCGTCGAGAACTACCAAGAGAAGGTGCTAGTCAATAGGAAGCAGTGTACTCCTGATACTCCTGGGGATTGTATGGGAAGAGTATAAGACGCTGGACCAGTGTGCACATCATAATAGAGTATACTAAGTACTTTTCATCCCTCACCATCCTTTTCTAGTGAAGATTGAGAACAATAGAAGTGTGCACATGTGGGAACAGTGAGAGTGAATAACACGCTGGTTCAGTAACAATGTCTGGAGACACACAGCTGAGGTCACAAGTTTACACACACCTTAGCTAAAAATATACAAACTCCTTTGTTGTATTTTTTTTGTTTTTATCATACAGTATATTCCCTCTGAAATTAATTTAGGTCAAGTACGATGTTTCGATGGTGAAGAATTAGGTTATTTACATAACAAAGAGAATTATTGATGTCCATTCTCAGATGTTTGAAGCTTCAGGTAATTCATTATATGCTGTGGCGTGCCATGCATTTCAGACCTAGGCCTGCAGTGATGCCCTACCGGACTTAATCCACCTCTTAAACCATTAAAACTCTTAAAACCCACAATACCTTACTATTCATATTCGGTAATAATATATTAATAATAATAATATTAACTTATTTTTTGAGTCTGCCACCCGGGTGTACTGTTCGTAGTTATCAGCTTGAAAGTGTTGGATAAATCCTTTTTCCTGCTGAGTCATTCTTGCTAACTTTCACGCTACACAAATGATCCATTTCCTTATTTCCTGTTTATCACACTGACGTGTCTGCCCAGGTCTGTCTGCACAGCTTTGCATATCTCTGCCTTTCTCTATCGTGTTTCCAATCAAAAAACGTGCATGCGCTGACGCTGTAGGCCTGCTAGCTGGCCCCAGTGAAGCCAAACTTGACGCTGATTGGTTAATGCCCCAGGTCTGTTCTCATTCACTTTAAGCTACCATTCACCAGCAACGTTGCTTCTGAAGGCCTAGAGGCAGATTTTGGACCCTGGCAACACATGATAGTAAATAATGATTGGATAAAAACTTTAACATGAACCCCGCCCTCCAAATCTCCACCTGGGGCTGGAAGCTGAGCAACCAAATTAGAAAAGCTATGAAATGAAGAGGATAGACCACAGGTAATAATTGAATACATATTTGTGGAAAAAATATATTAAAACATATATTCCTGACTATGTTTAGACCAGCAGAGAAGGCCTTGCTGGCCTTGAGGGTCCACCACTGATTATATGTTTGTAACTCTGTTTCAAGTCTCCTTTTGAATCCCTTTGCCTTGTTATCATGAGGAAAATTCTATGAAATCATTTGAAATCTTTGGAAAAATAATACAGGAATGAATGCGAATAATACAGAAATTTCCAAATACTTGAAGGTACTACAAAAAAATCACATGCATGACTATTGCATCATACAGAAAGGAAACTGTTACAAATGAATAGAGTAATTGGGAGATGGCGTCCAGAATCGTAACCTCGGTGGAGGTTCAAGGGGGCAAAATAAAAATTCTAAATGCTATTTCATGCATGAATAAAATGAGTACTATTCAACCTCACTATAGCGACCACTCCTGGACCCTATAATATCTTCCAGTAGGTGAATCTGCCACTTGTGCTGTGACACAGGTCGACACTGGCATGCATGTGGGAAAAGCATCCCGACCCTCCTAGTTGGAAATGATCATAATGGAGGTTGTTTTACTACAAGAGTGTTTGTAGTACTCCATAAAACTGATGGCACAATGAAAGTGACACATCATTATCAGAAATCAAAGTTGGAATCATGGTTTTTCTCTAGTATTTGAAAATTCACATCACTTTAATAGAGCGGTTGAACGGAAATACTCCAGAGAAATGACTTGAGTGTCAACGCATTCATCCGAGTTGTATCAACACATCAGACCCCAAATGTAAATGTTATTGCCGTTTTATGTGCAGAACAGAAAATGCATGTGCCTTTTCTGCTGTGCATTTTGCCACGTTGGGTGAGTGTGTGATGGTGCCAGTGTGTGTGGGTTCCACAGGCAGAGACACAGATAATATGAGAGGCGACGCTGAGTGGAGAAGCGACGCTCAGAGCATATCGCAACAGGTATCAGATATGCATAATGAATACTTTGCATCTCATTTGCACAAGTTTCTCCTGATCTATATTTTCCTCCTTTTTTTTTTTGTTCCTGGCTTCCACTGTATATGGGTCTCATATTTTGGATGTGTTTTGTCTCACAGCCTAATAGTATTTGCTCAGTCCATCATTTTCTGCGTCTTGCTTGTCTCTGCCACCCTCTAGCTCTTATCTCTGTACGTCTTCGTTTTCCTTACTGTCATCATAACTAGTTATTTATATCCCTTACCTTTTCACTCCATTATCCCCTCATGCCTTTTTACGGGTCCATCTCTCCCCTTCCCGCCTCCTTTATCTTCCCTTTCCCTTTTTAATAGCCCCCTGGATGTCAACTGCCTCTTAGGCTATCGTTCTCGATTTCTCCTCCCAGCTTTTTTTTTTTTCTGTTCCCCACCCATGCCCTATCCTTACATCTATAGAGATTTATACCACTACTGGCAACAGGCGGGTGGAAGACAGAGGACGTTCCTATGAGAGAGAAAACAAAAAGGGAGGAGGAGTGACCATCAGATGAAGACTGAAAATTGAAGGATGAATAGTAAACAAGTGGGAGCTGCTAAGGCATGGCTAATTGAATTCCTCTCTCTTTGCTGACTCGGGTTGGAAGCAGGAGTCACGAGGAAAGTCTGAATGAGATAGGACCAAAAGGGAGAGGATGAAGAGAGAAAAGAAAAAGGGGCAATGGTGAGAAACGGGGAAAAGCAAGTTAGAGTAAAGCCAAGAGATTGGATAACAAACATATGAGAGACAAAGAGAAAGATAGCTCCTGGCCACACTAATTGAATTCCGATTTTCCCTCTGAGATTGGTTAGCAGCAGCAGGCAGGCAGACAGGCTGCCCCCAGCATGGATCAGCTCCCACCAACCAATCACACTAATACAGTGTTTATGTCCAATCCAGTGCAGGCCGGTCAATAGCTCCTTCTCTTCTAACTCCAAGGCCATGGGTGGGTGGGGGGGGGGTTTACTGGGGATGGAGCCAACTTAAAAAAATACATATACATAATTGAATACCCCAACGTGTTAGGTGGGACGACAGTCAGACTTACAAATCATCTGCTTTGAAAGCAAGATACTGAGGGAATTTATACGTCCTTAAGTGAAAATGGAAAGCAGGGGTTTGTTATGACAGTGGATGCTGTTGTGTCCGTCTGTTAAAGAGATGTGTTCACCAAGGTCGATACTGGTGCTTTTCTCCATCTGGGAAAGCACCACCACACCCACTCTATTCAACCAGTCTCCTTTACGATCTATGTGAATTTAGCACTTGTGTTATGTGCTCTGTGCATGTTTTTTTTTTTAAGTTATTGTTTGCTTTAACCCTTAAAGACCCGGACAGATCTTACATTCAAAAGTATCTACTGATCAAAAATGTTTAATTAACTTCTGAACCATTTATCCTATCAATGCATATAAATAATTCAGGTAAAATGCAGTTTCCCATCTTTTCAGCAGCATCAGATGAGACCCATTTAGAAACTGTCATATACTGCAACATTGATTCAGCAGTAAAATGTAGAGGTGTGTTTTCATGTTAAGTTGATGACATGCATTGCCTAAAAAAGGTTTTTCTTCACTTTCTTTCTCTATATGTGAACATCTACATAATCAGTGTATATTTGATTCACGGAAGTCTGACCTGATATTCACTGAAAATAAAAAAAAAAAAATCCACAGGGTACTATCAGACATTAAATAATGATAAATGATCTGGTAAAGGTTAAATGTAAAGGCATATTAAGTTAAAAATCTCCACAAAATATTTTCAAGAGTTAATTGCTTTCTCCTGTCGAATATATGCTGCAGGGTATTGGTTATGCACAACAACACAATGTAAAGATCAGACGAATCCAATACAGGACTCATCTTTTAAATAAGTAAAATTAAGTGAAAAAAATATATATATTTATATATATATATATAATTTTTTTTTCCCCACATCATAGTTGTTTGTGTTTTTGTATTTTTAATTTCTAACATTGTGACGTTGTGCCCTGGTATCAAACATAAGGAATTGTTTGTAGAAAAACAAAGACTGGGCTTTGTTTGACTTTGATAATATAACGTTGGCAGGGAAACATTTGATTTGGCTGAGTGATCGGCATTCTGATCCACACTGTACATAGACAAATACTTCTCCATTTGGAGCACACCTCAGGCAATGCTATTTGTGTTACCCGTTGCTCCTACTGTGAAAATGTTTCACAGGTGATGTGATATATTGAATATATGTTGAAACAAAAGCAGAAAAGCTGTTTCGCCGTAGACAAAATACTCTACTCATGTGGCGTTAGACTCAGCTGGAGCACTCCAGCTTCAGCAAAAATCTGAAAAGCTAGCTCAGAATAACTGTAGAACCTAAATTATAGGCTATAAAAATCATGCTTGGGAATAAACGCAGCCTGTCACTAGGAGGCAATTTAAACTTTGCAAAGAATAAAAAAAAATGCTTGATATTGATGTATTTCCTCTCCTGGTGTATTTAAACATTTTATTTTTAAGTATTTAAATAGTGCCATTATTGTCTATCATATCAGTGATTGTTTCACTGATCTTCAGCTCCAGTGAAGAACAAGGAGTGATGGGTTATATGAGGGACCCCCGGTGAACTGACGGACCACTGTTCATACGTGCACACACAGTTCACTTTCTTTTGATCTTAATCTATTAGCTTCCTGTGGTTTGTAATTTTGCGCTGTGCCATCCACTACTGATCTGAATTCATCATTAAACTGCTGAAGACTCATATGAGATTGGACTAAACTTTAGATTTGCATTATTTAATTTTTTTTTTTTTTGCTAAAGGTTGTGGGATTTGCCCCTACCAGTTACAGAGTTGCTCTGCCGGAAAGGATGGGAAATAATTATGGTAAACGTATGACATGAGGGAATATTATTTAAAAGCAGGCTGGGAAAGATCAAAACCTGGCCTTTAACCAAGAGCCACTAACTCATATATAACCCGCGGAAAATGTTTGAAAACATTTTTAAGATGTTTTATTTAAACAGGCGCTTTTTTCTTTTCTTTTTTTTCTTTTCCTAACTAACAAGTGTTTTGCCTGCAGAGTGTGCGCACATTAGCATGCATATGTGTCCAAGTGTGTTTGCCTCCTCATAATTGCATGTTTGTATTTGTGAGTTGGTGTCTGCGCCTTGGCTGCCTCTACGCCTCCAGCTGTGTTGTAAAGCATAGGGGTGTCTCCCTCTATGCTCGTTATTCGCCTCTTCCCTCAGTCTCTGCCATCAGTCCCACTGTTCTACGTCACCGCACATCACTGTGCCGCCTTAATGTATATTTAACCAGTCCTCCAGCTTGTATGATCTCTTTCCGCACCTCTTTTTTTCCCCCATTCTGTCATACCTTTTTGTGGATGCCACACGCATACGTCTGTCTGTATCTCCTCCCTCGAGTCCCCCCGCCCCCCCCACACACACACACCACCCTCACCCCTATGGTTCTCTCTTTCTCTCTATCTGTACTTCAGCACATCATTTGCTCTATTCCTTCTGTAGGGGAGGATAGCACACTACTGCTGCACACCCTGCTCCTTAATGCCCAATTGTTGTTTCTTATTTAATCTGTTCCGCTTTATTGAATTTAATTATTTCTAAATGATTAACTCGGAGTTCGGAGGGGCTGGGGAGGAGAAGGTGGCAGGGGTTGGGGGGTGAGCAGAAGGACATATGTTGGGAGATGAGGTGGAAGGGCCACTGGAAGACAGATAGTGAGGACTTTGACTTTTCTGTTTGGAGGCAAGGCGGTGTAAATAAAGTGTTGTGCACTCTCATCAGTCTTGACTCCATTACTGCAGCACCACTGTAAATGTATGTCCTTACTCCCACCCGACAGCCCTCCCCATCCACCTCCACTACACGTGCACCGCTGCAATCTATGTGCACAATCATGAGAAAATTCAAATTTGCATTTTTCTCGAAATATCAGAGCCTGTTTGTCTGAATAGTCATGCATAAAAAATCAGTCCTTTTTTTTTTTTTACTACTTTCTCAGTGTGTGGTTATTTGTTTGAATGTGAGAGGTTTGTGTTTTAGTTTGACAGGTGTAAAGGAAGAACAGGTACGGTTTATTTTCCCACCGTCACACCCCAAAAAAAGAAGTATTCATTACAATGCCGGGAGACATTGAAAGCATACCTGTAATGATGTCCAATGGGCTGTCAGCGCTTTATACGAAAAATGTGACCAGAGACGAGAAGAGAAAAACAGCATAATGGGCTCTTACAAAGCGGCTGAACCCTCTAATAACACTGGAGAAAGTGACAAAGATAGTTTCACATCCTGTTTAATCCAGCACAGAAAACTGTTCACACATCATTTACCATTATTGGTCTAAAAGGCACTAACAATTACTTTTGCAATTAGTGACTATTGTAATACTTTGTATGTGCTTATTGTAGCTATTTTCTGTCTAAAAATAGTGCTGTGATGTAAACTATCAGCAGACACAGCACTTTAAGCTTGGTGTTATTTTAACATGAGTTTTTGTTTGAAGGAGAAAACACGATGATGCTTGATGATACTTCTGCATATGTCCCCTTCAGCAGTGGAACCTGCTCAATGTTTGTCATTTAAAACTGCTTCATAAACATAAATGGAACAGCTCATCATAATTAATGTAGCTTGCCTTAATTGATTTCCTGTCCTGTGGTAAATTTAATACATCAGGC
>JAPTHA010000008.1:13754617-13764875 GCA_029814585.1 Gymnapogon annona
ATTTAAAAAATATATTCCTGATTATGTTTAGGCCAGCAGAGAAGGCCTTGCTGGCCTTGAGAGTCCACCACTGCTGAAATGCTAACAGTGACTTCCTAAATGAGTGGACAGATTGCTTCAATAGTAGAGTAATAGAAATGTGCAAAGGTCTTGATCTTTTTTCAGGAGATGACTCATTTGAATGAGGTTAATGAGGTTCCCGGTAGGTTTCATGTTGGCAAAATCACACTTACAACCTTGCAGCTGGCAGAAGTTCTTGTTTGAAATTCGACCCCTACCCCCCTTTTTCAAGTTCAACACCTTTTGGACTAAACCCCATAGTCTTTTATTCAACCTACTATCACTCCTTTTGTTGTCCCTTTCTCTTTTTTTAAAATACATTTCTTTGTGATGTTCCCATTTCCTCAGGTGAATCTTCTCCTTATGACAAGTTTCACCTCTGCGTGTGCTTATGCACATGCATACGTGTGGTTATGTACAGTGTTTTTCCGAGATGGGCTGAGATGACAGACAGTAGAGGGAGGCAGCAGTATAACTGGAGCAGCAGGAAAGCTTTCATTTGTTTACAATAGACTTGAAACACGATGCTGAGCTTTAGTCTTATTTGCAGGTACATGTTTTTCCCCAGAATTAACTGCCATGCTTCGTGATAATACAAATAAATTAGCTGACATCGCTGTCTCTGTTCAGCTTCAATGCAGGTATTGATATTCAAGAACTGCCTGGAAACATCAGAGATGGCACCGGTGGCCTTTACTGTTTTTGACTTCCCTTAATATATATTTAAATTGGATATTGAAGTGGATACTGTATATATAATAAATATAAAGCCATATGCAGAACATGGTGTATTTTTCTTATTAGGTAAACTGCAGATGTGGTGTTTTTATTCATCACTGTCACTTTGCAGCGGTCCATGTTAATCCATCACAAACCGCAAAGCCTTTATCAAAGAAAATTTGTTTTATTCAGTTACTGAAATTTCACCTGATGTCGGCAGTGTGACTGACTGTATTCGATTTGTTCGTTTCCCAACCTGTTGAAACACCTAGAAAGTGGCGAGTGTGCTGCAGCCTATTCAAGTGACCACGGTGTTCCGTCAGTGTCTGTATCGTAGTGGATGTTAAACCCCACACTTTATTGAAAACTTTGATTTGGGAGATATGACTTACATTCCAGGTTTATGAGGTACATTTGTAGCCTGAGAACTAGACACATCTGACAGATCAGTCTGGCACTGCCCCCAATCAAACTGAATTCCACTGAGTCTAGACTGGATAGAGCCATTCACATCCTTCTTTATCTGATAATGAGGCAGGTCAGGAGTGGTCTGATACACTGATAGGATACTGGTGCGACCGCTGCCTGTCTCCAGCGCCGGGTTTCCTCTCTGACTGTTGCTCTGATTGGATGTGGTTCTCTCCAATTAGATCCAGAAATGTTTCGGCTGATAACTTCTCCTGGAAATCAAAACAAGTATCAGGCAAACCCCACCATTGTTTTAGTTTACTTTAGTTATTAAAATTCAGATGGCTTTCAATATCTGAAAGAAAAATAAATAGTCCCAACTTGAAGTAAAGTTGAAGCTGGAGTTTTCATTGAGCCCCAAATTGAACCCCATCACACATTCAGTTGTGAAAGCGTTGCAATATTTCCCAGACAATTGTAGAAGCCCATACTTTGATCACCTCATGGAGGACATGATGAAACCATTTGAACCAAGGAGTTGAAGAAAGTTACTCAAACTTCATTTCCTCCACTCACACCATGATTTCGCCCAGTTGTGGAAACCAGGTACCAAATGTGTTCAGTCCAAACACGATGACGGTGTTGTTGGTTCCCACGGCAGGAAATTGTCACGACACACAAGGTCATGTTCACATAATTCAAAATCCTAGTGTTGAGTCTAGATCAGATGTGTTTCTCTCAGTAGGAGACAGAAAGTGTTTTATAAATGCACTAGTCTGGTAATGCAGGGATAGTACAGAGGGCCATTTCCCAAAACAAAACAAACCCTTTTTGATAGTTTTTCTTTATGCTGTGTCCTAGTGTTGTACAAAATATAAGCAATTTTAGGAAACTTAACAAATACACATACCGTGGTTTGTGTGTCCATTAAGTGCTGTTTTCTGAACGAAGCTCATCTCATTGTGAAAGGATTCCGAGAACATCCACCTCTTGACACTCGTGTATCAACAGTGATCACATATTGCTGCATGACATCAATGTTATTTTGTGTCTTGATGATCATCCACCGGCAGATCTTTTGCCTTTGTCCAAAAATAAGAAAAAGGAAGGTTAATGAAAGTCCTGGTTCGTGATATACAGCTCAGGCCTGGAGAGACTGTGGTTTTGAGTCCTAATGAAGAGCAGTATGTCACTGGCCATATGGCAGGGCTCATGGCGTTAGCGCAGCTACTCAGTGCCAGCTGAGACATGTTAAGGTGGCAACTGTGACTCTGTGTGTAGGTGTGTGTATCATCCGCAGTATTTGCCCACATGCACATGTCGTGTTTGTGTACGATCAAAGTTAGGTCATCAGTGGATATTTGTGGGTGGTAGTGGGTTGCATCATGTGCCAAAAAGACCGGCCTGAGAAAGTGAACAGACGGCCAGGTTTTTCATCAGTGCGGGTCAGCAACTAAAAGTAAGGCCTGGGAGGACCTGCTGGGGAGACAGACTGTCACTCACATCAAGTAGACAAATGGGGCTGCACAGGGCCTGGGGCCATCCAGCAAGGTCAAGGTTCATTAGCAGCATGGGGACACACATAGCAGTAGTCAGTGGCACGGGAACAGACAGACTATATCAGTGAATCGTTGTTTCTGCTTTTAGACATTGATTAGATTGGATGTTTTGCAACACCGCTTATGGCAAGCAGGTGGTAGATTCGAGCAGAAACTGGTCAAAAGTTACTTTTTTTATTTTTATAAGTCTGAGTCAGATGATTTAATCTCCTGCTACATGAAGTGGGAACATCAGTCCTTGATGCAAATTGTAAACTGTGAAACTTCCCAAAATGGATGTCATTTTTTGGAGGGGAATACCAGACTCTGTAATCATCAGAAACACAGTGTAAGGGGTAGATCTGCATCTCCATTGGAGCAAAGTCTTAGAGCAGTATATTCAGAAAATCAAACAAAATTTACATCAGAAATATCCAGAAATAATCATTTTCCTTTTAGGGTACACCTTTAGATAATTCATGGCCAAGAGGATGTGCCCTTTTATTTTTTCAGAAGTCATCAGTGTAAAATCTAAAAGCAAGCAATGAAGCAGAAAGGAGAAGCTCTCTGTTTGTTAGACATTCAAGCGAATGCAAATTATACCTCGGCCTTTGTGCCATAATCTAAGTGTTGCCTGCATGTATGAAAGATGTAACAAATACACTGCAATGCCCTGAAAGACATTAACACTAATGACCTTATTCATTTGACACCATTACAATCACCTAGCCCAGGGGCTCGGTGGCTCTTTTCTTCCTTGTCTTACACTCTCTGTGCCTTCTCCTCTCTTCATCCTCTTTTTTTTGTCGTCTGTTTTGCATTCTCTCTGTTCCTCCTTCACTTAGTCATTTCATCATTTTCTTCCCAATGCAGCAATTCAAGGCCCCAGTTTGATTCAAAGTCACTTATCATGCATACATCATCCTGGCAAGATGTGTCTTCATCAAGCGGAACCCACTGACAAGCATAAACACACACAAATGGACAACAATAGTGCAGACACATTTATCTTTAAAAATCTTTTGAGAATTGCAGACAAGAACGAAAGCGCCGCCGTAAATTAGTGTAGAACTGGATAGAACTAATTAGCCACTGTTTTGCTGAGGGAGGTTGGAAGGGAAAGAGCATGAGAGATGAGATGTGTTTAACAGATGATCTATACGCAGGGTGCTTTGCAGTGGTAACCCCCACTGAGAGAAATTATTGCTGTAAACAGAAGCTTGCATCTCATAAATGCATCTGCATTCATTTGACTTGACGCTGGGCCTCACTTTGCCATCCTTTCCAAGAGGCTACATCCCTCTTTCAGCCGGAAGCATTGACTGCCATTCACGGTGAGATTGAGGAAAACAAACAGAAAGACACAAAACAGAGCTCGCCATCTGGTGTGAAGGCTGAAAACAGTGGAGACCCCGTGACCTCGGTGACGCCACCCGGTTTATGGGTCTGAGAACGCTGTGTCACTCATGGGATGTCAGCAGAAAAACAGGGAGAGGAGGGGGGGGAAATGATCCTTGATGCTCATGACCCACTGATTATGAGATGTCCCATGGGGGCAATTCTTCCTTAATGTTTTCAGCTGCTCCTGGAACAGGTAAGCTAATACTTACAGAATGCAGAGATCCAAAGACTTCTGTTACTCTTCCGTGAACTTGACCTCTGCAACACACACTGCAGTTATTTTGTTGTTAGTATCATTAGTTTTTTAAAGACAGTAATTCAGTTTAAAAGGTCACTGCATCCCCCCCAAAAAAAACCAAAAACAAAACAAAAATCTAAAGAAAAACAACGCTAACAATGAATCCTGAAACGTTATTTAGGTCTTTAACTTGTGCATTTGGGTTTATACTTATTTCACTCAAGCCATCCGTCAATATCTTTGCAAAATGACTAAGAATCAAGTGTGAAGTGATTGGCATTTGACTGACAGTGATCGCAGGCCAATTGGGTTCGTCACAAATCAAACAGCTCGTGTTCATTAACACTGCATAATGTTAGCTGAAAATTCATAAATGCACAAAGGATCTATTAAGAGAAAACATCTGTCACTCTGTTGCCAGTCACTTGTTAGGTGGCCTGTGGGCACAAAGCCCATCCCCGTGTCAAAGGGGTTAGCGGTGGCAATGAGAACAGAGCCAAGAGCAAAACACAGAACTGAATGCAAACAAGGGAATGAAAACAGCCAAAAGATGTGACAATTAAATATGCAATATTTCACATGCTAAATAGAGACTCGGTGATTATGTGACAGCAGCTGCAATCACAGCTTTCATTTGTCTTGTTTCTTAAATTAAGGTTTTCAGTTACAGATCTCTTTTTACAGCTTATAGCAGTTTTTGGTTCACGTTTGTGATTTAGATAATGATAATTGGAGAATTATGAGCTAATTGAATGATCATGGGGAGATCATCGAAAGGAGAATTACAATTTCTGTTACCGCTGCACTGAATGTGCTTCGTTGTTTTTAGGTAAAAAAAAATGTGTCCCTTTGTAGACAGTTGAGGACTGTCTACAAAGCAGAGGGACAAAGCGGAGGCTTTGTGAGGGAATGCAGGCAGTGATGTTCATGCTGTTTCATGTTGTTCTTGAAATTTTACAGTGTAGCCTTTGGGAACCCCAACGTCTGCATTCAGAGCTCACACTGACCGAGGAGTGGTTATTTAGCAGCACTGGCATTTACAGAACAGATACAACAATGACACTTTATTTTATTAAACTGTCACCCCCAATACTCCCTGAAGGGATAAACAGTTCAGTGGATGGATGAGTGAGTGAATGGATGGATGGGTGAATGGATGAATTGATGTGTGAGTTGATGGGTGGGCGGATGTTCAGGTAGATGGATGGATGAAGGTCATAATATATTACCATAGAGGTAAAAAAAAATCCTACTAAATCCTACGAAACAAAGCAGTTTTACTGAATAACTATGTGCCACTGACATTTCCCATTTTATAACCTTATACCATCTGTGATATTCAAACAGTTTTAAGAATGATTGCAAAAAAGTGTGAAGTGTATCAAATTCAAATGCATGTTTTTCTGGCTGTTCGACAAGTTTTGTGTGAACCTCTTTCCATTTTTAAAACACTCGATCTGTGCAATGGGGGACGCAAACAATAAGGGAGCCTTAAATTCACGTGACTGATGAGCTTTCTTCAGCATCTAAGAATCAGGTTATAGCAGTGAGTATATTAGAAGCTCCGGATGTTCAACAAACAATTAACCTATTCCAATATAAACTTTCAGCCTGTGTTTTTGGGGTGGTCTTTAGGTTGTTATTCACCATGATGTGCATATGCATTTCTATGCAGCTGTGCAGGTGGCTACATGTGTCTGCTTGAGATTAATCTGATGGTGGGAAATTCAATCAGACCCTGCTGGTGTATCCACCCTGCGAAGATCCATCAGCAAAGCAGGGGACATTTACACAGCAGCAGCAGCGAGGGGACATTCTTTAGAGCACAGACAAAGGGGAGGAGGAACACACCGGCCCACTGGACTCATTTCAGAAGCTTCCATTTGTGCAGGCGTGGTGCTGTGAGCAAAAAGGGGGAAAATGACAAAGTTAACAAAAACAGTGAAAGTCAAAGCAGATCCATGTGAAATAATGCATGTCATTTATTCATAGTGTTCCCCAGCTTTGGTCATGCTCTGGTCTGGCAAATTAAATACCCCCCCCTCCCATGCTGTCATGTGGTATTTTCTCCCTTTATATCTGGCGCTTTCATTGCTTTATCTTGTACGCTACCGTCTGCAGGAGATGGATAGGGCAGAAAAGAATAAGAAAGGGGAAAAGGCAGGTTATGGCAAATGTAGAATCAGTCATGAGAGCCGCGGCATTCCAACATCTCGCTATGTTAAGTACAGTAAATCATTTTTCTCTGTCGAACTTGGCGCAATTGAATAAACTCTCATATTTTCTCAGTTTTCTCTGCACCTTCGATAAAGTTTGCTCTGATTAATGAAAATCACTCATCCACCCAAAATGTGTGTATGTCATCCAGCGCTCGTGGCCTTGATATTGATTCAGTGATCAAAACAAACATGTCAACAGTGCAGGGCTGGCTCTAGAGGTTTTGGCACCCAGGCTGAGATATGGATTTGGTGCAAACAATCCACACTTATATATAAAATGAATTAAATAATGTACTTAAAATGTTCTTCCAGTACAGGTTCTGTGAATTGTTATATAATATGAATTAAAAAGGTACCATGCTCAACTTCACGCCACCTCCTCCTCTCAGAATCTATTAGTCTCACCTCCTGTTCCTCCTCTCGGCTTCCACAAATAGATGCCAATCCTTATGTAAGGATACATATTAACAACGACATCAATAATTAAAATGATAATGTTGCGTTGTATCAGAGACCACTAATAACTGTATAAACCTACATTCTTCAGAGTGGTAAATATGGGAGCAGAAGTCCCCTCTCCACCAGACAAGGCTGTACTCATGATTGTCGAACGTACAGTACCCTCAACAATCTAACTGTGATTATGCACTACCAGTTACAGTCACACATGCTCAATAATGTTTTACCAAAAACGTTTTTTTTTCCCATTATCATTTGTACCTGCTGGTAGTTGAATTTCAACAGCACAATAACTGATATGTTGTGTAAGAGGAGATGCACGAAGCAGCTATAAGTTAACATGATAGAAACATCTACACATATACAATATACAAACATATACAAACCAGACAGAAACCAGATAGAAACATATATAAACTAGGTATAAACATAAATATGCCAGATAGAAACACATGTAAATCAGATAGAAACATATATAAACCAGATAGAAATGTATGTAAAGCTGATGGTAACATACTTAAACAAGATGTAGCATACAATATATAAACCAAACAGAAACAAATGCAAATAAGTTAGAAACATATGCAAACCTGATGGGAACACATATAAAGCAGATTTAACATACAGTATATAAATCAGATGTAATATATATAAACCAGATCAGCAGCAGTCAACCTTAGCAGCTATCACACAGTATAATCATCTACAGTAGCACATTAGCCAAATGCTTCGTTTAAATTCATCTACCAGTAGTTAGTAACATCAAATGTTTTTTTAACTTTCTAAAAGGTTCCATCCTTCTATAATCGGATTGCTTTTCTGCCTCCTCCTTCCTCTTCGACATTGTGCAGCTGAGTCTTGGACGGCCTTTTCACATTGATAAATTCTGTAACCTGTGCCTGGATGATGTGCGTGACACCTGACGCTGTCATTCACATCTACTCTGCCTCTATCTCTGGCTCACACACACACGCTGCATGGCAGAGCAGTGAGTACCAGTCAAGAAGAGCTCACCGGAGAAATTACAGGGGAGGGGGGGGATCTATCTATCAATCTATCGAGATAGATTGATAGATTTCATAAAATAAAGGTCATGCTACACAACTACAAATAACAACTGTCAAAACAGAGAAACAACTGTCAAAACATAAATGCATTAAGAGTAGAAACAACAAAACCATTGTCATTTAAGACATGATTTTTTTTTTTACTGAAGACATACTGCAAGTCATGGTAAAATAAGTCAGACTATACTGTTTCTCTGCCTGGAATTGAATTCTGCCTCCACTTGTAGCACAATCCATGATCAATATTAATGGGAATTAGTCAAAATCTAAATGAATGAAAATAAAGATAAAGATAAAGTTAAATTCAGGGTTTGTAATATTTGATTTTTTTTTCCAGGAGCAAACAAAACTGATTTCACAGAAGCAAGACAGTTTATACTTGTAGGACAGTTAAAATGCAATGACAAACACTTGTCTATATTTAGACACATTCATACATACCGTCCAATACAAATACTTATACATACAAGACAGTACACAAAAACGCTGACCTTTTATATGCAATTTATTTATTTATTTACTTCTTGTGCTGCGATGCAAACATCTTTGCATTAGAGTGAGAGCAATCGAGTGACCTTTTTGCAAGTCTCAGCTTCTTATAATTAGCTTCCCTGTCATGTAGACATCAGCACATGAACAGCTACTTTTCCCCAATCAAATATAACACCACAGTTCTATGAAAGTAACAGTCAGCTCTGCATTTTGCGGCTGCTGCAGTTGATTCTGCTTTATCACTGGGAGACAGCTCTCTTGGAGCAACGCTAGCCAGAATACAAGACCCACAATTAAATCCTTGTGTCCCTGTCATTACTGATGCTAATTTATTCATCTATCTGGAGATCTTCCGGCCTTGTCTCATTGAGAATGGACACTGCTTTGATCACACTTACTGTCACTGAAGGCACTGCGCACGAATGTGGCATAAGTTGAAGCCCTTTGCGAAAGCATGTTCATGTTAGTTGGATAGGCTTTGAAATAAATATGTCATTTTAATTAAGATATGAAACAAAGTGAATTACATCCCCAAACTATAATAGAATTATATTGCATCACATGCACTATAATAACGTGCTGAAAGAGCAGCAGCGTGAAAGAATTTAGATAAACGCTTGAATTCTTAGAGCATTTTCAGTGAGGGAAATAAGTCAATATTCATCCAGTGACTCGAACGGAATCCAGCTTGTATTTATGTAAATGTACCCTTCCCCCCACTAGGATTATTCAAATGAAGTTGTTGAAGCACGTACAACTTTTGACCAAACATTGTACAAGTCAAAAAGACACAAGTGAGTCCAGCTGCGAGGAATCCCAAAGACGCACTGGGATTTGTACCATTCCATTATTTCATGTCAATCAAACGGCTTAAGCAGGAACGTGAACAGTGGCTGAGACAAAGAGTCAGGTGAAAGGACGCTTCAATAATAAGTAGAACCTGCGCCTGTATATGTCATCTTATCTACCGTCTTAGTAGTAGAGAGAGTGAAAGATGGAGAGAGGCACAGCGGCTGTGTTTTATAGGCAGAGAAGACCATTTGTCTTATTAGAATTCTCCGTTAGTGTGTCTTTGCTTCCTATGGATGCACGACTCCACGCCGAGCACTAGATCTCCTGGCGGCTACCTCTGAGGAAACTTAATTAAATTTGTTTTCATTTGCCCTACGTGAAAGCAGAACCGTTTTGCTTTCTCGACAATGTTCTGATTGGCTCCTTGGAACGGATGGTAAAGCTGGTCAACAGTGGGTACCGGATGCTGTTGGTGACTCACAAAGGCCCTGCCCCCCGTAGATGAGGAAAAATGTGCACAGAGAAAGACCCTGCTCAGTCTGGGCTTTAATGTGCTATTGTTCCAGTCAAGGCTTCAAGTTCAAATGTTTTCATACCGGTTATTTAACACATCATTTGATACTATGAATCAGCCAACACAGATTCATGACTTAAAAACATATATATTAAAAAATAGAATGCTGTATCTGAAATTATAACTTCATAAAGAATACACGACTTGACAGTAATTATTAATTAGAATAGAATATAATTGAATAGTCCTTTATTGTCATGAGCACAGTACAAGTACAGTACAAGTGAAATCGGCCATCAACTTGTCCGTACAACATACATACATACAATAACATAAATGTAAGGGGGGGT